>LS519282.1:97864-194078 GCA_900490845.1 Pristionchus japonicus | reverse complement strand
TTTGTTTTGAATGTATCAAGCACGCAATTCCTTTCCCTCGTGCACACCTTTCCCGTTTTATTTTGAGTGTATCATCTGTCATGTTTTCCGAGAGCCGGAAAATTTTTCTATCCGTCATTTAGCCGAGGCCCTCAAGAATCCGCTGAAACTGCCCGGGAGTAAGTTTGTCGCGTAGCCAGAGCAGCAAAGTAGTTCCGGAACCCTCATTTGACGGTTCCGGAACGAGGCTCATAGCCAATGCTTTCTGTTATAGTACTCGCAACAGCTTCTCGCCATCAAAACGTATAATTTCCGTCTCTATCCTCTATCACTATCCCCCGCTTCCTGTGTAATAATCAGTGATTCTGTGAATTTCAGACGTAAATGCAGAGCAGCTAATGAAAAATCGATAATTGAAATTCAAAGTCACTTTTTAGGCAGCGACTCGTCGATAATTCAAGCGAAAGACATCACATTCGTACTCAATCTGATGATGAACGCGGTAGGTTTCAGCCTTCTTACTTAGTTCAGAGCTAACAAAAAGATTTGATTCGTGACAAAATTCTTATCAAAACTGCTATATCATTCCTTTTCTATTTTTTTTGTTTTAGAAATTCAATTTTTTTATTAATTCTCATTAGATCTGTCCGCCCGTCGGAAAGCCAGTCGTTGCACCTCTCATGAGCACCTCCACAATTGCGACCACGTTCATGAGAGGAACTCAAGGTGAGGGAGAGCTATTTCCCGGCTCTGACTAACTCCCGGCTCTGCAGACATCTCCGGTCGCCAAGGTTCCGTCTCAGTAACGGATCGAGGCCACTCCGCTACCGTCTCCACCCATCGAATCGTGAGAGATAGCGTGGTGCAGAGCATCTATCTGGGTACGGTACCCATTGGTTCTCAAAGCCGGTTCTGGTTCCGGATCTCCCCGGCTCTGAGTAATCTCCGGTTTTGCAGCCCTCAAAGTGCTCATGCTCACATTCGACAAGCTGCTGACGCCGATGTGGCCGAAGGTTTCGAAGATCGTCAAGGTATTCGTAAATCGTAGAACGAGAACAGTTATGTAACATCCATTAACTTGATGCTGTTGAACACCTCTATTAGACCTTCGAAAACGAGCTCTCGTTTTCTCTCTCATTGGAGTGCTCGTTTCGCTCGCGAGGGAATCGCAATCCTCTAACCGTCATCCACCATTCAGGAACTCGTGACGCGACGCGCTTCGGGCGCTCTCGCGGCGTCTCTCGGATCCTTCGTCGACTTTCTGCTAACGTGCAATCTGCCCGTAGCACTGCTGGCGCTGCCTATCGTGCATGCCAAGGTTGGTTTTCTTCAGTGATGCCATGATTCCATGTAATAATCAGAAGGTGATTCCCGGCATTGTAAGATACTGGGAGTCTTCTCACAATTAGTGTTGCATTGCAGTGCGCGAGAAGTGATGATGTAATAATCTTATTACGCTGAAAGGATTTGAAAAAATTGTTTCAGCTGAAACAGAAGCCGGCCGGAGAGCAGGAGGCGGCTTGGCTAGCGGAGATTACTGAAAGGATGCACAATGTGAGTAACAAATGACGTACTCAATTCATCACGGAGTTAGACTGTGTTTCAAGACTAGCTTATACTCAAATGGTGTAATGCACAAACGATGTACGTGCGCACGTTTGAGAAAAAAGAAACAATTCCTTATCTCTGCTCTGTATTTGCAAACGTTCACGAAAATCTGTCAGCTAGGAAGCCGGAGTCAGCTTGATCTTTGATCTTCGCATTTATCAGTACGAACACGTCACTCTCTCCAATGCCGTGCAACTCGCCCGATGCACTGCGGAACTGGCGTATCTGAAGGAGGAGTTGGCCTGCAAACCGATTGGTAAGAACTTTCGTTCTCGTTTTGAAACCCCTCACAGGAGGAGCGAACGGTAAGACTAGGTTACTCACTGAGAATGGCGTATCTGAAGGAGTTGGCGTGCAAACCGATTGGTATGCATCATTTTTCTCACCAAACATTTTCGAATCGTGATCATCGTATGTGTTTCAGACATTGCGTAAAAGAGGCAAATATAAAAAGGATTGTTAAGTGTGAGCCTGTAATTTCAAAACACAATATTGTTTCCAGAAAACGCTCGTTCCTACACCCCTACAATGGTGAACGACCCGCACTCGGACGCCTCGAGCAGTACGGGCGCGCAGAAGGCTAAGGTGAGTGGAGAACTTTCTGGTGTTCAGCATCGATCAATAGAAGGTGAAGTACGAAAAAAGTTGAATACGAACTGATTGCGTCCCATTGCAGGCTGCACCCGGAGCTGCGCAGCGTAACAGTCTGGATCGAAGGTAGGCATTGAAGTTGTTCAGCTTCGATAGCAGCAGATATCCTGTTGAAATGAGGTAAACCGAACTGTGCGAATGTTGCTTCTCAGATCGTCCTCGCACGGTCGAGGCCGCGGTGCACACGCGCCAGCAAGAGAGTCCGAAGTGCCCATCCCCGAGGGAGAAGAAGATGATGAGGGCAATGGTGTGGGCGAGGGTGAGTAGTGGGAAGCGGCGCCCTTGTGTGGTGTACAATCTTACATTGCAGCTTCGGGCAGTCGAGGTGTCAGCGCGAGCACCAGCGCGCATAAGGTGGGCGTTGCTTTTTCGAATATTGCATGTCTCTTAGATGGGTCTTAGATGTGTTTCAAAGGAAGCGTAAATTTAATACTGCTAGCAGTAGTTAGTGATTGCATGGAACATCCGAAGAAAGATAAATCGTGCAGGACCTATCTCGGAAGGGCTCCATGAGGTCCGGATTCGGCATGTGGAGAAGCGTGCGGAGGAAGTCACGGCATGTTTCGTCACTCGATTCAGTCGAGAAGTGCGTTTATCAATTGCGATTCGGCAATTAGTAGATGCCATGCACAAACTCCCTACAACCTGTTTCAAATGCCAAAGCAACGTTCCACAAAGTTGTGTAATTGGTGATGGTAATAAAAAATGATAATGGTTGTGCTGGTGACAGTGATGAGAGTGAAACAATCATTGTGATTCTTCAGAGGCGGAGAGGCGGCAGTCGAACTCGTCACCATCCCATCCTGCACCATCGAGAAGACTCCAGCTGGAGGAACCCCGAAGCGGAACAGCTCGAGAAGGTGAGACAATTTATGTGAGCACGCCATGTGCGTCAACACCTCAAACGCGTCGACTAGAAAGAAGTAAACGGGAGGCGAGAAATTTCGGAATTTCGAAATGTGTTTCACTCAACTCATACATAATGATCGAAAAAATTGCAGCTAGTGGGACATCGCCAGACGAAGTTACAATAAAAAAAATTCATTTCCAGATCCACCGACTCTTCTCTGCAGCTGCTGCAGCTGCATGAGCAGCCGCCTCCCGCGACCAGTGTCGGAGAGCATCGACAGAGATGTAAATTATTAAATTATTTAAAATTATAAAAAAATTCTTTATGACACATCAGCTTGTATCATCAGTTCATTATTTCATTGCAGTTGTCTCCTTCTCCACGCCGAAAAGAGAAGATGACGGCTTCCATATCATTGAGCAGCATCACGTTGTTTGATCTTTGATCTCTTAATTCTAACAGTTCCATCGTTACTCTTGCTAGACCTTTCCACGTTTTGATTGCAGAATTAAGTTCACATTCACTTTTACTTCCCTAGGTCTTGTGAAACACAGTGTAGAAATATTGGTCATTTGTTCCGGTTATTACCTCTCTAGAGCTTTACCCTTCACAGTCAGTTATTTTTCGTGCCAATATTTCTGTTTTCACTTCACGATTTCTTACTTTTACATCAGTTCTAGAGTTTGTATCCATGACACATGTCATTTTGCCATTCCTTGATAAATGTTGCACTGACAACGACCCGAAACATGCCATTCGGCAAAATATTTTCCGGTTTCGTCAATATTTATAGCCGTGGGGCGCGGCCTTCCGTATGTCGTGGTGCGTGCATGCCCGATACCCGTGTGAATCCGCAGCTATCCGCGATGGATTTCGGGAATTTCAACGATTCTAAGGCCGAGTTCAGATTTCGCCGAGGAAGAGTGTGGGGGCTTTCTCCCGCAGGAACAGTGACATTGCCTTCCATCCGTCCATTTATCGAGTCTTGTTTGCTCGAACTATAGACTGTTTTGCTTGTTTTGATCAAAATTAGCAAAAACAACAACAGTTATTAGCCCTTGTTCTTTTCAAGTCAATGCATGATGCAGGTGGGAAAGCTAAAGCAAGAAAATGGTTAGTTTTTGCTTGATTTGAATCGATTTTAATCGCAAAGATCTATCATGCGTTGTTCCAGTCCCTCCAGTCTTAGTGAGATGTACACTCGACAACTTTTCTCTCTTGTCTCGCTTGTCATTCGTCATTATTCACTTCAAAACATGTCGTCTCAACCACTCACTCGAGTTCGTTTCGCACTCAATCTTCACGGAGATTTTGTGAGGAAGATTAGGAAGCTGCCTAGAGTTTAGTCCAGGTTACTTTTCGAAATGGTGTTAATCAGGCTCCTGGGCTTTACCTGATGCATCCGTAATGTTCATCAGAATCTTAAACCGCAGTGGTGATAAAGCAAGATGTCGTGAGGAGACATCATGAGCATCCTTTCGCCGACGTGACTTTCCGCTTTCAACGTCAGCGAATATGAACGACCCAATTCTCGGCGAGATTATTATTGCAAATATTGTGGATTCCTCTCCTCCGACGTCTTCTAATCCGCCACTGTTAAACCCCTTCTGTCGAACTTCTGTCGAACATGGAAAATAAGTCAAGCAACTGTGCTTTCACTTCCGTATAGGACCATCACTGTTCCCAACTGTTTGTAGAGGTTGCTTGAGTATTCGTGAGAAAATAGAGCAGTAGTCAACTACCGTCTAAACCACCTGTGCCGTCGACAGATAGCCAAGCGTGGTATTGCTCGATCCACATTACTTCTCTCCTCACCTCCGCCTGAATTGTTATGACGAGTCGAGTTTTCGTTTTTTGTGTATTGGTCTCACAACTCGTTCTCTGCCATCGATCACTTCGCAGGTTTGAAGTAGATTGCGTTTCTTAAAGTGCATTTCGTCTTGAATCTTCAACTTTTGGTCGACTGGACAGGGCAGAAAGGGAGGCTGGTTGTTGAAACCGCACCCTTCTTCGAATACTCCTCTTTGATTTCTAGCATGCCTCTCTTCATTTTCCCTACTATCTCACCGGTCAGCCAGAGTAAAATAGTGTGTGAAATCGAGAGACGCAGACCCTGCGTCGACCTCTTTGATTCCGGAGTGGCGGTGAGAGAGCGTGCGCAATGGAGAGAGCCACCCGCTCGAGTCATTTCCGGGTTGACTGCAAGAGGAGACTGAGGCGAAGGCAAAGTTTGCGCCTTCTTAGGTTTTGATGAACATCGAGTTTGCTCAATTATCTAATTTTCAGTAGTCCCCACTCTCTCATTGTCAGTAATTGTTCGAAGATCCTCGAAACTACACAAGAGTTTTAGAGCTGTGCGAAAGTAGGTGAAACGTAAGGTGTGCTCAGATGACACGGATCACTCATTAGTTGAGCGGTTAGTGAATGGCGCTTCGCCATCCTTCATACATTCTGTGCTAAGCTTCCCGTGTTCTCTAGCATGTCAGACAATGCGATAGAGATGTGAAACCGAGAGAGCAAGATCCTCAAACTTCTCATATCTTCTTCTTCTTTTTCCCTTACGCCATCGACCCTTCTATCCATCATTTCCATCACTCTAAGGTGTCAAAAATCAGTGTGAAGTAGGAGAAACTTCCTCACTTTTTCCGCTCGTGATCACCTTTCAGATAGCTTGCTTCAGCAGCTACTGTGCTTCGGCTCTCCTGCACATTCCCGGGCAACTCCTAATAACCAAAAACTCGACCATTCCCTACCACCAGCTCTTCCAATACCCATTTGACTTAGAAAATCAATGGAAATCATGTTAATTTCACTCTATTATTCGGAAATGTTCAAGAGCGCCCGTGTTTCAAGAGAATCTAAGTTCGCCGAAGTAAGGCGAGAACCTAAAAGTAGCCTTGCCTATCATTATTCATCTTCGCCCATATATCTTGTCATTCGGAGGGAGTTTTGACCGATAGGTTCCAGAATAGTTCGCTCCCAGTAGCCGTTCTCTTTTTGCTTTGCCGAGAGCGCAACGCACTGGTACAATGTGGTTTCAGCCTCCTCCATCCCGACCTCGGAGCATCCTCTCATATGCTTCTACTTCATTCACCCAGTCATAAGACCGCACTCCCTTCTCCTCTTCTCACTAGCTTTTTCTCGTAAAATCATAAAAATATCTCCTCGCCTCGCGCCTCTCCAGCAAAGATTGGTATAGCAAGACGGAAGGAATGGGATGGAGGACTTTGTTTTTGCTTGTTTTGTTGTTGTTATTGTTTCTCATTAGGGAGCTCTTGAGCGAAACTGGTGACGACATTCCTCAAATTTTGATTCATTAGCGATCCATTCGCAAGAGAAACGTGCTCATATTCACAAATATAGTGAATAGGACGGGTAATTCGGTCAGTCCTCCTCATTGTACACGCGCTGGGCACGTTCAGAATTGTCCTGCAAATATCCCTGCGGTTGAGTAAATCCCTGATTACCAAAGCAAAAAGGTGTGTCATCTCTTCTGTTCTTGCTGATTTTTCGGCGCCCGCAGCTCTCGAATTTCCGCGAGAGTTTCAGCTTACTTTTCGATGCTGCCCCGTCTCTGCGTAAGAAACAGTTGTTCTAGTCCTTCTCTGTGCTCTCCTCAATCCCCATGATCTCTCGTCTGGTCAAAGCAGGCGAGAGAGTGCGTGAAAGCGAGAGAGTCAGGGAGATGAAAAGGGGAGAAATTGCATCTCTCGTCCCGTCTTCCCTCGCCGCCATGTGTTGATATTTGACGAGCTCCTCATAATTTCGCGGATTTCGAATGGCCGATGAAAGAAAGAGTGAGAGAGGGAGAGAGCCCAGAGAGTTTCCTGGTTGGAAACTTGGTGTGGCTCAGTCCGATATTACTACTTCATGGTTCATTCCCTTCCTGTCCTGATTGCTACTTGTTTCCCTCATTATCAATATTCGTTTGTTGATATATGGTGCAGAACAGATGATATTGTCCTCGCCTCCCCTCTCCTCTTGCATCTCCGGTCGCCTCTCCGCTCTTCCAACCCACTCATTACTGTTTTCGGCGGTGGAATAACGAGTGTCATGCGCTCCCGAAAGAATTCTGGCAGAGCATCCGCGAAAGAGTGTCTCGTGCCTCAACATTGTATCCTAAAATCGTGTTTTTTCTGATTACAAGTGGCTGATAAAACGTCCTGAGTGAGCAGATTCTCTACTGTGTTTTGGTCTCAAATCGTTGCCAGCACACACCACAACCCAAACGCGCACAACTTTCCTAAATCGACAGTCTAGACTCGCCGAACGCTTCCCCATTCTTTAGCCTTTGATCGAATTTCCGATAATCCTACCTCGATCCGTCATCCGAGCCGGGCTCTCGTTTGCATTAGCGTGGGAGTTGCAGTGTTTCTCATTATTCCCTGCTTTGCGGATCTATATTTTCTTCGTCCACTCTTACACGCGCACAAATCTACATTGAAACATTGACCGAACTTCCCTAGTAAACCGATTCACACCTCGTGGTCTCATTCATCCACTCTTTTCGAGATTTGCGCTTTCGAACTTTCGAGATCGCGAGAAAATGAGGTCCTCGACAAACTCAGAGGGCTCCTTGCGAGAGGGGTTGGTTATGCGCTAGACTCTCCTCGTTCAGCGCACTATCTCACATCCTTTGTATAACCAGAGAGCGTGTGAATTGTGGAGAGTCTCCTACTGAGGGCGCGTAAACGAAATATTCGCGAAGGATGTGCGAAGGGGGCGGATTCTCATTCACGTTTTGGGCAGAGTTCCTTGCGAGGACTTCTTCCAAACGGAGATCCAACGTGTTGTGACGTAGCTGTGACGGCTTTGCGTGTTGGTAGTTCCCCTTCGTGTGCCTTGCAGAGGATATTCGATGCGCTTTGTGATCGCTCATTGTTTCATTCACTTGCAAATAGTAGATTTTGATGGGCTAATCTTCTTACCGCCCTCGATTTCTGATCAAGATTGAGAGTGTCTAATTGTCTGAACACCACTTGATGCACCAATGAACCATCGATGAGCTCGATCCTCTAATATTCCCACGACTCGAAAGGCCAATTAGTTGTTTGCTTACAGATCCTTTAATTGTACTCGCCTCACTTCATCCCACTTGAAATAAGATTCTGCCCCTTTCCATCGAAGTCTTTGACTCGAAGCATTCAGGAATGTCTGGTTGTTTAAACTCTCTCCTAGCTTCCTCATCCTTGAATACACACTCATTGTCTCACTGAACCACCTGTGCCCTCTTTTTCACCTCGTCTCTCATTAATCTTCCACCCCTTGTCAAGTGAAAAGGGGACAGAAGCAATGATCAGAGGAGGGGAAAGAGGAATCCAGGATGTCAATGGCTCATTCGTCCCGGAATGAGGCAAGCTGGTTCATGGTTCTTTCTGAATTCATACATCTGCCTTCTACTTTAGCTCGTAGTTTTTGCGACAATAATTGCACTGCAGAGACGTCTGCGGATGCTGGTAGAGTCATCATAGAAAACCCCCGCTTTGTATCGCCCACAGTCGGTTGCCACTCATCGTTAGTCACCCATCGCCAGTTATTGGAGGATTTCTTGCCATTTCTGTCTCGAAAAAATTGTTGCGTCTCTACCGTTTCTTTTCTTCTATTCATGTCCTTTCAGCATTAACTCCATTTCGAAAATTTGTTGAAACTAGAATGAATTGAAGCCCTCCATTTCCCATCCATAGTGCGGGACAGTTTGAGAGGATGAGTGAATCGGAATGGGAAAAGCGAGGAATTGTGGCCAGCTTGCCATTATTTCCCCGTTCCGCCAGCAAAATCCTTCGCAAGATTTGGGGTTCTCTGCTTATTATTCATTGTCTAGACTAAACTAATCCTAATGCTGATGCTTTTTATTGATTCTTCGAGAACTTCACGGAAATTACTCGATTCGAACGTGTCCGCGAGCAAATAGTATGCGGCTCGTGATACATTCCACCCGCTCCGCTCGCAAACTCAGCACTGCGCGCGAGATTTACTTGAATAATTCATACAATTTCAAGAGAGAATCCGAAGAATTTCACGGGAGTTTTCTTCCTTATTTTCTCCAACCGATCTTTGTTGGTTTTTGTCCTGGTTGATTGCGAGGACTCGAGTAGTAGAGTGGTTTCCCCATAGTTATCGCATTTCTTCTGATTTTGTTGGCCCGAGATAGATTCTGCTTCTTGCTCTCAATAATATCATGTCATTTTCAATAACTCTCCCTTCTAAACATAAGACTCGGTGCCCGCCAGAGTATAGCTTGATCTAGCGTTTTCCAGGCACCTTTGCCGACTTTGCACCCACTGAAGCGTGTCACGAACGCGCGTATTCCGCCGACTTTCATGTCTAGAATATCCGAGTAGATTGCGGAAGAAAATCTCCAGCAAAAAAAGAGTTGGCCGAGTCAAGTCTGCTGGCTGTAAGCGAGTTTGCTCTTCTCTTTCATCCCTCCTCGACCTTCGAAATTCAATTTGACGAAACGCCCGCTCAAGCCCCCTTCAACTGCGATTCTAGTCACCCACTCATTCGATCTTTGATAACGTCGGGCTATCATGCGCATCGCTGGGTTTCACAGAAAATGAGCAGAACCGCTGACTGGTACCTCTGTGACGTCGTAAGCTGTGCAAGCATTGTGTTGATAACACCTGAGAACGGGACTCTCGTTTCCCTACCTACTTTGACCACCTCCCCCATCCATTATACCCCTCTTCATCTCTTTCTCTTCTTCTGACGACTCATCTTCCCATTATTAGAGAGAAGGAGGGGTACATACTGAGAGATTAGAGGAGAGAAGAGAGGAGAAGGGGAGAGGAGGACTTCTGTCAGTCGCGCAACCAGTGCTAGAGAGACGTCTGGTTATTATTCCGTCGAGTTTCCGCAATAGTTGGGCATATCTCTTTCACCAATAGGATGAGAACCGTCGGATGAGAACCATTTGCTGCTTCCGTCTATTACATAACTCTTGGCTCTCGCCCTCAGTAGATTCTCATCTGACCTAGTTCCTCTCAGACGCATCACCGGGAAAGATTTCACGGAGTGCTATTACGTTCTTCCATTTTGCAAGTGGAGTCCTCAATTCAGTCTGCGGGTGTTTCTAATCCACCCGCTAGCCGCCTTATCTATTCCCGCGGGATCAATATAGTGCGTCGGGAACAACTAGCATGCGCTCATTTTTTTGAGTTGGCTTGCGGCGAACTCCCATGTTCCTCAGAGAAGCGCTAGGGATAATGGGGAGAGAGGAAGGGGCTGTTCATCGCCATTTCCCCCCTACTTGGAAGGAAACTTCGCTCCTCTTCCTCCTTTCTTCCTCCTCCGACCGACGCAGCGGCTCTACCACTCAAGATAAGCGCCCAGGCTTCTCAAGTTTGAAGGGTCCACGCCTCTTCATACTCTATGATCTATACCTGGTCTGACAGAGCGAGAGAGCGGGCGAAATGGGGAGAGTCCGGTCATAGTCTGCCACGCCGCCCTACGCAAGTGCTCAGAAATCGTCGCAGTCGCCCCCTACTCCAGTGCATTCTAGGAAGGCTGAGCTGGTTTCTCTAATGTAATATTAAAAACGTCAGATCCGATCTTTGACATCGAGCCATCAAAGACTGGATCTCTTCACTGTTTTTACCATCGCTTAAGTTATTTGGAAGATTATCGGCTCATTGGACTTTTTAGCATTTCGCCTGTTTATTGACTTCCTCAACGAACTCCTCACGCGAAGGCGCTAATTGGCCTATCAATCCCCTGTTTTTCCCCAAGTTCGCGAGGATTCGCAGCTGTTGCACCAACCTGGGGCTAGATTCTAGCCAATTCCGCCCCTCCTCAACAGAATTACCGACGTCCGTCGCGTGTAGCTCTTTTTCTTGTCTATCTACTAATTTCGTTGGATGCGCACTCTGCCAGACCAGCGGAAAACTGCGTTTAATTGAGCCCCACGCGCGCTTCGTGGAGTGGATTTTGCGTGTTTCCGTTTCTGGTCTCACTCAAATGAGGGTGAACCTCACCTTTCATGGTGTTCTGGGGCTTCTGCAATCTTGCAGCCAGAAAGTCTCTGCTGAATATACAATCTGGCGATTCCTCGAAGAGCGGAAGCTGGGGAAACACTCGTGAATAATAAGGCTAATTATCGGGCGAGGGCGTGCGCTAGATCCTTGCGATTCATTCGCTTCTGCACAGCAGGGCTCGGGATTCAGCGACTTGACTATTGTAATTCGCAAATCTTGTGTTATCCTGCTGTTTTGTCCTATATTCAACCCAAAACCTGTGTTTTCAACTATGTCCCAGATCTCTGGAAAACATCCCACTCCTCTCAACTTTAGACGTGCAGAAGTGCCCTCACCTTTCAATTTCGATCATGCTTTCGTTCGTCAACACGCGACCTCTGACTCTCCTCACTTCACCTGCTCTCTCACACTGGCTGACCAATGAGAGAGCAAGCAAAAGTGAGAGAGTCTAAAGATTGCTTCTTCTCTTGCCTTCTCAAGTTCGCTTGTGACCTCGCCTAATCAGATTTGGGGCGGAATATTCAGTCCTTCTTCCTTGACATCTCTCTTCTTCTTCCCTTCTCAAGCTATCCAAACTCGATTGGGCGCGGAGAAATTCTCCTTGAATGCGACAAGTGCTGAGCGGGGATTCCTCTTGTGATCACCTTTCGTTTATTTTGTCTGATTCTGCTCGTAGATTCAAGCAAAAAAGCTCGTTTTACATGCTCTAATTTCGTTATTTTTCATAAATGTCGCTCGATTATTGAGGTCTCCAAGTCTGAAACCGGCGCCTCTCTTGAGTGTGTAGTCATGTGCGAAAGTTTCAAGAGCTCAAGGAATGCCCATTGCCTCCTTTTCCTCTCTTCCTTCCTCCTTACTTCTCAACATTCGTTTTCTGATCTCGACCTCTTACTTGCTCGCCAGGACTGTCAAAATGGAGAGATAGCGAGAAAATGGAGAAATTCATTCATTCTCGCATAATCTCGCGCCCCGCTAACTGCATTATCATGCCATTAGGCGGCAGCGCTGCTGTTCTCAGCTTTTCTTAACTTCTTCTCGTTATTCTACATCTAGAGATCACGTTTTGCCTCAATTTGAATCTCAATGCGAACGTATACTTCATTGCTTCATTTGTGAGCGTCGATTGCTCAAATTTCGAATTGTCAGCTTCGAATTACCGAATTCCAGCCTCGTCCCAATCAATGTTCGGTTGAGCAGCGGAGCCTGATGACATCACCAGCGCGACGATTCTCCATGTAAGTTTTCCTATTTTTTTCGAATTTTCTCGATATCTGAGCTCACAAACCCTGAAATGCGAGACTTTTGACGATTTTACACACAGACTTCGGCGCCTCGTTTGAGTTTTCAGGTGCATGGGGTTAGTACCCGGTTTATGTTTCCTGCAGGCTGAGGGTTCAGGAATTGTGAAGGGGGCAAATGTGTTTGCAGACTTGTTAGGGTCTCTGAGATTCCGAGGGAGTCAAATAGACTGCTCATAATTAGTCCGTTGCAGTCGGTTTCACATTACTTCCAGTTGCGATGCTTGAGAAACTTCGAGACAAATGAATCAAAGCTCGAGCGTTGTCAAGTTGAAGCGAAACTTAGCAATAAATAGGGCAGAAACGATAAAGTTGCTAGGAAGAGACAATGATGGGAGATTCCTAATGACAACGTGGTTGGACGTTTCGAGTGAGATAATTAAGCAGCAATTGCAAAGAAACATCTCAACATTTTCAGTTCCCTTATCGCTTTCATCGCCCTCCTCTGCCAAGTCAATGGGTCAATTCAAAATGATGGCGAAAAAGGTATTGTTTTCGACATTTATTGAGAAGTTAGTTGGAAGAGTGAGTGCAAATACTCTATGAAACTAGAGCGGATGTGTATTCTCCAAATTCAATCGCTCATTCAATTCCAGCAGTCCTTCCTACGTCTTCCGCGCCTCCGAGTGGAAGGTGCAATAGGAACAGCATCAACATGGGTATGAATATTCAATTATTTGTAGTTACTACTTGTTGTTGTGAGAAATAGTGTATTTGTAAGGATAAAACCAATAACGACAAGGATCGAACAATAGTGGAAGGGGAAATATCGAGAATTTCAGGTAAACTAATCGACAACATTCTCAATGACTACGACACACATTTGCTTCCGGAGGAGGATGGAGTCAATGTGACTATCGAGTTGCATGTTCAGGTTCGATTCATTTTGTGATTTGTTCTATTCTGTGATTTTGTTCACCATAAAATCAACTACATCAAGTCAAAAGCCATTCCCACTTCGCCATTCGACGGGCCATTACATTAGTCTTTTCGTTTCACACAGACAGAAATACATTAGCACCATTCATTCGTCATTTCTCGTCTGGATTCCGACTCGGGTCCATTACATTACTTTTTTTCAGGGCGTGTCTGGTATCTCTGAGATCACCGCCGACTTCTCACTGGACATAATGTACTCGGAGATTTGGCAGGCAAGTAGAATAATAACAACAACAGAACAATAACAACAACAACAATAACAAGCTTGCTTTGAAGGATCCTCGCCTCTCGTTCAAGCACCTCAACATCTGCGCCACGAATATCACGCTGAAGAGGTTTGGCCTTTCTGAGAAAGGGATTGAAAGCATCGACAGGGACGATGTTTAGATGATCTCTGTGACTGTTTGGGCACCGTTTAGGCATTGAAATGACAAAGAAATGTTTATTGAAAAAATACGTTTAGTGACTTCCGCAAGCGTATCTGGACGCCGGACACGTGCATCATCAACAGCAAGGTTAGACTTGTTTTGGTTCTAATAAACCGAATCTAGAACCTTTTGCAAGCTGTTCTGAGAGGTGAAAGGGTAGGATTCAACTCAGATTTTCTCATTTTAGTCCTCCGTCATCCACTCCTCTCCCTCCGAGAACACCTTCGTCATCCTGTACGAGCACGGCATCGTGTGGAGCAACTTTAGGTCAGTATTATATTTCCTATCAATAAACTATCATGTCACTATTGCAGGCTCAACGTAAAGGCGCCGTGTCACGTCGATTTGAAGGCAGGCTTTCTTCTCTTCTCTCAAATTTTATTTGCTATCATCCGAACTAGAAGTGTGAACAAACGTGATTTTGTGTTCAATACAATCGACAAGAGCTGTAAAAAGTTGGAAATTTTTTCCAGATGTTCCCGTTCGACTCCTTATCATGTGAGATAATCCTCGAATCGTACTCGTTCAATGCCGATGAAGTACGGTTGACGTGGCACGAGAGCCCGATAACACTCATGGAGAAGGTCAGTAAACCTCCGCTTATGCCCCGTCGTGGATTCTGATGATTGCTATTCCAGTTTTGTCATGATACCGCTTGGTTTCAGATCGAGCTACCAGACTTTGACCTAATCGGATGGTCGACGTCCCATCATCGACTATCCTATCCAAACGGAATCTGGGATCGAGCCAAGGTTTGATCTTTGATCTTTGCTCTGAATCCATTATTTTGAATGTTGATTAGGTCTAGGTATTTTGAACCTGACGGTCGGGGCACTCCCCGCCCACGTTCTTTGGCCCTTCCAATCGGGGCGGAAACTGGCGAAACTGGAAGAAAGAGTTTCCCACCTCTCGCAAATGAGTAGAGAACACGTCGGAATTGGTTAGTGGGAGCGAGTGAAGAGGGGCTGATTAGAAATTGACGTCTCTTGCAAAGACGGACGGCAAAGGGCTTCCGGATTCGGCAAGCTTTTTGAACTAAGGGATTGAGGTTCTCATGTTGGAAAGTATCTTTTTTGAACGACGGTTAAAGGGCTTGCTAATACTAAAGGAAATGCACAAAAGTTTTCCACTTTTGCAACTGGATTTAAATGGCTCACAAGTTGTCAGATCGAAAAAAAGATCAACCGTGAGAGTTGGTAGTTCAATCATCCTGTCCAATGAGACTGAAAACGTGAGAACGTCATCAGTTGCGGTAAATATCCCCACGGTCGATACATTTTTGAGAAGTGTGATACTCGGGTGGGTTGAAGTGCAACCTCCCTCGAACAACCAATATGGGAAAAGTATGGAACAACGATAGAATGGAAAATAAAATAATGAAATGCTTCCAGGTCAAGTTCACGTTCGCTCGCCGCTACGGCTTCTACCTCTTCCAGTCGTACTTTCCCACCTCGCTCACGGTGAGTCAACATAATGTAGTCATGAATTGTCACTATGTCAGAAATTCACTGGCCATGCAGTATTCAATGAAATCAGTTCTCCGTCTAAGAAAAATAGAGATTTTAGAGAAAGTAAAGAAGATTTGCAGGTAATCTCATCGTGGGTCGGCTTCTTCTTCGACGTGCGATCAGTGTCAGCGAGGTTGGTTGCAAGAGTTTTTACATCGTTAGAGTGCGACATACGGGTCGTCGTCTCTTCATTTTGCACACTCTCTCACCGATCAGAGAAGCGAAAGAGTGTGTGAGCACTAGTTATCGTCTTTCGAAGATTTTGTTAATGCAGAGGAGAAGTCGAATCGTTCAGAGAGCTTCCTATTTCTAATTGTGCAAATCTTGAAACATATCGCGCATTCCAATAATCAATTCATCCCTTTCAGAATCACTCTGGGCGTCTCCTCTCTGCTCGCGCTCACATTCCAGTTCGGAAATGTGTTGCGGCATCTACCGAGGGTATCCTACATCAAGGTGAACGCTTTGGCCTTTATGCATTATGTACCCGTGACTGACGGCATATAAGGGTTCTAAGCAATAAGCAAAGAAGACATAGCTTTATTGTATGGACTCTGAATTTCGTAAATCAATTATTTCAATGCTTCAGTGTCTCACATCGAGATAATTCACTTCCATTTGATTGTCAATGTCTTATCCCAAGCTCATCTGTAATTTACGATCATTCAGTGTCTGGACGTCTGGATGATCTTCTCAGTGATTTTCATCTTCTGCACTCTGGTGGAGCTGGCCATAGTCTGCCAGCTGAATAGGCGAGTTACTGATGAAATAATTATTTATTTCGTGAAATTATTGTATTGCAACAGTATCCCGTACAAATTGTTCACTTGAGCTATCAGTTTCAATTGAAGCAACCGTGAAACACATCTCTTTTTCCAGATGGGAGCGAGAACGACAAATCGGGTCGAAGGTGCTGGGGCACTGGCTGAACCAGATCAGGTAAATTAATCATTATTTATAGAGTTGTGAAGGGAAAATAAAAGCTTGACGGTGAAATGTTCAGGAAAACTCGGAAAAACGACTCTCGAGCGAACGGATCTTCAGAGACGGGAGGCGGCATCAGGAAAAGATTCCTACTGCCGAGCTTGGGTAGAGGAGGTGAGATTCATTCACTTTTCACTCCTCAATCACTTCATCAATGGTTTGAGTAGGTTGAGTTTCACGCAATCTTGAAATGATAACGGAATCGCACTTCTCCTGTTGTCCACCATCTTCAATTCTAAAAAAACCCATTCATATCTTCAGGGGACAAGGAGAAGACCGAAGACAAGTCGCTCGCCTCCTCCCCCTCCGAGCACCATTCCCCGTCGCCTTCCGAGTCCTCCCCTCTGACGCTGCCCAGGATGGGCGGAAACGGAGTCAGCAACAACAACAATATCGGGAGTGGAGGGGTGCGTGGATGATTAGTTTTCTCAAACTTTCCACCAATTTCTGACCAAACGCTTCCGTAATCAAGAAACTGAACCAGAGTTAACTAAAGTGATGCGCGACTGAGAAAAAAAAAACCAAAATCCGATCAAGCGAACAATAATCTGAGTTCAGGAAGACCCGGAGGAGGTTCGGACGCCAAAAGCACCCAGCTGCCTCTCACGGTTCTATGATGCGATGAGGTTGGTTAATTAGTTACTTAACTAATTAATTAATTGATTGATTTCAGGCGCGGCATTCACACGCTGTGTCCGCCCGATCGCGACTGGACGATCACTAGTGTACAGGTTTGTATGGGGACACGATTTTCGCACGCATTGCGAGATCTAAACTGTTGGAAGATCACAGCAATACTTTCGAAGTGATACCTTTGAATTTGAGACTGTCGCAGGTTTACACAATGCTTTGCAGGTCGATCGATGCTCAATGATTATGTTCCCGCTCTCGTTCCTCGTTTTCAATATGACGTAAGCATTATTTATTAATTAATTAACAAACTTTAATTACATGAATAAATTGCAGATACTGGTTCATTTACTTCATGAAGATGGACAGACCCATGTAAACTGCCTCCCTCTCTGTGACTTCGCACGCGGGTTCCGAATCTCACCAGCAATTTATTGTTTTCTCTTTATTATTGCATACTGCTTATTCAGTATTCGATTTCTCATAATATCACTACGCTTTGTTGTTTTCCCTCTGCTGAGTACGAACATACGAAATCACGTTGATTGGGTGTTTAGACGTTCTTGTTCTCTTTTCTTCCGAAAAAAAATTTGTATTGGATAAACGGTGCTGTATCTTGATAATCGTCATCAGTTCGAAATAAAACACATCACAGATCACAGAGCTTCCTGTTTTCGGCGGATCGCAGCTCGAAATAGCGCTTGTCACACCATTGAAGGTCACGGGGGAACCCCCAATCGACCCCCGAAATAGCTACTCTCACCGCTTTGATTGATGGGAAGTGATGCAGGGGTGATCTTTAAAGCGGCGATATACGTCACAGTTACCCCATTCTAGTTTGTCTCTAACTCTTCAGCGAATAAACGCAAACACCTCCTTTTTCTTGAAGGGGTTTGACCGAAAGAACTTTGAGCATGAGTCTCGTTCAAAACAGTGCTCGACCAAGCGCAAACTGCGTTCGTGAGTATTTCAAAGAGGAGAATGGTCGCGTGCATTCGAAGTTCCGGGTACATTAGTAGAACCTTCGAGAAAATGAATCATCTGATTAATCGTTTCCGAATTGAATTGTGCGATTCGAACCCACGCATCACAATTATCAGCACCATTATCATCATTCGAAGGAAGGACATGTCAAAGCGAACAAATGGTAACTTCTTTGCATCATCGAGGAAAGGGTGACAGACCGCAGCAAAAATCAATAGCACCCAAAGCGTTTCGCACTTTGCCAAAACTCTTCCAGTTCATGTAGCGAGCGTGATAGATGGCGATAAACGGTGCTCGGATCTCACGGAAAACTCGCTTTTGATCTCCCGGGAAGAAAGGATGGAGTGGCGGAGGATCCTCTATCTCTCTATCTCTCTCGGAGCCGAGATGAGTGATAGAGAGACGACAGTTTAGACTGGGACTCTCGCCGGTCAGAGAGGCGAGGGAGCAGAGAGGGGGCGGAGTGAGGGAAGGAAGGAGGAGAAAGAGAGTAGTGCACAGTGGACGGTTCTCCCTCTCTCTCTCCATCTTCTTCTTCTTTCTCTTTCACTTGATCACAGCATGCGGTTAGCGGTGGGAGCAACGCTACTGTTCATCGGGCTACTCGCAAAGGTCTCGAGTTTCGAAATCCGATTTTCCATTTTCACTTCATCATCATTTTTTATAAATATTGTTTCTACAAAATCTATTGATCGGATAAGTTCGTATAGTCCAATAAGTGATTCATTTGGTGCTAAAGGATCTACCAAATTTCGATGAAGAAATACTGATCAACCCAGAACTAGAGCTTGGCATGATAAATTGGTTAATTGGTAGATTTGTGATCCAATGCGTTTCAGGCCCATCGATTAGGCACGATCGATGATTTGGACGAAATAGACAGGGATGAGGAGGAGCGGGTACGCAGCGGTTCCACCATGTCAATGGTTTGTGTCGATTGATCTTTGGTCTTTTGCTTTTTCATATCTCATCACTAACGGCGTTTCTGTGCCTTCAAAAATATTCAGCAGTTTATGCTTCATCTTCGATTGTTAGCCGTCCCGAAAACCTGAGATTTTTTTGAAAAAAAAAAAGAACAATTCGTACAGGAACGACGGAAACGTATGGGCTTGACTGCTGATGAAGAGGCAACAGTCAACGGATATCTTGACAAGTTATCCGCCCTGGCTGACAAGAAATACGGCGTTGCCGAGGTAAATAATTTTTCAATGATTCATGATATTTTGCTTGATCTTCATCAGTTCTCTGAGCCGATCTGTTATTCACTTTAGAGAAAATTAATTGTTATTGCCCTCGATGACCCGATCTGCCGGGTTTGAGTGGCCGGTTTTATCTGCTCGCTCACTGATGAAATTGACGTGCGTTCCGCGCGATCTCTAGCTTAGTCAGCACGAATGTGGGGAATCGATATCTTTGAATGACCTGGGGATCCAATCACCAATATGTTTCATTGGGTTCCATCAAAATAAGCTGTAGAACTTTGAAAAGTACCTAATCGATAATCAGGGAGATGCTAAATCACGCACGCACCCTCTATTGAGTGTTCTATGAACCAGTTCTGCCCTCTGGTCCATCGGCTGGTCAAGTGATTGGCTTTTGTGAATGGCAGCCCCTCTGCCCTTGTTCGGAACCTGAACAGGGACAGGCAAATAGGACCCAATCAGGGATCTTTCGTTGCGCTGACCGACTAAAAGCGATCCCTTCGCTCACTGGTTCCAAACTCAACTGAAAGAGTAGCAAAAAAAAAACGAAAATGCGGATCTTTTCAGGAATTAAACGAACCACGTCCCAGCTTCAGTCGGCGCTTGAGAGATTTCACAGGGCGGAGGAGAAAATCGATAAACCCGGAAGAGAATGGACGGCATTTCGAAGGTGATTGCTTGCTTTTATTGCTCTTGTAAGATGAAGTGTTGGGAACAAAAAGTGATCTGTCATGCTCAAAAATGTGATTTATCCGCAACATTCCGTGTCAGCTGCGTTACCTTGAACACGAGCCGTGTTGATGGTACGACCAATGTTCTCTTTCATCGCTCGTTCATTCATTCAAACCGACGAGATTGTATGCAGAATTTAGAGAGTTTTGTGTTTTTCCGACATCAAACAACATGCGTGCGATTTTGTCACACTCGATTACGTTTCCATTGCGAGCGCACTCACTCGAGAGGAGCTCGAGGGGTCACACTTGGAGAGTTACTCTCTTGAATCTGCATGTTTATTTTGCGATCAGACGGAACGAGGGGGCAGCCCAAAATGAGAGAGTCTTTGGTCCCTCAACACGCATGTTGATCTTGTGTGCCGCTTTGTGACTTGTTCAATAATATTTATCTGCTGAATGCGGTTGATGACCAGTTCGAACCATTTGATCAAACATTGTTTGTTCTTTGGGAGCGTTTGGAGCACCCATTTGAAGAATCTGATCTAAAATATCTAGCAAAATATAAGGGGTCCTCGGTGATGATGATGGTATACTGATACAGTCCAGAAGTGAGACGAGATAAGAAAGCAACTACATTTGCAGGTGACATCGTCCTGTTTCCCGATCAGGCGGAGGCACTGTACCAAGCTGCGATGGAGGAAGGAAAGGTTCGGTTCTCTCTTGTTCTGCGCTGTTGCGTTCCTCCTAATTTGATCTGATAGGAATTGTCGTTAATTGAGGAGGAATTTGAGATCGGAACATCAAAGTGCGAACTATTATGGTCGTTAGAGTGTGTGCTATTGAAATCTGCAATCCTCAAATAGCAAACTTCTCGAAACAAAGAATGTAGGAATGAGCTAGACTTTGTACTCTGTACATCATTCGAGATTTGTATGTTTCAGACTCGCAAGAAGCGCAAATTCATCGGGTCCAACATCCGCCGATGGGACGCAAGTCGCCCAATAGTCTACTCGTTCGATGGATCACACAGTAACTCAATTTCCCTTTCTCTTCCTGCTTTCCCCTACTATCAACTAGCGTAAACGCAGGGATCTTTCCGACCACTGAGAGAGTATTCACTAGAGTGAGACACACTCTGACAACTCTGAAGGACCCCCTTGCGTGGTCCTTCAATAGATACTCAGTCTCTAGTGTCCTCGCAAAACTTTTGAGAGTTGATGACCTCAAGGGTTTTACTTCCTGGGAACACTCACTTTCCCTCTCACATCGTATATCTCCTGCTATCAGTTGATCGAGTGATCGATTGGGAGATATGAGATCGGGATCCAATCCCTTCCTTTCGCTCTTTTCCCTCTCTCATTGCCACACGGACTATGCGTTTTCCGCCCAAGGCGATACGAAAACGGGAAAAAACGAAGTGATTGAGGGGTTAAATAAAAGCAATAAATGAAATAATGATTTTACAGCCCTCCGCGAGCAAAAGATCATCGAGCTGGCGCTGGAGCACTGGCACAACATTACTTGCCTGGATTTCGTGCGACGAGTGAGTTTCATAGGACCATTTTAACGACAACGTTACAAAATTGTCTAATGAATGCTGGACTTCTCTGATCAAATGGAACCGACATCAAATGTCGAATATTCGCAATATTCGTAATGTTCATCATGATAAGAATTCGATGACTTCGAAGTTCGAACCCTCATCCTTCCTCACTCTCTCTCCCTTTCAAATAGTTACTTCGAACGGGAGAGACGTTCGAAGTCTTCGAATTCGAATTCGAACTGGCAACCCTAGTACTTAGAATTACTCAACTTCTCTCGAGGACGACTCCACCTCTGGCAATCGAATCGTGTTCACGGACGTTGATGGATGCGCGAGTAACGTGGGCAGACATCCACTAGGAGAGGAGCAGTTGGTGTCACTGGCGCCGGAGTGCATTCGGGTGAGTAATTGGCGTCTTTATTTGATCCTTGTACGGGCGATATAGCCTTACGCATTGGTCGCTGATTACTCAGGACAGTCTGAACGCTGAATTGGCTTGGGGTGGTAGAGCCCGCCCTTGCGTGGAAAAGCCTAACACCTTTTCCTTTACTGACGTTGGATTCACATGAAGGTACTTCAACTATATGTTGAGGTTTTGTGAGCGTGATTGATCTCTCAATCTTTTAGTCTGCTTTCGAGTCGCAATATTTTGATCATTCCGCCTTCATTCATTGATCGCTGCTTTCGAAGATTGCTCTGCTCTCAAGTGTAATCGTCAACTGGCTACACTCAAGTTCTTTTTAGTACCTAGAGACTAACTCTTGACTACAGTCGCTGAATAAAACATGACATAAGAATAAGTAGTTTGATTCTCTTTGGTTCGAAGATGGCATCGTTCTCAACGAATGCCAATCAGCTTTGTTTCATGTCTGAAACTCACCCGAATATCGGGGGTTTTCGAATTTCCCGAGTTTAAAATTTGATTTCCTTTCAGCTCGGCGTAATCGCTCACGAAGTCGCGCACGCACTCGGCTTTTGGCATGAACAATCTCGACCTGACAGGGACAACTACGTGAATGTACGGTGGGAGAACATCGATAAGGTATGAATATTCTAAGTTCATTCAACAGGAGTACAAGCACATCAAGAACAATACACTTAATTCCAATCGTTATTGCACTTAGGATGTGGTCAGTGACTGTAGATGTTATTTGCTTGCTATTCTTGGCTGATTTCAGGACTCAAAGGGTCAGTTCCTCAAGGAGGACCCGGAGGAGGTCGACAATGGAGATGTCCCCTATGACTATGGATCGATCATGCACTATCGGTACGTAAACTTCCACGGAGTCATTTCGAACTCCAATGAAAAACTGTTGAGTTTTCCAACAAAAAGGTTCCGTTCCGAAGTCGGATGTTAGACGAGCTATTTTCGCATCATTTCAGAATCATTTCAGAAGCAAGGCCTTCGCCCGATACGATGATCTATACACGTTGAACACGTTCATCACTGACTATCAGAAGACGATCGGCCAGAGGGATCAGCTGTCATTCAATGATATCGCGCTGATGAATAAGGTACAGTTGCCGGACATTTGCTTTTTGTTCAACACTAGCGGTTGTAGTCGCGCTGATATCATTGATATGAGATCAGAGTTTTCTCATCATCGCTGTACAATGCTTTACCACTTTCTATGGTTCACCTTTTGCCCGCAATGAAAGATTCTGGGAATTGAGGATTGAGTACCCTTTGAAGATCTACTGCAGTGCCTCGTGTCGAGTGCAGCTGCCATGCCAGCGAGGAGGATACACCGATCCGAGGAGGTTGGAAGATCATTCTTTATTTGATTGTTCATTCATCCATCAACGTATTCCCGAAAAGAGCAAAGCTTTAACGAATAGATTTTATATCAGGTGCGATCGTTGCCGATGCCCTGACGGCTTCACTGGACAGTTGTGTGATCAGGTCAGTAGTCAGTTTTTATAACGTTCGTGAGCAAAGAAGCTAGAACTTTCATCGGGCATTTCGACACAATTACAAATCGATCGTTCCTCAGGTAATGCCCGGCTACGGATCCATCTGTGGTGGACAACTCGCTCTGGGCAAGCAGTGGACTCGCATTGCGTCTCCCGGGTACCCGAGAGAGTTCAAGGAGGGTGAGTAGCTTCGTTTTTTCTATTGTTGTTGTTGTTTAGGTGCTGTTATCCGTAAAAATATGATAGTCTTTCTCAGGCCAGGAATGCTCATGGCTCCTTACCGCGCCTCTCGGATACATTGTCGAGATGCAGTTCTATGGAGACTTTGAGATGTATTGCAAGGTTTGTTCGTGTAATATCACGACTGAAAACAATTGCTAACAAAGTGTGAACAAGACGAACTCGCTACCTGTTGAGCCAAGCTGGCAGATGTTCTCTACAGATGAGAACTTCATGCCTAGCTTGGGATCGCGAGCAGGCAAAACCACACACAAACCAATTATCGATTTTCTGACCAGGAAACGATCGCTCAGCAACTTCTGAAATCGGTTTCGAACATCTCTCACCTAACCCTACCCGCCCACATCGGTCTCATTCCGATCTGTTAACCCCTACTTTGGTGCTTCCCTTGTAAAGCATACTGATGACGAGCGTGTATGTGAAAAAAAAACTAAAATCATAAATTCTGTGCAGGTCCGCCACTCGCTGTGCATGGACTACGTCGAGGTGCGGAACTCGACCGACTTCGCCAATACTGGAATGAGGTTAGAACGTACTTCAGTTGTAGTAAGCTGTGGAAATATTGTGATGATAGTGCGCATTTGTGTTTCATCGATTCTCCATAGACCTTCTGAATGAGCTAATGTTCCCTGGAGTGCCTCTTTAAACCCCACTACTTTTTCACATTTTTTCTTGGTAGACAAGTACAGATCGAAATACCAGATATGGAGGGAGAGAAATGAAGAGACGAGGACTCGTATTTCTCACTTAGACTGTTTCCCTTCAGATACTGCTGCTTCGGCACTCCTCTCACCATCATTCGCTCTGCGACTGAAGATATGCTCGTGTTGTTCAGGTCCTTCTACAGGGGCGGCAAGGGATTCCAGGTAAACCCTACTGCAATTGCCCCTCAATATCTCTGCAATAACTTATTTCAAAAAAACCTCATAGCCTAATGCAATATTGAAATGCCTATGAATGATGATTTTACATAGTTTTAATCATTGCAGGCTCGAGCCCGAGCCGTCGCTCCCGCCGGCCAGTGGCAGGAGTGGCACTCGTGGACGGCGTGCAGTGCCACTTGCGGTGCGTGCGGAAGCAGGATAAGGACGAGGAGCTGCCCACCGGGGGCTGTTTGTCCGTGAGTTTATTATCCGCTGATAAGTTGGCTTTCAAATTTGAAAATTCGCAATGTGCAAGCATTTTGATAGTGAGTTTATTTTTTTAGCGTTGTGTGAGATAATGAGATCCTTAGTAGTCAGCAATTGCATGAAATATTGATAGAACTTGTTAGAGTCAGCTTGATTGATCTCTTCCAGCGGCAAGCCCATCGAGACCGAAGTGTGCGGCACACAACCCTGTGATGGTCTCTGCACACACAAGAAGGTGCAGCACAAGGAGTGCTCCGGGTTCCTGGCTGTTCTCAGAGGAAGCGGATGCTCGAAACCGTGAGTGTCTTCTCGTTCTTCTTCTTTCTCTCAATTTCAGTCCCGCAGAATCGAAACATTACTTTACGCACTTTAGTTGAGAAACGATTAATTTCAAGACGGGATTTGTTTGCCAATGAAGTGGTTGCGACATCCTTTCTTACGCACGCGTTGCTTATCTAACCAAACCATTGCAGTGACCCCGTCCCCACCGAGGCGTGCGACCGACCTTGCTGTCCCGGGTTCGTGCTGCAAGATGGCTGGTGTCAGCGGGAGCAACCTCCCTCGTGGAGATGACATGCTCAAAATGAGCTCTACGGATCCTCATTCTAATCACTATTTCAATGAAACTATGATCAAAATAACCTCAAGCCAGCTTTACCGTGTGAGATTGTATGCAGTAAGTATAAGTGTATGTTTGTGCTGTGATCGAACGGGTGTTATCTCTATTGTTCCGCGATATTTCCTTGTTTCCCCCCTATGGTTCATTGTTCGTCTATGCGCTTGATAAATGCATTAATCTATCGGCATCACGCCACGAGAGCAGGGATCTCGTGACAGGCGTGGTGTATATATCTCGACATTGCACACAATACAGCAATACTTCGTATACAATTGATACTTTAAGACAACTACTGATCAACAAATAACACGTCAAACAATTGACCTACCCAACAATTAGAACGTAAGTAGAGAATAGGCATTTGCAGAATCGCAAATATAACTAGAAGACATCATCGCGATCAACAGCTACCCGTCTTCCTATCCTAGAATTTGGTCAAAAGAGGAATGGAGTGGAGGGGATTGGAGTGGATAGATGACGTTTTCAATGTGACAACGAAGGGATCGAAGAGTAGACATTCATAAAAAAACTAGACATTATTAAATAGTCAAATTAATCTACGACAGGATGAGGTGCCATGGGACCATGGATAGAATGGAGGACCCATTTTCTTTTTCTCTGACGTCGTAGGGACGAACTTGAAATCCGCAAAGTCTTCTGGCAGTTTTACATCCGCAGGAGTGACAGTGATGCCGTATCGTTCCTTCACCTGCCAATACGCAAAATACAAAAAAAATCACAATATATCTGGAGTTCAAGACATACATGACTATAAAAAACGAAGCGTCCCTGAAAAGAATTCTTGGGCTAGTCGCAAAATATCATAAAAATTGCTCTCGTTGATTCATACTCCGCTAATAATGAAATATATTTGCAAAAGGGTACCAATTGAAGAGAATCCATAGCGTACTGCAACAGCCTTAGTATCTTGGGGGTTCTCTCATCCTTCATGTCTCGATGTTTATTCACGGCCTTGTTCCTTTTCTGCATTTTGATCTGCAGATGACTTTAGTGAGGACTTGCGGATATGACTATTTCGGGTGGAGTTCAGTGTCCACATACACCCCGACCACCGGCCCTGCTCAAGATAATATTATTTCTAAAATGAGTGAAATATAACCGTTCTTCCGGGGAACTCCACAAGTGCCAATATTTCTATATTTCAATGTTTTCTCACCTTCTCTTCCGGAGAAACATTCGCTAGCTCCGCGTCCGTTCTACGACGGTAGTCTCTGCGCATTCTGGGATTTATCTCGAGCTGAAATTGAAGTGTATCTACCGAAAATCGAGGCTGCTATTTTTCAAAAAAAATATAGGCTCCGCAAGGTCTCACTTCGGAGAGGGTGGAAGAGACGTGAGCGTTGATCTGTGTTGAGTTGGCCTCTCCGATAGCCTGTAACGTTGAGAAATAATACCTCGAATTTTCAAAATATCGCCACCTGCTCTCCAGAACCGAGCTGGTGATGAGAATACGGAGCAACAGTTCCATAGCCGAAAGAGTGATCTGCAAGGATGAAACTCTACATCAATCGGATCTTAGCTAATCGATATTACCTGCCGAGGCGAGTTGGTATACTGAGCTTGATCCAGTGAAAGCTTGAGCCATCGAGCCGTTCGAAATGATGGTTCCGTTTCTGATGGACTCGAAGGGACTAGACTTCGTGATCGAAGCTGCTTGGTTTGCAGGATATGGATAGTGTGTGAGAGGGGCATTCTGGCCGACATGCGAAGGTGGGGCAGTCGGTTCGTGCCAGAGCAGCCCCGTATCTTCATCTGCGGACGCCGTGAACTCCTGAAATATTGCAATTTCCAAGGATCGTGGTGTGCACCTAGCCCTCGCTTGTGTTGTGTGGACACGGCGAAAACTATTCCCACACTATTCCCACCCCCTCCCCCCAATGATTCGCGCTCTGTATTCTCTCGGTCACCTCTTGGCCCCTGTTAGAGACGACATAATGATATTTATTCTGAGACTTCGAAACATATCGCGCTCGGTTTAAATAATGCTAATCGGGGTGAGTTTCTGAAACAATTTATATATTTAGAGAATGCATTTTGTTTCCGGTAATCCCCCCCCCCTTATCAGCCGGGGTGGAATGATGACGTGCGCGTAAGAAGCGATTGGAGACTACGGACTGGAAAGTAGCCACTCTTGAGAAAGCAACACTTACATTGGGCTCGCCTGGGTTAAAGCCATTCCACTGATCGCATGGATACTGGGAAGCCTGAATCAGCAACAGATTGCAACAAATATTGATCCGCCTTAGTGATATTTTAAGGAGCTATACGCACCTCGTCAGTTGAGTACACAGGAGTTGACAGTAATGAGTAATCAGGAGACGGTGAATATTGTGAGTTATGACGTCCATCAATGGAGAACTGGTCTTCAGCGAAGCCCGAGTGGTCATTGTATCCTCCCTGAATGGATTGAAGTGAAAACAAGCCAAGAGTTGTAGTCGAGGGAAGGAAGAGTTAACACTAGCAATCGATGGCGTTATCAGTTGCGCA
The DNA here is from genome assembly GCA_900490845.1 of Pristionchus japonicus. Classification (NCBI taxonomy): domain Eukaryota; kingdom Metazoa; phylum Nematoda; class Chromadorea; order Rhabditida; family Neodiplogasteridae; genus Pristionchus; species Pristionchus japonicus. The sequence goes on along the minus strand of LS519282.1, from coordinate 166,416 downwards.
TTGCACGAGTTAATCGCTTCGAATTATTCTATAGTGTTTAGATGTCACGTATTATCGTGGCGGAAAAGAGATGCCTGGCTAACGCAAGGAATGCGGAATATTGGGCTATGATGCCTAGACTTATGGCAGTCTGTTTGGTGATTTTGATTTTCAAGTCACAGATTGGTGGTATTGTGATAGGAATTCGGTTCTTCAACATTCTGTTCACGGGATACTCTTTCGGGGTTAGGTTTGTCTAAACGGAGGAGTGAATCGTTCTTGCCTTATGAGCAGCCTTAAAGTTCCCCTCCACACCAAAAATTACCCCCACTTTTTTATATGATTTTATGAAATGACGTACCGCCAATTGCATGTAAACAAAGAAATTGAAGCATAAAAATCAAAATTTGACCAATGGCGATTTTTTAAACACGAGGGCTTGACCTAAGGGACAAGTGTCTCCTACACGGATTTCGCAATATACGGTAGGTGAGAGGTGATCGATCGCGATTTACATGGGGAGAGGAGGGTAGATCAGACGAGAGATGTCTCTCTTTCTCTGACGCTCTCTCACTTCCCCTCACTCCCTCTCATGAGAGAGAGGGAAGGGGTAATTGATCTACCCTCCGCCACTAGTTGCGCGGGAATTCGAAAATCATGTGGGTGTGGAGGGGAACTTTAAGTACAAAAATCGCTGTTTTTTAGATGTTCGAACTCCTCGGAACTTGAAATTTTTAAGTTGAGAGCTCCCATGTTCCCTTTCTCCGCCGAGTGGAGAATGAGTTGGAAAATCAACTTGGAATTGAGGAACAAAATTTAGACAGACAGGCTTAGATGTCTCTCGGTATAGTACTTGTGATTACAATGATGGAATTACGATACTCCGACTTACGTTAATCGGAAATTGGAAGGGGGGAGAGCCGTTGTCCATCTTGAGGGGTACCGTAGATGGTGTGCAAGGGCTAGGGAGAAAGTGGTGATATTTTCTGAGTTATCAATCCTGGCTGGCAATATTTCGATATAATGACTCATTTGACATGCTCGACCAGTCTCCCGTCATGCCGGCGCCAATTTCATATACTCCAATGCGAGCCGCGCAAAAGATAAGGAACACAACCATTCCCTAATTCTGCAGAGACAGGGTAGACTCTTGAAGACAAACAATTCTATCGATCAGTTTTGATCTGCCAATGGTTAATAATCGTCGCGAAAAAATTTCCAATGACGCTAGCGTTTGGTGAAAGCACTGCACAGCGTTCTGGCCCTCATTGTTCTCTCCGGAGAAGGGTTGGACAATGGATAAGTTTCTTTATTATTATCCGCTTAATATTCAAAGTGAGCGGGAAGAGCGATCCCTCCACTCCCTCATCCTTGCAGACCGATTCATGCAAATCGGTCGTCCTTCTCTGTCGCGGCAGAACGCTGTGACTGTCTGACGAATCGCAGCATGAGAGGCGTGCAGTGATTCCGACCGGGCTGCACCAGCAGTTCGGCTGCAGGTCTTCTCTGCAACTCGATATCGGGCATACCATGCTTATCTTGTCTTCCGGGCGAGTTGCCTACTAAAACAAGCATAACACGGGTTCCCTGAAAGATTCAAAGATCAAGTATGCAAAAATCATTATTGCTCTTTGATTTGTCAAATATCATTTCTCCATATTGGATTACCCCCATTTACATCTTCGCTCTCCCTCTCTCTTCCCTCCCTCCCCTCTCCCCTCCTCTCTCCATTCGCACTCCGTTCGTTCGTCCCGAGTGGTCTCCGCCCTCTCTCCCTCCCTCCACAATGTGCTGCTGCTGCGGATGCTGCGTCAACAAGGAGCCCATCAGGTATCGATTACCGTACCCTCATCTGGTTACCGTATCCCGATCGATACCGTAACCCTACAGTACCCACTTACAGTAAGCGGGCGCCTCCCAATCCGGCCGGCTCTGGATCGTCGATCACGCAGCAACCGGTAAGGAATCGATCTCTGGTCTTTGATCTTTGATCTCTGACCGTATTCCTGACTACCGTACCCCTCGCCTACCGTATCCTAATCGATATCGATTGCAGACTGGCTCCAGCTCGAAGAAGGGCAACGAAACGGCCGCCGGATCCGTCGAGCAGCGAACGAAGAAGTGAGGGAGAGACCGATCGATTGGAGGGAATGGGGTGGAAATGGGTACCGTATCCTGGGTTGATCGATAACTGGGGTTACAACACTCCTTCTTTCACCTGAGAGATGCGGGTACCGTATTCCTTCCAATCGATAACTGGACCTACCGTACCTACTGCCCTTGCACTTACCGTACCCATATCAATCGATAATCTGCAGGGATTCGGACGGCGCGAACTACGAGAATGTGAGCATAATGAAGTAGAGAAGAAGAGAAAAGAAGCAACTCGTTCGAATTCGTCATCGAAATGCGATTTGATAACTGAACAACGCACTAACCCTCCTGACCCCATACTGACTACGATAAATCATCACGCTGACCTACCGATCTACCGTAATCTTCAGATACAGTATTCCTTTAACAACGTAACATGTTGTTCGGTATCATTCAAGAGCTTTATCGCACTGTAAAACCCGTAACCGGCGAGAATCACAAATCAAAATCGTTTCAATAACCGATGAGGCCTATCCTATTGCACTGAGCAACCCGTAGTAGAACACGATGAATTGGGAAACGACAGAAAGCCTGATGCACTCGGCGCACGCATTACACCGCATCGCCGCACGACGATGATGAAGCCGCCGATTCGGTTACCACTACGGTAACGACGGCGCCGCGTCGCCCAGTTGCCGCAGCGCTTTGGAACGTGGACATCTGGGAGAGGACCTGGAAGAGCGGAGTTTAGAGATCAAAGACCAAAGATCAAACTACAAACCTGCACGACGCCCTCCCTGATCGTGCCCAGCTGCTTCCTTTTCCTGTTCAGCACGTGCGTGTGAGCGATGTGGATGCCGTCGTTGATGTACGTGAGCATTACCTGTAATGCAATTTGTGACAGGCGAGGTTTGGTAAATAGCAGAATGCATCACTCACCGGGTAGGCGGCACAGGAGGCGTAGGGGAGCATGTGCGCGTACAGCGAGAGGTTGACGACCCAGCTGGAAGGAATCGATTTGTTAACGGAACCGAAATCCAACTACCGTAACACCTACAGTAACCCCGTCTACAGTAACCCAAACTATCGAACCCCTGTAAGCATCAACGACGTGAGCTTAGGGCATGCAGTATTTACGAATCAGCATCCGGCTACAGTAACCCTACCGTACCCATGCAGCGGAATCTGCGATCTGAACCAGCCGCCTACAGTATTCAAGATACAGTATCCCGACTACAGTATCCCCTACTACCGTACCCCGGCAGCATCATCAACGACGTCAGCCAGAAGACGACCCAGTAGGGCGTCCAGCAGATGAGGTAGATGAGCACGAAGGCGACTACGATCCGACGAATGCGACCGATGGAGGACTCGTTGAGACGCATTAGGGCTGGAAGGAGAAAAGGTAGGTTTGTTCTAACTCTTCCCAAATATTTGAGTTGTTCTTATTTTGTTGAAATGGAAAATTTATCTACGATAAGCACGATCGAGGACTGGTTGACACGCATTAGGGCTGGAATGATCGAGCTTCATCTTCTTATCCCGTTTTTTTCAATCACATTACAAAAACTCTTGCCGTTTGGTAATCTGGTAATCTTTGAGAAGATAATTTGCCATTTTATTGAAATGCTACTAAGAATGCAACAGTGATGTACCTCTGGTGCTGCTCTGGCTGCTCCTCCTCTTGAGTATCACCGGGACGGAGACGTAGAAGTAGACGTAGAGGACGGTCAAGACGTACCCGACCACGAAGGCCGCCCCGTTGAAGAGGAACCCTGAGGAATGAAGTAAGTAAATTAGGATTCAGAGTTGTATTTCTAGGACTAGAGCATTTTAATCTAGTAGAGACTTTTTGAATCAGAATATTTATCAGAATCAAGCCGTCTTAGGATGTTACAGGGCGTGCTGATTTCTTCGGGTGCTGTATTCATTTGGAGAAATCGACCACCAGTCCTTTCCGATTAGTCGAGTTAGTTCGTCTCTCCAACGGGAGCGGGGATGGCCAGTGCGGCGAGTGTGTTTGTAGGGGACCCATGTGGTCAGGGCTTTCGTCCAGCGAAAATCTTCCATGAGACGTATCCATGAGACCATGAGACGTTGTACAATATATCCGTACTCAAGTTATACTTGAAAAGATCGTAGTTCCATTGAGTAGGCGAGAAAGCCTAAGAATAGCTTGTATCCCGACAAAAACGTTCTGTTCCCGAGAGAATCCCAGAATAAATCTTTCTTCAACGTATGTTGAATTTATTGATAGCCTTGAAAATAGACAGGGAATCAATCAACAACCCAGCCAAACCAGCCAGCTATAATAATGAATAGTTCCAATCCCTAGGGAGTAATCAGAGTAGATTTTCTGCTCGATTTTGCACTACTTACTCGCAACTAGGAAGTGATACATGATGACACGGTGGGTTTACTCAAGGAGACTGGATTCGATGGCCCTAATCGTGGCCAACGTAAGCTTCATGGCTTATTTCAGATTTTGTGACACGGGATACGACTATGACTCACTGGAACATGGTAAACTAGCGTGGGAGCAAAACAAATCCGGAGCACAATCAAAACAGGCTTCCCGCTGAGCATGAGTAATGTGCAGTAAGCAATCAATATTGTGATTGTATCTTTCTACAATGTTCCCGAGGCACGTCTAAACAGTGTTCCGAAAATGCTCACCGTAAATAGGAGGAGGAATGAACATGCAGATATCTTTTCGCTTTCCGGGCCGAATTTGGATCGTTTCCACATTGGAGAAGGAGAGGACACAGGCCTAAAATGATGTTTGAATTTTGATTTTCGAAATTAGCTTTTCAAGGCTCCCTCTTTTCTACGTGTCCCTTTTTTGCCTCTCCTCGCATTCCTCCCTCCCTGTTTGGATATTCTAAATTTCATTTTCTTGACGCTTCTGTAATCCATAGGATGAGCCCCCGTGCCGAAAAGAATCATTATTGCTGACTGGAAAGCCAAAGCCGTTACAGTAACTCGTGGTTATGTGAAGTTATTTAGCCATACGTGCGTATTTGTAGCGTATGATCATCAGAGAAATAATCAAGCTACACTGACTATTGCTCATGGAGAGAGTAAACCTGAGAACAATCCGTATTTTTCGTATATTTTTTCTATTGAATATTCAAAATTAATCCCTACGAAGCAAAGAAATTCCAAGAAACGCTCACCAGCAACAGCAGGAACGTCAGAATGGTCATAAGGTTGATCAGGAAGAGCGGTCGTCGTTTGATCGCGGCTTTCGGCGATGCCGAGGCGGCTGCTGCAATGCATTATTTGACTGGCGATGATTGGTAAACAGCAGACACACCACCTACGGAAATCGTGTCGTATTTTCGATAGGCGACGCTTGATAAATGACAGAATACTTGTACACCACCCGCAGACCCACATCTGTCCAATTTTCGACAGGCGACGATTGATAAATGACAGAATACTTCAACACCACCCGCGGAAACCTTGTTAAATTTTCGACAGGCGACGATTTGTAAAAGTCGGAATTCATATACACCACCTGCATAGGAGATCCGGGAGATCTGCACCAGCGCTAGAGGGATGACGAACTTGTTGAGCACCTCGACGCCGTAAAAGATCTGGAAGGAAATTGTTCATTGTTCATGTCGCTAGTTATGTTTCAAGGGTCCATCATACCAGATTTCGATCGTAGATGTTGATTTGTGGTACTCAGTCGGTTGTAGAGAAGTACAATTACAAACTAATAGCTTCCAGCTCACCTTGCACAGCACCAGTCCATTCCTCCACTGACCGACCATCAGATTGTCCACGAGCAGCGAAAGTGTAGAGAGCACGACGAAATCCGCCACGCATATAACCAGGATGCACTGCAGCAGCGATCGAGGCGCCTGTAATCCAATTTGTGACTAGCGACGATTGGTAAATCGCATAATCCGGCACACCACTCACCACGGGCATCGTGCCAGCAGTCACTTGCTGGATGGGCGGACGGGAGAAGAGCAGGACCAAGCCGACCTGGAATGTGCATTATTGTTTATTTATTTAATTTAAAATTCAGTTTTTTGTGAAAAGTTAGTCAAAAATACTTCCTGTTAGAGGGATTTCCCCGCCGTATTTAAGTCTGCCCTGTTTTCTCAGTGTGTTCTTGCCCGATTACAGTGGGGAAATTGAGGGATGAATTCGGCCCTGGATTCCTTCCTAACTTCGTGGGGCAAAACAAGAAGCCCGACAGGCGGCGCCGCTAAACTTGTTGGGTTTCGCGTTGACGCGTCGATCTTTGAGCGGTGCGTTCTCGAGACTCGATGAGGGAGGTCGAGGCATCAACACTCGGGTCTACTAGCTGTCCACATAGTCCAATCCGTCTAGTAACACCTTCGGTTTCTGGCTGAACCTTGACTGCATATAGTCGAATGCCAACCAAACAAGTGAGATATAATCGAATAAATCTCCACTAAATTTTTCAGTCTTTGCGTCTAGCCTACACTTCCCTCCAGTCTACCTCTCTAATCCTTCTCCACTCAAGCGGAACCATTCCTGGTACCCCAGTTCCGCGACCCGAAAATAGATCGTCATTTCCTCCGTTCTTTTTCATGGAACCACCTCCTCTTTCTATCTCTGATTCGATGCAGTGTTTCTCTGTTCTCTGTCGTGCTATAGATCACGTGGAGTGCGCTCCAAACTCTTCGCAGTGCACGCTAATTCATCTCCGGGGAATAATCCCGGACTTGGAGAGAAAAGCCCCTTCGCTTCATCACTGCCACAGACTTTGGAGAGAGACTACGCAGTAAAACATGATAATCATGCAATGACTGAGTGCTTTCGCAGTGCTTAAGAACAAAGGCGAAGTGCTTCTCGGACACTAATCGCAGGCTAGAGTTTATGGGAACACGTGAAGGGTACTTGGCTGAAGGAATGACTAGAGATTCCGTTCAGAGGTTCCTTATGTGTTGACTCAGAGCTGCTTTCCCAAGTCCTTACAATAGTGTGTCTAAAAGTACAGCAAGTCCTTGAGGAACTGCTAATCGTAAATGGAGGGTCCACCCGGGAAACAATTACCCACCCTCACTCACTGTTTTGCATGCAGGAACACGAGAGGTAGGCCATTTCCCGGCTACGTTACTCGTGGTGTAAATACTTCTACTGAATAGCAACGATACTCCAACAACAATATGCTGAGGTTTCCGACGAAAAATGCTTCCCTCGATAGCTATTTTCTAATGCGTTCCTTTGCGAAAACAATGTGTCAAGACGCTAGTGTGTTTTCTCATTTCGGAGACGGAAAAGCGGAAAAGCAGGAAAAGCGCAATTCTTCTAGCTCGAACGTGAACATGTTCAAGATTTCCCATCATAAAGGTCCTTTTGGAAATTCTCGCTTGAAACACTAGCAAGAGTCAGTAATCTTGCAGCAAATCGCTGATTTGCGAGAGGGCTAGAGGCTGATTCGATATCCGCCCTTTCCACGGCTATTTCCAGATGCACGACGTGAGTAACGTCAACTCCATCTTTTGAGCACTCCGTCTCTCCATTTCACACACTCTCTCGCCGGTCATATCCCCTTATTCCGAGCACTACTGCTCAGAAAGTCCGTTGTTATCCTCATTCCGGGACTCGGTATCCGAACCGCCGGCCCCTCTGAACGCAGGATAGCATTACTAATGCTGAGCAAACAATGCACCAACGAGCGGACGCACGAGGGAATTGGACGAGATAATGATGAGATGAGATGGGTTGGCTCATTCCAAGGACTCCTTTGTCCTCCTCCTTGGTTCCTGGAAGGGCTCTACGCTATACGTACTAGGACAAGCTTCTCACTAGTTTGATGTGATAGATCACAGATACGCGTTTAGCTCTGACGCTGCATTCAAAGAATCCTTACACAAGACTAGCCAGATTGAAAGATGATTCAGACGTATCACACAATGGTGCCAACGTAAACGACCAAAGACTGCGTACGATTTTAGAGTGCGTGCAACAGTATCTCTTCTACTTTCCGGTTCTGGCTCTATCTGAATCCTTCCGAGCCGTTGCCTCGACGGATTCCATTGTATGTGGAGGAGGGGTTGACAGGGAGGATCTCATTTCGACAGGCCCACCATCCAGAGATCCCTCGTCCTCATTGTAGTAGGTACGTAGAGCCCCGGTTGGAGGTGGGGCCATTCCGGGTTTGGGCGAACCCAGACTAAACACTGGTCACCAAGGACCGGGTTTCTGCCCAGCTCCAGAAAAGCTTGAAATGCTATATAATCGGGGCGATGTTCGGCACTGCGCTCGATGGTCCGTAACCGAACGGAAACGGCTCGGGATTACAGCAGTAAACGATCAAAGACCGCAGTTCCGACGCTAAATGCTCATTTGATTGAGTCACTGATAGCATTACTCTCACACACTAAACATGCACTTCTGAGAGATCAAACCTGTCAGATTCTAAAGACCAGAAAAAAACTGCTTTCCGCCTGCGAAATAATGCGTTTCACAGGCTGATGGGCACCTACAAGCGTGGGGGAGGGTTGTGGGCTAGTATTTTCAAACAATTTTTGAGGGATTCTCATGAGCGTTTAGCAAGAGTTACTGACCCGGGAGGTAACTTGTGCAGTGAGTTTCCGGGAAAGGCGGATGCGTGCTAGTTCCGATTCTCTTAGTTATTACACGCATGAGGGTGCGTTCGACTGTCCTTTATGCCAATGATGACTTTCTCGTAATGAATGGCTTAATCATCCCCCTCAGTCCTGCTTAGTCATGCCATCAGATCCCATCTGAGCTTCGCAGTTCATGAACGAATGCTATTCCAAAGATAGCAAGTACTCAATCTAGAGAGATCCTGAAGATGGATATCGAAGAACTTTATCCAATCCGCTAGCCTTCTCTCGAGTCAGATAGTGCGAGAGAGTGTGTGAAACGAGGAGACTCACTCCATCGGATCGAGAACATCCGTTAGGTTGGACAAGAGACGGCTAAATATAAGTGCTGAGCGCTCCCAAGGGACGAGAAACAACGCGAAAGATGGGCCGATAAAGAGCCTCGAGAAGGTCAGAAGAGAGAGGAGAAGAAGTCTCGTCTAAGACGACCAACAGAGTCGCACAGAAAAGAAAACGATGTTCTTTGTGGTCTATTCCCTTTCTTGAGTTATAGTGTGTGATTGTCAATCAACACAGTGATAATTGTCTTCTGAATGTATATAGTTATCGCGACATTTTTACAAGAAGAGGTATACATGCTCAAGTAAACAAGGTAGATTGTTCCTACAAAAGCGAACTAGATACTCACTTTCCAAGTTACCCGTAGCGTACAGTTAGAGTGGAAGCGAACAGATTCCCACGCATTTTCATATCATTTTCAGTTCCTTTTCACATCATTAATCGACTATTTGACGCATTTAGCTCAGTTCCCATACTGTCAAGTCTACTGAAAGGTTCTCAGTCACTTTCGATGCAACCCGTGTGGCCTGAGCGGGACAAAATTATGAATTGCAATAATTTTCTCATAATCACATCATTTTTTGCAGCCCCATTACAAATCGTGGAGACCATAACTCTTCCGTTAATTTCACACACATTTCTTTCTGCAAGATCTACCCGGACAGTAACAAGACGATAACTGATAGATCCTATTCAGCGTGATCCACTATTTGCTCCGCACACTCTAACGTTACTGATATGAATGGTAAGAAGAGTCGTGAACATAGGTTAGCATGCAAATACATCACTGACCTACCATGTGATCTACAGATTACCAGACATTTTAGAATAGCTATTACTACTCCTCTCTGTGACCCACCTGTTGTTCTACGCAAGAGGATGAACCTTGCACATCATAAACAAGTAAGACTGACCTTCCACGTGACCCACAAATTCCCTGCCAGGCCCACGACGATCAGCAGGATTACGCTCTATTACTATGCCAATTTCTTCGACCCAGTAGCTTCACAAGCCAGAGACCAAGAAAGTAAAATATTGCCTCATCATCTGTCGTAAAATATTGCCATCACTGACCTTCCATGTGACCCACATCTTGCACAAATCCCGCTCTAACTCTATGAGTTCTACTAATCCAGAAATGGGGTTCACTGACCTTCCATGTGACCCACAGATTGCCCGCCAGGCCCACGACGATGAGGAGGATGTACGCGTAGCTGGCAACGAGCGTGGGAGAGAACGACGAGGGCTGCAAAACCGGGATTTAGGAACCCGAATCTGATAGTTCTACTCAAATCGAGGGCATTCTACGTGGGCTGAGGGCATTCTTATGAGAACATAATGAATGCAAATGTTGTAATAGTCCATCTTCCGAAAGTTTTCAAGCAACCTAGTGCAAATTAATGCGATTATCCTCATTCCGGTAACTCTAGGTTAGCATGTTTCAGAACCGGAAATCCTCCACTACATCTGTGAGATACCAGGAAAGTTATGACGGAGGATCCATGCACTAGAATTCAGAATCCAGTGGCATGTATCCCTGAACATCTGGTGGAACATTCGCCAGTTTCATGTCAATCCGAAATCTAATGTTATGAAAAGATGGGCCAGTGAAGTATGAAGTTTCTAGTTCTCTGAACGTGAAACCCGGAAGGTCTGTCTAATTACAATCCCAGGAGTATTATTACTTCTCCCACTCGGACTACTCATGAGTTTAGAATGAAGTATGCTCTCACTTCTTCGTGAAAACATGACACGCGGTCTTTTCATCTCTGAATTTGCGCCCAAATTGAATAAAATCACTCACGAAAAACGTCCCCGTCGAATCGTTTGTCATCTCATGTTCGATATCTGCAAAATATTGGAATTTAATTATATTTAAAATTCAATATATTTTCAGAATATGTTCAAGAGTGAGGATAATGAGGCGGGAAAATAAGCAGTCGAAGCAGAAAACATCAGCGCCTAACGAGATAATACCCCTAACAACAAAGCCTCTACTTCCTTACCCATCTCATCTCTCAGTGAATGAAAACAACACGAGCATGTAATGGAAATATGTGCTGTGTCTATCAGGGAATGGGGGGGAAGGAAAACTCGCGAGGGGCGGAGCGAGCGGCGAAAGAGAGGGGGAAATCCCCCTTGTTCCTCCTCCTCCCTTGAGGAAGGGCCGAGATTCTTCTACCTAGTAGGATTCGGCTAAAGTTCAAAGCAGAGGTTATCTTCCCTCATTCTCGCGCTTTCTTAACGAAGGCTGGAATGAAGAAATACCGACTGCATTGCCGATTTCGAAGAACGAATAATTGCTAAAGATAGTACATGAAATGCGAATAGGAAGACGTAAGACTCATTCATTGAGTTCCCATACAGGAAGCGATCATGATAAAATCACGGAAATTCGCTCAAAACACGTTCTCCCACTGTTCTTCCGGAACCACATTATCATACAGACAGAATCTTATGCATGATCTTTCGAACCCTCAACCCGGAAGCATAGTAAGTGGGATGACCTATGCGAGATCTAAGCTCTCTGCTCTTCGAAGCAGAGTTGTGTGAGTGTTTTCAGGTGATAAATTACCCCCTCTTTCAATCGGAAGGAGTAGGAAGTGGGTGATAAATCAGTGCTGGAAAAAGATTGGAATCTGAGGGAAATTGCCTGTTTCCGAGCCAATTTCGAAGGCATTCCTTACCTGACTCACAATATTGGTCACTGGAGCGCACCGGTCAGACAGGGCGAGAGAGCAAGCGATTTTGAGAGAGTCAGACGAAATTTCGGGAAAACTAGCCAAAACCAACGGGCGTGAACGTCATTGAGAATGCGAGTCATGTTATTCCCCAACTTAATACCGTACGCAAGCCTGGATCAGGCGTGGATTACCGGCTTTCTTCCGCCTGAAACCGGAACGGAACGGTTCGGGAACGAAAACATATTCGCAATTGTTCCAGAGCGCTAAACTGTCTACCGTTCAGACTGAAAAATCCAAAGAAAGCAGTGAAAATAAGTAACCTGACATGGGAATGATCTCAACTCACATATCCCGATCTTAACCAAAATAGGAGGGTTTATTAAGTCGACTGAGCTGATCTCAAAACCGTTTTCAAAAGCTGCGACCGAAGTCGTTGAGTGGAATTGCAGCAAGTTGAAGTTTAACGTGTGATTTTGCTAGACTCGTTTTCGCGAGACGTAAGCAGGTTTCTCTCTAGCTTCTCCAGAAGCAACGGTGGCCGAGTGGGATAGAGGGTGGGCTAGTATACCGGAGGGTCTGGTTCGACTCCCCGTAGGCGCATTTTTCTTTTGTTTTTTTGCTCTATGTTTTGACAACTCGCAAAAATTATTTTTGAAAAACAAAGTGAACATGTGTTTTACAACTGTTTTTAAAATCAGCCAGTAGTGTTACTGGCACATTCGAGACTGTTGAAAGTCAGAATTCACATAACCGTTCATATTACTCCACAAGTGCTGCAAAACACGCTTTTCCAATGTTCTTCACTTTGAAAAAATTTTGAAAATAGCCATCACTAATTTGCAAGTTGTCAAAACATAGAGCAAAAAGCGACAAAAGAAAAATGCGCCAGTGGGGAATCGAACCAGACCCTCCGGTATACTAGTCCACCCTCTATCCCACTTGGCCACCGCTGCTTCTGGAGAAGCTAGAGAGAAACCAGCTTACGTCTCGCGAAAACAAGTCTAACAAAATCACACGTTAAACTTCAACTTGCTGCAATTCCACTCAACGACTTCGGTCGCAGCTTTTGAAAACGGTTTTGAGATCAGCTCAGTCGACTTAATAAACCCTCCAATTTTGGTTAAGATCGGGATATGTGAGTTGAGATCATTCCCATGTGAGCTGACAAATACAGGGAAAGAATTCCAGCTACAGACCAACGATTATCAATCCTTTTGCCGAAAATAGAGACGCAGCCCTTCATCATTCAGTCGTAGACCGAATGGGACGAGGGACGGAACAACATGTGGACTGTGTATCGATGCATACTGTTGTCTGTCTGGTATCTAGAAGTTGGCTAAATCAACGGACTACAAACGAAGGTAATTCAGTGATGCAGAACGCAGTTCTGTACACACAGAGTGCGTTGGAAAGAGATAATGCAGAGATCGCTGTTGTTCGGTTGCGAGAAGTAGCTGCGCGCACTTTTGCGAGCTGCGAAGATCCTTTTGACGCTTTTTGAAATCCGTAAGCGACAACGACTAGATTATAGTACAGTCTGATGTTCGCATTTCGACTCTAGTTTGAAGATCTGAACCAGAGATCGTAAATGAAGAAAAACTCATTTCACGCACTCTCTGGTCAGAGCTGCGAGAGAGCACGCGAAATAAGGAGAGCAATCTCTTCATGTGCCTTCCCTAATCTGAAGTCTGTAATCTGAAGCACGCAATTCGGACGATATGCGAACGTGTGGAATAACGGATGACAGTGTTTTCGAACTCGTCTCGAATTCGTGAGAGCCCAGACTGAATGACGGGAAAGTTCCGAACCCATTTTCCGTTCTCTTTTTTGTTTTCCATATCTGGATGACATCTTACTCAAAACAATAGGCATGAAACCAGCACAGAAAGCGAGGAGAAGTGCGCATTTTTTGAAACGAATCGTGTTTCCGGAAGTACTCAGTCCGGTATTGTTTCCCAGAACTGCATAGCAAGTCAGGTAAATGAGAGAAGGAAACCGTTCAAGATGTCTCCAGCATGGAGCGGCACAAATTCGACGGATCATCTTCTGATCATAGCCTACACGATTAGGGCCAAAGGAAGAGCCTTGCCAGATTAGAAATCCTATAGAATAATTCCTCCCACACGTCAACTTGTGCAGGCAAATCACCTGTAACAACACAAAATAATTGCCTAGCGAGACAGGGAATTGTCTTCCGCGTATTATTGCACAGAAAACAAACGAGAACGAGTAGCTTTTTGCAAGGGAGATTCATGGAATAACACCACTCAACCGTCATCCCACTCCAGGATAAGTCTGCATTTGCAAGAAACCACTCCAGCAAAATCTCATTGGTCTCGAGTCCAGAATTTTCAAAACAGGAAACGAAAATTAACTGATTTCCGCGTTTTTGCAACGATTCCGATTTCCATTTCCTATCGACGGCTGCTAGACGCACAGACAACAGGAAATGGAGCCGAGAGGATGCTGAATCTCTAGAGGTTAGACGAAGCGAGATAGTGTGTGGAAACGAGAGAGACAGAGGATCGATTACTCATCCCAAGTACAAATATTCGGGGTGAAGAAAGCAAGAAGAGGAATGAGAATGACGATGCCATGAAATGTGCTACCTCCAATTCTGCTATAGCGCGAATCCCCGACGTACCCGAACACCAACCCAGCACCAACCAAACCATATTATTTAGAAAATCACTGAAACTTATTATATTTTCACGATATTGCCCGGGAAAGTGCAGGAAAGCCCGCGAATCCACTTGTCTAACCCGATTGTCTAGGTGAGACAATCCATTAGTGCCTGCCTTGTACTAGCAAGGAAGGGTTGTTTTTCGCATTGGGAACAGCCCGAAAGCATCAGGAAGATACGATTAGCCAATTTCTTCACGTTTTCTCGTATTTTTGCTCATTCTCTACGCGAAAACCTTCTCTCGGGATCTTGAAGTTCGTTTATTTTCCGAGACGTGCTGCATAACTTTCGAAAGTGCACGATTTCCATCCTAGAGCGGTTGATTTTGAAGGATATTCGGGAGACTAAAATAACGACTTCATTTCAACAAACCACGTACTACTCTGATGTATCAGTCTGTCCATTGTGGTCTCTCAGAGGGGAAATATTATGTGTGCGATGAGGAGTCTCTATCACGCGTTTTGTTTGGGAGAGTCTCTTATCAATCGTGAACTCACTCGTTGTCACTCTTTCAGCCGCATCATTTCTTGTGTGATGAAAAAGCGCGCTAATTTGTCATTATTTAACTTTTTAACTTTAATTCCTGCATTTCGCGTGTTCGCTTAATATTTGCTCAACAAAGTATCGTTTCAGCTGCAATGTTCCTCTTCCTAGCGGGTCAGCCGTGGCTTCAGTACATTCTCATCAATATTGTTGGATTCTCAGTATTCACTTATATTTGGACGTATTTGATACCCAAGGTGAGCAACATTTATTTTTATAATCAAAATACATTTAAATAAACGAACCTTGAACGAGCGGGAGTAGAGACATCGTCAATGTTCTTTGAGAGAAGAGAGAACTTTTACGGGGGCGATTCTGAAATTGGGTTTTGAAACACGGGAGGAGTTGAAAGGCCATAAATCACGCGTGGAGAAGAAAAGAAGATAGAATTAGCCAGCACAGCAAGTGCTTTCAAACAATCCCAGACTAGAAACAAACAGGCGCAAATCCCCATTATTCTCACATGCTTTCGAATTAATTTGCTTCCTTCTGGAAAACAATTGAAAACGCAACAATACGATTCAATAGTAACTCAAAGATGGTCAGTAAGAGAGAACGCGGTGAAATTTCATATCGAATGCCATCATCTAGCCGGCCGTGTTTTCACGCCCGTCAGGCGCTGAAAGGACTGGCCATCTTCTATTCAAGAATGGGATGGGGGATAGCAGCGCCTCTTTCGCATTTTTCACATCTCACAGATCAGATTAGAGGAAAGGGACATGCGAAATGTGGCTAAGTGATCAAACAACGGGCAAAGTTCGAAATACGAAATGGATACATAATCACGGTAATTGTAGCCGAAGCCTATGGACTACACTACGATTCCGGGACATAAATTGGATGTGGATTCGGAGGGTGAGAATAGTTTAGCGTTCTTCTTATTCACCATCTTTCTTATCATTGGAAAAATCTTCACAAAATCAGATTGATGCCGGGGTAGGAATGACACAAATACATGTCGAGGAAGTTTTAAAAACGTGAAATTCATGGAACATTTTAAATAAATATTTTGCAGAAGACCTGCCCGAATGGTCCATTCGACCGGGAATTCTAGTAGTAGAAGCGGCGAAAGACGCGAAACTTGAACGAATCAAACCCGGACATCTGCCCAAAATTGCTGAGTACGTTTCCTAATTTCAAAGTGCAGTGCGACTTGTGAAAAGCTGTAATCAGAGCGTGGGGTTCATGTCTCCAAACAGAGCGAAGGAAACTCGAAAATGGGTAATTTAAGTGTCCGAGAGAGGCGGAAAAGCGAATATTAGTGAGAGAATACTGTACTGTGACATCCTGGGCAAAAAGAGAGAAGTCAAAAGGGCCGCGTGGTCAGCGTCGAAACACGGTTAGAAAGCAGACACTGAACAGAAACGGAGAGGATTCCTCGAACAAAAGGCATCTTGAAAGGGAGATTGTTTTGAGCCGACACAACTCACTCTAAGGCGCCAATTTCCGTTGATTTTCCGATAAATTGTATTCCTTTTGAAGATACAACCTTCAATTGTCACAAGAAAGACACCAAGCAGTGGTATTCAATAACTATTACTAAAGGGGAATTGAAAGAGCAAATAAACCAAGTTGTAGCCAGATAGAAGGCGGCTAATCAAGTATCTGTTCAGAGCCGGCTCGTTCGCGAGATTTCTGGAAAGAAACGAAGTCATTTACGGTCCACTGCACTCCTTCTGGTGGGTGTATTCTAGAGAAATCTTAGAATCTTCGTATTCTATATTCCCTCTTGCATATCGAGCTGGGAATCAGGTCATCTGTTCTCAGTAAGGAAGCAAGGCATCAAAGACCGTTCGTTAGTCCTGAGAATAGAAAGTGAATGCTGTTTCGAGAGATCATGCGGCAATTATGAGCTTTTTTCTCTAGAAACTGAATCCCAATGTTGTCATTACAGCACTTTTGTTACTCGGAAACGAACCAAATAGCACGGGAAGCATGGGAAACTAATGACTAATTCAGGTGGTCCGTTCGCTACGTTGTCGTTGTCTCCTCTCCTGACGGTGTGAAGCAGCTTCAGAAGTATGCTGACTCTATGTGTTAGTTTTCCGAAGAACTGCTTTCGAAGAGGCCGACTGCTTACTGCACAAAAAGCAAAATTATTGAGAATCTGAGTTCAGTCTGCTCAATCTGAAAATTTCAGTGGCCCTGAACCCTCTGGCCATCGGATCCATCCTTCAGGGAGACGTGCAATTCTGGACTCGAGTGCCTGCCTGCTCAATCGTCACTTCGAAAAAGGAACACTCGCAACCGTCTGTTTGGGTGAGTTGATGTGAGTTCCGATGAACAAATACGGAAAAATGAATTTTGATTGCATTTGGAACTTTTTTTGGTGCAAAGCAACCCATTAGTATGCTGTTTGCCTGGTCCACTTTACTATTTCCGTGAAAGTCGACGCATAACTGAGTTATGCCCACAGAGAGATGAATTGTTTTCACCATTTCAGCTCATCCTAAATTGTGTTTCAAGGGAGAATACGTGACTTTCGAGAGTCTTTCCATCTGACTAGTACCAAAATGTGGGAAAACAATACACAAAATGATTAATTATTCAGCTCGAACCCGCGCTTCAACTAACAATCGCCGAGCGGGGTCCGTTCCTTGCTGAATGCGCTGTGTGCAAACAGGAAACAGAGCCAGAGCAACTAAAGTGAGTCTAGCGCAAATCCAGAAGTGATTGAAGTGATCCTCTTTGAATCTGAACAAGATAAAGTCTTTTAGACGAGTCGTGCCCCAACTCGCGGCCAACATCAAATCAGAGGGACTGAGGAAGGCATTAACGTATCCCCTCGTCGTCTCCTTCAACAGAGAGATCGAGATAGAGGCGATTTCGGGCAGTCATCCAGTACCTGCATTCGTATGTTGTTTCAACTCTGTCAGCAAATCAATCATCGCTGTTCAGCTTTCATTCTTTTTTCGCCGTTCAGACTCAACTCGAGCCTATTTCAGATCCCGATCATCATTCACACTGCGGCTCTGCTTCGAGGAGTGCACAACGACGAACTGTTGGAGGAGTACTGCAAGCTGCTGAGGTTAGCCAATCACTTATCGCACTATTGTGCCATCAACATGCCAGAGATATTCGGAACGTTTGTATTCAGATGGCTCCCCGGACTGGACGATGCGCCTGTGTTGAAGATCATTCAGAGTGCAACCACGCCGAGAACCCCAACAAAATAGGCAACGAACGTGTTTGTATGAACCGATTGAATCGATTTAAATCGTATTTATTGATAAACAGTTTGGTAGATTGTGCTTCTGAGTTTTCCTCTCCTACTCCCATTGTGTGGCAGATGAGTCATGGTTGTGCAATGATGGCAAAGAGCGCTCCATGGATACACCAGTCTCTTCGTCCTCCTCTTCTTTTCTTCCAGTCTCTGTGTCCAATCTTTTCACTTCTATTATCGCTCGCCTATTTCGATGAACTCCGGGACGTTCCGCGTTAGATTCTACGTGGAACCCTGGAGATCGGACTCACTTTGGTCCTCAAAGAAAGTCGCTTGTTGCGGGATTGTATGGTGAGTAAGTAAACGGTATTCTTCAGTTATTGATCATTCAGGCAAGTGCAAGCAACTATCGATCCAGCGCGAATCGTTCGTGATCAAAACGTACACTGCCCCACCTTTCTGTCCACGTATCTCGTGGCTTGCAAGGTTTGTTTTAATATAATATCCTGGTAGTTAGTTCGATTCAGACCACAGATGAAGTATCGGACCCGTCCCAACTTCGCAATTGGGAAGCAGAGATAGAGGGAGCAATCACGATAATGAATCTCAAATATTCGGCGAGGAACCTAACTCATGAAGTACTTTCGTTCTTTCATCTCATTCAGGCTATCTGTCTTTCAGTTTTCTCACACATTTTCAATGGAGCATCCAAGATTTGTGAGCGAGAATGAGTGCAACTGCAGATATTGCACTGACGAGCAGGAATATTGCATGGTTTATTTTTTCATATCCATTTCAATAATTATTTAATTTTCAGTTAGATGCGAACAACTGTATCACTATCGAGGTTCGAATTAGTGTCAAGGACGCTATAGGATTCACGTAAGACCATTTGAATACCATATTTTTCAAAAGACATAACATCTTCAGCGTTCCTCCTATTCTCGATTTCACCGTGCCGAATGATCACACTGATGTGGTATTTTTGATCGAAGAAAGGAAGATTTATGCGAACAAGGAGGTTTCTCTGTTCAGTGATTTAAAAGCTCTGAAAGTTCTATTTTCAGGAATTGTTCACCTATGTCCCAGATCTCGGACATATGTTCGATAAAGGAGAAACGCAAGTCGTTTTTGATGATGTGAATTATGAGGTAGCCAACTGTTGTATACAAGCGCATGAACAATATTTTCAGGATTTTGTGAACTTTCTAAGCGTAATCTATCCATCTCAAGCACCGATCTCAGGTAATTTCATATAATTTTTGTCGTAACTAAATAAGTTTACAGACATCAACTTCAAACAACTATTAGAGTTGGCAAAGAAGTTCTCCCTCCAGGTACAAAAATCGGTTCAACATTCAACTAACGTTGAATTTCAGTACCTAACTGACACTATCGAAGAGCATTGGCTCATTGATGATCATTATTTTCCACCGACTGAAGGACTCATACTAATAGTCAAATACGGGTTGACGAAGTACAGGGTACGTTCATCAGAGACGTCACAACATTCTATTTCCAAGCTCATTATAGGACTGGGTGAACAGCGAGCGACGCTCTTGGGATGACAAGCCTAATGTTTCCGTGATTTTAGTGGGTTTATCGACTCAAATTTGTCAACCATCTTATTGTTTAAGGAAATGCCAGAATACAAGGCAATGAGTGATAAAGAGGCTAGGGAACTGTTCGAAGCTGTTGTTTAGAGCTGCAAATACCGTTCTCTCTCATTAGCTATCTTTCTCGGAAGTCGTGCCAGCACTGTATTTTTCTGTGATTTATCACGTTTGTATTCCATTGATCAGCTCCATTGATAAAGCTCTGACGAAGGTTTTGTCAATCACATCCGGTTCAAGTGCACTGAGCACCAGTACATTGTGCTCAACTACAGAACTACACATTCCCCAAGCATAATTAGTGCGCAATGACCTCTGTGAAGAAAGGTACAAAAGAAATGAATTCGCTTGTCAAGAACCATGTTTTCATTTCCATTCTCTCCATTGCATGCGAGTAAATATTCCAAAATTGCAACTTTTGCGTTCACAAGAACTGTACTGAACTGAACGTACTCCTTCATGCACAATCCGTGCATCTGTTATTTCCTAAAATGGAAGCCAGAAATATTTTTGCCGAGCAGATAAAGCGTCATTCTTCCCTCCAGACGGTGTTTGAGCTGCTGGAGTTCGTTCATAATTCTTTCTGGATTCATCTTTCAAATATCTTACAGCCTGGAAGAAAATTTCGTAGGTTAGTTCAAAAATACACTTCCAATTCGTCGAATGTTTCGTCTATTCCTGTCTGGCCTCTCCCCACGTCATCACTAGATTGTCTGCTACATTCGGTTGACTGACCAGGAGCTTCTAGGCGAACCAGTTTGGGTGTGGCAGCCGCTGGTTCAGAGGGTACTTTTCTAAATCTAACCTTCAATGTCCCGTATTCTCATGTGCTTTACGCAAGTTGTCGTCAGTGCTGCAAATACAGAACTCATTTCATGGCTCCGTGACTTTGACCACAAAATGATTTCAAGTTCTGAGAACTCAACGGGATAATAATTCGTCGCCGCTCTATGTTGTGCTCTCTCGGACGCGGAACTTGCGGGATTTCCTGTTGATCACTTTGTCCACGTCTTTGAAGTACATTGCCAACGCTGTTCCATGCTATTCTCGCCCAGTTCCTAGAATTTCTTTATTATTGTTGTCGAGCACATCTGAGAAATTTCAACTTCCCAGTGTTGTGAATTTCATTTTGCACACAATTTTTTGGCAAAAGTCACGATGAAGTTAGGTAGGAAATACTTGATGAAGGAAATTCTACATGCAGACCATTATTTTCCCAGAAAAGGTTCACACCTGTTATTGTAATTGGCACGCTTTGCGATTTTTCTCCTGTGCAAAGCAAATTTGTCAACTACTATTCCACATGCTGGCCAATATTTTCAACTTTTTCACACACCTGTTATTGCGGACGCCACGCTGATTATTTGCTCAAGAGCCGTTCGCGTGAAAGATGAACGTGGGGTGATTGATGGATTGATCGACTCTCAGTTATCTCTCTCCAGCTCACTCATCTGAACACACAACCACACCTCGCTTCTTATGATGTCTGGCTTTTCGTCGTCCATCGTTCAAATTTCTAATCGTGATTTCGAATACTCGCTTGGTTTCTTGAAGAATGCTTCATTGGTTAGACGTTCGCTTTTCGCCAAACTGATAAGAGATCGTGCGAGAAGTTGGATCACTGTTCAAATATTCGCCCATGCATACTTCCAAGAATCGTCAGTTCATTTCTCTTCCTCAGGAGGAACGCCTATTCATCATCTACTCATGTTTTGGCCCTCGTTCCCCTGAGGCGGCGGGGTGTCGGAACGTGGTAAATGAAGAATGAGTCTCTCGCTTTTCGAGGTCTCTCACTCTCCTGGGCTCTCTTCATTCCGCATTGTTGTCGATGATCAGGCAGGGGGCGATAGATTGGGAAACGAAGAGAAACAGGCGGTTTCTTCTCTGGAACGCGCCTCATTGTTGGCGTGGAGCTCTGCCCAACGCGTCAGCTCATCCTTTATTTACGAAAAGTTTCTCTTTGCCCACTCGCTCGTGGGTGCAGCGGCCAAAACTGAGCTATCTCGTCTGACTTTCTCACTTTTCCGTGCTCTCTCGCCCTCTCTAGAGGGCAGACTAAAACGAGGAAGCAATCAAGAACGCGATCGCGTGTCGAATTACCCAAACGTTTTGATGATCTTCGAATGATGTCCGATTCCGGGAGAGAATCTCTGAATCTTCTCTGCAGAAAATCACGCGCTTTCGAAACCCGAGAAATCGGGTTCGACTTTCTCTCGATTCTGTATGTTTTAGTTAGACAGAGTGATACAGCATTGGAAATGCGGAGGTTGTTACTGAGTGTTACTCCGACACCCGAAACCGCCCATTTCCCCGCCAGCCTGCAGCAGCATCCCAGACTAATTGCTTGTTAGAACGCGATTCGGTGCGTCAAAAGTGAGGGCGGCCGTTGTTTATTCAGCGTGGATCGGCCAGAGAAGACGAGAGAGCAGGGGAAGTGGAGAGAGTTAGACGAAAAACTGGCGCGTTTTGTGAGTCACTGAGCGAGATCGTTGAGGCGGGAGGGGGAAGCGTACTTGCGAATTCTGGAGCATCAACGCCTCTTCCACCCTCACGCTTCCTTTGTTGCGAGTTGGCGCCTCACGTTGCTCATCTTTGAAAGTTATTTTTCAATTTCCTGTTTCTCCCACGCCCTTTGAATTGAATATTTGACCATTTTCATACATTTTGAGTGACAATGAGTTGAAAGCCATGATAGTTTCACTTCTCCCAATCCCTCAAGCTCACTAGCCAATTAGCAGAGCCTGATCTATCCCCTGCTTCCTCTTCTCTCATTTTCTTCTAGCAATCGTCGAGAGTTTGATGAGGTCATTAGGAGGAGGCAGTGGTGATTCCGAGCCCCCTGGTACCTGTGCTCGTTTGAGTAATGATCTTCCTCTCCTCGTTTCACACGCTCTGTCAGTCTGATTGTCGAGATAGAGAGCGTTGGAAGCATTCTTGATTTTTCTCTGTGATTACTCGTGATTTTCGCTCTTCTGATTTCGTTTCTCGTTCCTGAGCTTCGGGTCCTACAAAAGTTGCGCTGGCTGTTTTTCGCTCTGAAGTCATTAGACCTTTCGACTACAATTCAACCTACGCAGTGTGTATCAGCATTGTTCGGATACAGTTCCTTGTCCGATTTCTATGCCTTTCTTCGCTCTTACAGCTGACTTTAACTGCGAGTCCCACATAGCGTTGTTGTACGACTGTAAAATCGCTTGACGTGGCAGACTTTTTTCTTACTTTTACGGTAAAGTTTAAAGTTTTAGCTCTCCGCTCTTCATGAATTTGCGCCTTTTTGAACAGGGTTTACTGGTCAAAAACCAGCGTCAATTAGTGCTAGAGCACCCAGAGATCCTGAACGAATCTGCTAGATGTTCCGTCTCGACTCTTCCCTGTTTACTCGTCATCTTTTGTACGGCTCTGATCCGATCAAAAACGCGCAGGGAAGAGCGACAGAGACGGCGATTGAAGAAAGCTCTCATCGATCTGTGCACTCACTAGCTTCTCTGCTAGCTGAAATAGCGTTAGGGTGGTAGAGTATCAAAAGAAGCGCCGAGTAAACAGGCCGAGTTGCTGAAGTGTGCCGCCACTTCAGCGCGCCTTTTCACACATTCGCGAACTGTCGAACTCTCGAAATCATTCTCCCATGTGCAAGGCGAAGAACACTCGATTTGGGTTTAATATTTGCAAAGTTGTAGCCGTGTGTTTTCGAAAATACTCTTCGATATTACCGTGCTTAGTTCCAGTCGCCGAGCTCATAAGGGCTTCCGTGCCTAAACCCTACGGTTATTTGCCTACGTGTCTTCCTTGAGAACATGCGAATGCTGTTATTTCTGTAGATCCAGTGCACATCCTCATTATGCCGATCTGCGCCCACTAAGCTCATTTCGTGCGCGTAGGATAATGGAAAAAACTGCATCCTTCTCAATCTACATGCTCGATCGTTCGGTATCGGAAAACAAAACAAATTATCTTTTTGCACGTTCTAATTCCTTACCCCGCCTCTTCTCAGATTGAGCAGTCGAACAATTGCTCCTCCATTCCAATTCAAGTGCAGCGATCGAGACCGTGTAGAATTTCAGATTATTTCCTGTTTTCAACCTAGACTCGCGCTCATTCCACGCGCTGTTTTGCTCTAGACCTCCTTCCCCCTTTCGGGATTTGTTCCTGGAGCTTAGTTCGGAAAAGGGGCAGTCGTCTCTTCATTGTGAGCACTATCTAGCTTATCTGACGGATGAAAGATCGCTTGAAGTGAGTAAAACTCTCTCGAACTCTATTCTTGGACTCCATCGGAACCATCGAGCTCGCGTACTGTAAAGGTCTTCCGTTGCTTATTTTGAGCCTGCTTCCTCGTCTGAGAATCGTGCATTCTGATAGATGACGATGCTCGATCCATATGATTTTACATCCAATTCTGACGTCCCAAAATGCTGCGAAACATGTCTCTCTAGATTGGTTCTCATAAAAATGCAGGCTGAATCTCATCTTCATCAATCTTTGAAGAAATTTATGAACCACCTCTGCTTTTTCGCTTCGTTCCTAGGCGATTCTCCATGAAATTATACCATTTTCTGAACAAGACTACTGATAATTCATTTGGAAGCTACCCCACTTCATAGCACAACCCACAACCCCAACCTTGCCGAACCTTTCCTTTCTCCTCTTCGAGGAACCTCTCTCCGTCTCACTCCGAAACATTCCTCCTCTGCTCCGGAAACTCTCGTAGGTAGTGAGGCGGAAAATTGTCGCTACACTGCGTTTTCCTCTCTCAATTCTAGCCGAGTTTCCGATGTGTCCTCTTGGACTACTCGACATTGGCTGACGAGAGTTTGGTCGGCCAAGGCTTAGGTTGGCACTAGGTCGGATGCGAGCATTCGGATGATAGCCTACTGGATGAGCACCATTTACATATTCCGTCTATTACATAACAGCTATTCTCTCGCCCTCATTAGGTGCTGATCCAGTAGGTTATCATCCGAATGTTCTCATCCGACCTAGTGCTCTTAGGTTTGCCTTAATTCATCATCTGCTGTTCCTATCGCGTTGATTAAGTGCTCGCATTGCATGCGCTACGTGCTTTCCCGTACTTTCGAAGATGACATACTCATATTAATTGACCCAGGCAGATCATCTTTCCATGCACTCTCGCGTTTTCCAGACTATTAGTAAACCGATATTGCACAGTGATCGCGTTTCAATGGCGGTTGATGAGCAGGACAGATTGTCTGACTCTATTTCACGTACATTAACTGCAGTATCAGAGAGCAATCTTCGCTCGAGAAAGTACTAAAGAAAGGCGCGTTCCTGAAAACACGGCAGAGGTAATTGATGTGCTCGGGGGAACTCCCCCATTCCCCAATTAGCCTCACTATTCCTTGTTCTGTGCTAGAGCTCGACCTGTTGGTCTCTCTAGCTGGTCAGAGCGACTCATTGCCGAGTCTTACATGCGCACTTGCCTACGAAGCTGGAACACACTCATTAACGCGGTGATTTCTAGTTTATCATGAATACATCATGCTTCTAATTCGAATCAGCGTTAATGCTCATGTACATACGTGTCGTAATCTAGTCGACGAACTTTCTGGAAAGGCGCTTTGAACTCTATCTTTTTCCTGACCGGCGAGAGTGCGTGGAATGGAGAGACGTCCCTGAACTCTGTCCATTCTAGCGTCTTCTCACTGCATCTGAGCGGTGTCAGCAGCAGTCCGAGTGGGTTCTCTGTCGCTTCCTCTGCTGTTTCTTTCCATCCTCGAGTCCTCTCGACTAGAGAGAGTTGACTCTCCTCATTCTACACGCTCTCTCGCCACTCAGACCGGTAAGAGAGTGTGTGTGATGAGGAGAGCAACTCTTTCCACTCTTGACTCTCAAGAACCGCTTCCAATCTGGTGTTGCACGCCACTTCAAGTGTCACTTTGTTGACGTACTGACATCCCTTTGTTTCCCGCGTAGCTATGTTGCGTTTCACACATTTTGGAGTGTGATTCCCTGCGTGGTCCTTTTTCATGTAGCTGCATCATTTCGACTCATTTTTGTGTGCAATTTTCTCCCAATCTGAGACTGCCTAAGTGGCTAGCCAGGATGAGGGAAGCTGGATTCCTCTGCGTGGCCACTGTTGTTTTCAGTGCCTGTTCTCCGAATAGGAATGGTAAGATCCGTAGCCGCTTCATTATTTCGTGTGGGAATCTGCCGTTTCATGGTCGGATCTATGCAGAAAAGCGTCGTGAACCTATGATCTTCATGAGGTTTTGTCTTTACTCAGACTCAAGCTGATTCTACTTTTTGTCCGGACCACATTGGCGGAGCGTGCCGACAATGTGGTTCAGACGTAGCAGTAAGAGTTGACTGGATGACGTTGACCGGTGTCGGTTCTGTGATGTTTTCGACTAAAAATTTCGAAACTATGAACAAAACACTGATATTTGTAATACCATTGTCTAAAGCGCGATTGTGAGATGGCTAGTGCGAAGTATGATCAAGAGATCTGTAGTTTGCTTTGTAGTTATTATTTTCGATAATGCCTCATTATATTCTGACGTCAGTTCGCTTCGAAAATCTCTGCATACGTGACTCTGACTATTTCCAAAGCTCTAAGTTCAACCTCTAAAATTTGCCCCAATTGGCTAAGTGGAGTCTTCATCGTAAAAATTCACTATCCGAATCAGACGACTTTACTTCCCGATTCACCTCGTAACATCTTTCGTAGACTTCAGAGATCATCTTTTCTCGAAAACTTTCCAAGTGGGAATTATGGGTATTTTTTATGTTCTTCGAACAATTGTATCTTGAATCAAACGTACCCAACATGTTCCTAAAATGAATACGCACCCATCGTTCTGGGCACTGGTTAATGGTCACTAAAACTACCCGCAGGGGAGATACTTACTGACAGTACGTAGGGAGAGGCTGTTCTCCGATGCGTTGGTCATTGGTCATTATGCGTCCATCCGTCGCCACAACACTCGACCTTGTCGGTTTCGAATTTAGAGCAGTCATAAAGAATCCAATTCCGGACTCATGAGTCGCATTCCTTGACTAGTTCTCGGTTATTGAAACATCACTCCCGTAAGTCTCTCACTTCGAATGGTCCTAGCGTCAAATTCATGCATAGTCAGCAGTAAGAGGCTGAAACAGTTGAAATGTTCATGGAAAACTGTATGTTCATACTTGTTCAACTATCATATTCATCACAACTTTGGTCTTTCCGTATTTTTTTATTCAAGACGGACCGGTGTGATGAACAATTTGCCTCACTTTCGGAATGACAATGAACCGTCAAAGCTATGATGGTTGAACTTTCGCCCTTCTATTCCTTTATTCTTGCTCCGGTGTGATCCTCGTAATGAAGTTTGACGACGAGAGGGCTTAGAGTGAAGTAGTGAGTAGGAGGAGGGAGGCATCCACCCTCCCTCTCTGTCTCCCCAACTTGCCTACTCTCTCGCCGGTAAGACAGGACCGCAGACCGCGGGAATTGGAGAGAGCATTCCTCCCTCCGTCCCCTCTACCGCCTTCTTTCCTCTCAAGTCTCGCTCATTGTCTCTTCTTCTTTTCGTTTCTCCGTCCGAGTCTGGACATCTGAACGTTCAATTCCGCACGAATTTGTGGGTTTCGAAGGTGTCTGGGGAATCCAGATTAACCTGATTACCGATTGTCTCAGCCTCTCTCCAACAGTTCAGCAGATGACGATCTTTTTCATCTTACAACTTGTCCTTAAGTCATCTGGAATCACACTTTTGCCCCGTTGACGTTATGTGATTTTTGAAGGACCTCCTTCCGGGATATGATCCTTTGATTTTTATGGGTTTCTCGGGGCTTCTGAGTCACTCATCCAATATGAACTCGGCCTCTTCATAGTAGAGCCATGTCTGAGCACTAAAGGTGAATGCATCATTCAATATTCTTGTTGAAGGCTTCTTCTTTTTCCCTTCGCTTCTCTTCTCGTATGTTCTTTAGTCGACAAATATAACTAATCAGTGCAGTGAGGACGCGGGCGACTCGCGACCCTTTTATAAATAGCAACTCTATTAGGACGAGTGTATGGTTAGCGGGGAGAAGAGGGTGAGAGTTCAGAAATGCACGGAGAAGAGAGGGGATCTGATAGGAGAAGTCTCTTCTTTTGAATGCTAACCTGCTGGACTGAGATGCGAGAGAGCACGGAAAATGAGGAGAGTGCACTTCCATGGATAGGAAAAGAGGGGTGAAACACCTTATCTCGCTCCTGAATCATTCGCCAATTCACTGCCTCAAAGGCGGAATTAGTATTCTTTTGAATGAAATCATGTTGGCATGTTGTGTACCTTGCTGCCATATTTTTAGGATACATCGTGTGAATATTTTCGTAATTTCGAGTCAACAACAAGTACCTAGACTGTACCGAGTGCTCATTGAATTTGTCAATTTTCTGTCTACCACTTGGGTACAAGAGAAGATGTGTTCTCTCGTGCACCACACGGTATTATATTTCCATCTCCTATCCGTGCAAGTTTCTACTCTTCCATTTCGCCGACCACACTTCCTGAACATTCCTGTCCGAAACTTGTCTGAACTCTGCAACTTTCCGATCTTCAACTGTCTCGTCATTTTGAGTCAATCGATCGCCATTACTCCTTTGCAAGTGTGCCCTTTCTCCTCATCGCCGACCAAACTTCCAAACTTCCTCAAACTTGTCTGTGCGACCCGGGCCGTCGCCCGAATATTTCCCATGTGGCCAATTAAAGTGAAAATCAGGTTACAGATAGGAGAAATGGTGATAACTGCTAGTGAGAGACAATAAGGAAGACTTCCTAAAGATTGCGCGGCTGGACGTTTCGGTCCATTGGTAAGTGTGTGTGTGTGCACAAATGTATATTTCCTCCTGCCTCCTCCTTCCTTTACTCGATGCACTCTCTCACTTTCGCACCCTCTCTCGCCCGCATCCGGATTCGAAAATTATAGAAGCACGCGGGCCGTGGGAACTAGAATGCAGCTGATGGGAGTGAGGAGATTTCTCTCCAATTTAGATCCAGACCCGAGAATCGCGACTCAATTAGCGGTTTTCGTTCGATATCTGCAGTTACCAATCCAGATTTCATTCCATTTTCAAGCCTTTCGACTTTTTTTTCCTGCCATGTAACATAATATTCGAGACCGAATAACTTGCTGCAGAAAGGTCATAAAATAGCCTCGGGACAGCCGAACAAATGTCTTTTATTCATTGTTTCCCCACTGCGCCCTCTGAACTTTCCATTCCCGGGTCATCCGAGAGACTTCAAGCGTGCGCTCTTCCACTCTGTCTGATTAGTCTTGTGTTCTTTCCCGGAATGGATTCTGTAACTCAATTTGATTGTTTGGACCGGATGGCAATTCGGTATTTACGTCGGCACTTGTATGCTATCCGAGACCTATCCTGTAGCTCGTACTCACAGCCTTCAACGACGATTTTGATCTGCTCATGAACATTTTTATTCACCCATCCAGGATAGTGAAGATGTGCACTTTTCCTACGAAACAATTTACTCGATCAAACATGCAAAACTTAAAAGATTGCCCTTGTGTGAGTAAGTCACGTATCGGTTTTTATGCTCCCGGAAGCCGGGATAATTGTGCCTTGCTAGCATGCAGGCATTACTAGTACGACTCTAATTGCAATACACAGTTGTGCACTTGCAATACACAGTTTTGTTCAATTCTATGCTGAACAGACCCCTAACTCTCGAGATTTTGCATGTTCTCTGATTTGTTTCTCTCAAATTTTGTGAGGAACAGTTCCTGCTTCTCTCTCTCCCTTCTACTTACTCCTTTCGCAGGGGCAAATCAGCCAGCCCGATGGCTAACTCGTATGGACAGTTTCTCCTAGGCAGTCATGGAGACATAATGTCTCTTCGTTTCCCATACTCTTTCCAGACGGACTGAGCCCATTGATCCGTAATCGGTAGCTGCATGAGCCTTCTCATTCACCTTCTCCTTGGCATTTCCGCTGCAGCATTAGGCAAGTGCGCTTCAGTGCTATATCGGTCACTCTTAGCGTTCGAACATTCAACTTGCATATCCTTGTGCTGCAGATTTCATTGTGCGGCGCTCGCAACTTTCCGACCGATTTATGAAGCTTTTGTGCTCGTTTTCGCGCCGCTCAATAAGGTTAGCATGGCCTGTCCATTCGATGAGTCTGACCCGAAAGACACGCCTTTCTCGCGCATGTTTTGCCCCTAAAACCCTATTTTTCTCGTCTGAAAGATGACCCGAAGGACAGGAGTCATAAGATGCAGACAGACCATGAGGCAGCACGAAAATATAAGTACTGTCTAGGGGATCAAAGAGCCATGTATAAGGAACGTGACTGAGGGGAATAGATGTCTAGTAAAGAAAGTCTAGTGCGTTAATTTTTCATCCGGTTTATTTATATGAATTATGTGATGTATAGAATCTTGCTGAATAGGAAATCTATAGACCTATAGATCGCAGTGAATCTATAGATCTCCAATGTTATTCAGCCGCTCCTAGTTGTATTAGCACGGTGCTCGGTGCTCAACAAAAACAGCAGCAGCGTAGGAAGATGCTCGGCGTCCTTTTTCTCAAACATCTCTATTTTGCTGGGCGTTCGTATCATGGGCGGAAAGCAGGAGGGCATCTTAACCAGCCCCTCTCGGTTTTTCTAGCTCCTATTAGATAGTATACGAAAAGAGGATGCTCTAATCGAAGAACCGGGAATGAGAGTAATCGAGTAATCCACTGTTTTTCGTTCAACCTTCTAAAGAGAGTTCTCTAAGCCGTGTCTCACGGTTCAACAGTGTCCATTTCCTTAAGTAACTTGTTCTTGTTCTTCGCATCCACTCAATCAGAGATGACAGGGTCTTGATGAAAAACACGACTCCGAATAAATAGCAGTCCACCCAGTCTAGTCTAGCCTCGTCAAACCCCTAATTATTAGCTTACTCGGGGATGTGCAAGATCTTTGCACAGTCGACAGCTTCGACTGTCCATTGCTTGGTTCTCTTTAGGTTTCTCAGTCTTCGTTCAGACTTGCAAAGGATTTCCAGAGACCAGTTCAGCGCTACGTGCAGCATTCCGTATTCGAAGAACAGCAAATCTCTCCGGGGATTCAGATCCCGAAATAGTCCCGCTTCGCCATTCCGTTTTCTCATACAGTGCATAGCGTGGCGACCTCGAGGGGAGGGCTGAATAGTCCATATTCGTAGATCTTCTTTGAGATTGAGATTCAAGTTCAGGGCCTTCTGTTCTGTGTTCTTATTCTGCACAGCGAAGGTCCGCTCGGAATTGTGGAAGTCGCTGACGAATCTTTCCCGAAAATATTGTTACCGACGTGATTACGCTACTGAGACTGCGCGCGTTCACATGTTGTTGTGGGCACTGTTTTCTTCCTCCTTTGTTCGCGTATGTCGGTGAGGATGTTGAGAACCAGACGCGTTGTTACTCTTCCTAGATAAAGTTCGTGCGCTCTGTAACGCAAAAAGCCTACATGCAAAGTAGTCAGGTACGAAACCAAAAGATAAGCCGCTAACAAGTTCGCACCTTTGTGTTTACAACGATTTTTCCTGGAAGTATCAGGCGAAGTGAGGTTCGCGGAAGTCCCCGACCATCCTTCGGCGTCAATTTGCTCAGCTCCTGTCACCTCCCTCGCCCTACTCCTTCGCCAATCAAAAGTGCGGACGAATTTCACTCTCATTTGAACCGAGGCTCGTGCGCTCAAACTCAACTTTAGCCGCTCTTTGAGCATCGGAAAACAATCCAATTCTCTCTCCAGTCTTGATGAGAATTGCAGAATGCACGCAGATCTTATTGTGTGCTTTTGGTTCTTTGCTGGCCCTCTGATGAAGTTGTTTGTCTTCTAGTCTCCGCGGTTATTAATAGGGCAGTCCTGGCTATAATGCGTGCTGCAGTGCAAATTTATATTGTGGGAGGCTAATTTTGTAGCTGCAGACTAGACACGCCCGTCACCCCACTCATAGCGACGATCTCTGTCTTTCACTGTAGCCAAATCATTATTTTGAGAATGTATAATTTCAATGCACGAGAATTCCGGGTGTCGCGCGCTTCGAATTACCCGAAACATTGGTGAAATTCTTTGAATAGATCGGAGAGCCGCAATTTTGAGCAAAGTCTAGTTACGGAGTGGGCTGGCAATATAATTGGAGGCTATTCAAGAAATCTGAAGGTAGCGTAGGCGAGAATTGCCTCTTGCAGTCTTATTTTCAGCGACTTTGGGCGTTTCCGGCGTGTTTCGGAGTTGTTCGCTTGCACTAAACGAGTCGTCATAGGTTCCCACTTCGGTAACGTTCTCTAGACTGGCTCCTGAACTAAATTTAGTAAATCTTAGAGCTTGTGTGCACGTATTTCGTAGCACACAACACACACATTTGGCACTGGCTTCGGAAATGGCCGAATAGTTAATGAAATGGACTGCCCGTTCCATTGTCTTCCCTTTGTTTGGCTGTAAGTACTTCTCTTTCCCACATTCACCTCTCATCTCATTTGCCTTCTTTCTCTTGTTTTTACTACTTCCCGGTTCGTCACTTTCAACTTTTCAATTACACTGTGAATTGCTCAACAGCTGCATCATTCTTGTCACTGAACCTTCGTTGTTTCTCAACTTTGCTCATCTGTCTAGTCGAATGACTGAACAACACTCTAATTGTACCTATGCTTTGTGCATCATTTTGCACAAGTTATCAAACATCAATGCTCTCATCTACCACTACAACTAACTTCTGCAAACCTCAATGCTCTTGTAATTACATGCTATCCTGCAGTTAGAGTTCAGTGAAGCGCGAAACTTGAGCAGATTTCCATTTCAAAATAATCGCATTCTTCTCTTTGTTTACGCTTCGCAGCTAGATCTAGCAGGTGCACTTATGCAGTATTTTGAGCGTTTTATGTACGTACCCCGTCTCCGTTCCCGCATACGATTACGGCGTTCTTTGTCTTATCCTCTGTCTAATTCGCCCCTGTGATGTGGTGCCGCTGTGCACATTACTAATTGATGGATTTACGAAACGCTCTGATCCTTTGTGTACGGTGCTAGGGGGATTCGAGTCTGGCAAAGGGGAATAAACACCAGTGCACCTCGTCTGGCTGCAATGATCCGTGCCTCGCAATTAGGAATGCACCGTGTCTGGCCGGCGAGAGAGTGTGCGAAAGTGAGAGAGCGTTCCTGCAGAGTGGACTGTTTGTGTGCTGGTACACCAAGAAAATATAAGAGTGCAGTCAGCATTCAGCTAATCGTATTGCATAGACTTTCATCAAAATAGCCGATGTACTTCGAAGTTTTCGTGATCTCTAAAATGGGATACTATCTGTAGTACTATCAATAGCCTCGTTCCATTTCCTCCACATAATTCGGTCTAGTTTCGAGGTCTTTGAGAGGAAGAAGCGGAACCACGTTTTCCCTGAATTTTTGATGCATTGAGCCATGCTAGAGAGACTCATCGGTCATTAGTTGAGCCGCCTTGCCTACTCTTTAGTCGATCTCGGACAACTCTAAACCTACTTGCGTCGTGGATGCTAATGCTCATTCTTTTGCTTCTACTGTAGCGAATACTGCGTTTGCTATCTCTGTATCTAATGAGGTTACTGATGCTGCTTTTCCCTGAACGCTCGTGTATATTGTTCGATCTGAGTAGAATCTCGACCCATATCTTTCAAATTTGCACGCATCGTCAATCGCATTACAGCCGACAGTCTGGGTGACCAACATCAAAATATTCATCCACCCTCGACGTTCTTACTGCGCTGACTTTTCGCGGAAAACCCCAGACTTCGGTCTGGTTCCATAGTGCCACACCCACATAGACAATACACAAATAGTCCGTATTCGTTCTCTCGCGAAACTTTCATGTGCTAACGTGGTATTCGATTGCTATTATTTAATAATTAAAATATTAATTAATGTTAATTATAGAATTTATGGAGCAGTCCGAGGAGCCGGACTTCACCAACTTCACCAAGATCGAGTTCCAGCTCAACTTTCAAGTGAGTGTCCTTAATTTGTTGTCCGACTTTAGGTGGACAATAGTCATGATGATTGGGTCCCTTTCCTTCTGGGATAGTTCAGTTTCACTAGAAACGGCGATGAAAGGGCGAGCGCGATCGTGTGAAATTTCACGAGCAAAGTCACGCAAAAATTAAAAACGATTCGCAATTGAAATGCGACCACTCTTTCGTTGCTCTGACCGTCGAGAGAGCACTCAGAAGATTCAGTTCAATTCTTCGTCCCTACACTAGAGTTTTTGCCATTTCGCACGACCTCATAGTGAATGAAAGAACGTTCTAGTGACTATTTTGCAGTCGATGCCTCCTTGCTTTGGCAATGCCTGAATATCCACATCGTGCATCTTTTATCCGTCAAAAGTGTGAAAAGAAGAAAATAGTTAGATTTCGCGGCTTTGAGTGCAGTACCTTTTCTGATTCTTGAGAGTCTTCAACTAAAACTCGATTTGTATTTGTTCGAGGTGTTTGTTGGGGAAAAAACTCGACCAGCACTTTTTATTTACGACAGCTCAGGAAACTCGAATTTAACCGCATTTTCGCATTACTTGAGACAGTATTGATGGTACACGCACTAGACGACAGGATGTCTAGTCGAAATTGGTTAGGGAAGTAGCATGTACGCTCTTGAATGGCAAAGCATCAAAAATTTCGGCAGCATTCGTATCTTTTAGTTTCTACGTAGTTTTGACTTCAAGCAATGTGCGAGTTTTCCAGCATCAGGATGAAGTGTTGGCTCTTAGCCCAAAACCCCACGCTTCCGCATAGAAGATTTGAGAAGGAACTGGAGAGAAGGAAAACATTGAATGCCCTCAAGACTCAAAATGAGTTCATTGTCTTTGAATGAACGCAGCTCTTGAAACAATATATTTCTTGAATGGGCAATCACTAATAAGGAACTGCACTTGGTCATTTTCCGAATTCATCGATAGGAGATCAACAAAACCGCTCACTAACTCAAATTCTATTGTCGGAAAGCCCACGAAAAGGGCAACTACAGATATGGCTCGCGCTAATTCTCCTACGTATTGTGCTTTCGTATCCAAACCCGTGCATTATCCACGCAACGAGTGATGAATTGTGCCTCAAAAAGCATTAACTAGTGCCAGTACAGTATTGGCTCAGGTTCCGAGAACAATGAGGGCGTCATATGACTTCATTAGTCAACTCGAACCTGTTTTGATGTTTGTATTAGAGTTCACCTTAGAAAAGGTAGACAGACATTCGCTGAATAGCCAGACGTTTTTTTCCTATTTTCAATAGTATGTTATTCTGTCCCCAGACATGCCCTACGATTCATTCCCATTCTCACGCTTCAACGAACAAAAAATATATTTTCCTTCTTTTCTGACATTTCCGACCTGACATTGGCAGATATCGGGTCCCTGAAAGTGAATATCTCTTGGCGAGAGCTAAAACTGCCTTCAATAAGTGAGAGAATCCCTTTTTCTCATTGAATGCTTTGGCGACGCGCGGGAATGGGCCATTCTTACTCTATTCCTCTCCATATTACCGACTTTTCTCTCTCTATTGAAAAGTGAAGCGACGATAGAGGGATGACGGGAGAGGGAGGAGGAGATAGGGGGAGGATCGAGGTAGGAGAGGGGGGGGGGCGGGGCTTGGTTCTCCTTCTGCCTGAAGAGTGGGGACAGATCTCACACTTCGTCGCTTCTGCCTAGGGTCGAGAGCTGCTATCATGAATTGGGTGGTGGGTTCTAATTTGCATATTTATCAATTACATTAGTGGTCCTACGAAGAAAAGACAGTTTGGGTTACGGTATGATTGATGTACCTTCGAAAATCGATAATCGTTGCAGGGCTATCGACAGTACGTCGCCTACACGTACATCGGCTTCAACGTCGTCGGATTCGTGATCAACACATGGGTACGTTGACGTCTTCTAAATGGTTCGGTCGCAGGCTTACGCTCCACAGCAGTAGATAGTGATAACAGGAATGAGAATGTAGGTGCATAACGCGATGACAATGTGGTCCAGTGTAAAATATTTCATCATTTGAAGTCTCGAAGAACGGAGAAAACTACATCTTCGCATAATTTTTAGTAGTGATTACGCAATTCATCTTTTTTTCGAAATCACCAATTTCCGAAAGCACTTCTTCACTTCTCGCCCTCGTGCCCATCAAATTAGCACTTGGTCTCCTATTTCCGCTGCTTTGATGACTTTACATCCTGCCTCTTCATATTATTTCTCTTCGTAACTGCAATGGCACGTAGGTGGGGTCATGAGAGGGTACTTGACTGGAGATCGCCGGAAGTTCGTCTTACTTTCTCGGTTACTGAACAGGGAACTTTAGGTATCGGGTCAATCCCTTCCGCAATCCTAACTCTTCTCAGAATGCTGACGCATATGCTTTGAGTAAGCCTGAAAGCATACCGTACTGATTCGATTACTGCGGCTCATACGCCCTCTTACGCTCTTCCGACTCAAACTTTGATCTCTTCGAACGTGCTAAAATAGCTGTTATTTCTGAGCATAATTGATGGTTTCTGTGAAATTGTGGCGAGATGAGCCGAGTGGTATGAAACCTCGACGTGGGATAATTGCGCACGTCTCACAGTCGCGGAGTGGCACTGGCTAAACTTGGAATGTTTTGATAGCCTTATGGTCGGACGATTTGTTGACACCGGATGGGGTGTCATGATGTGGATTCCAGAGAAGTAACGCATTCTGCTGTTCACATAACTTTTATTGACATTTTCACAACTCCTCGTGCTGGTTCATGCGGTTGCACGCACTTGAAATATCAATGAACGCATGCATTGATGAGTTTCCAGTTCACTTGTGTGTTGAGCATTTGCAACAATGAGAATCGGTCGTTGAAGCAACTTCCCTGCTCTTCCCTGAAGCGTGAACGATGAAGTATCTGCTGATGCCTTGTTTGTTCTAGTCAGGCGAGGAAACATGCGCGTTGAAGCGCACTCTATTGCATCCAATCCTCAGGCGGACGCGTAGTTTGGAAGTAGGAAGAAGGATGCGGAATGATACGCATTTTGAGAGAAAACTGAGCAAAATCTGATGTGAGCACTGCACAGAAGAGTCTTCCCGCGAGACACTAACTTCATTCAAAAAACAATTTGCTGGCCGGCTGAAGTGTGTACTGTCCCGGAACCGGCGTTTTTCCACGTATTTACAGGAAATACATGCATACTTGAGAAAGCCGCCTCTCAACTTCCAGTATTCCAGCGTTTTTCTTGCCTTAGAGGAAGAGGCGTGAACCTAGATAGGCTAGTCGGGACATAATGTTTGCGCATGTCTGCTCATTTCGCCTGGACTCCTCAAAATGAAGAAGAAGGAAACTGAGAAATGCATCGGGCAGATTAGTATTTCGTACACGTTCTGTCTGTGACAGCATGTATGATGCTCGGATCCAGGCATTTGAAAGCCTTGTGGGAGGGATTGTTCACAGTGTCGTGACTCGCGCGATTCAGCTCTTTTGTTGAAGACCCCTTCGGGTTTTTGAATATTCTATCACGAAGTGACTTTTGTCGCAATATGTGGCAAATCGCACGCAGGCAGGGAAAGTGTCAGTCAGAACTCGAAAGTGTGCGAGCTGGAGAGACTCGGTAGATTCCTCTGACAGTTTGATTAGATGGAAACGATGCTTTGCTAGACATGCGCTCTCTCAAAACACGACGAGTCTTCTTCTAATGCAATGAAGCCAAAGTTCAGGCACGTTTCGCGTAATCGTCGTTTAGAGACCAACGTCCAAAACTGGCATCGAATCCAATTCCATAGGCAAATTTCTTGATTGTTTTGGTGTTCTCAAAGGGATTCAAAGAAAGTCTAATACGATTGTGTATTCGACGAAATTCGATAGCTATAAGACCACATTGTTCATATTCAGAAACCAGACCTGGTGGGTGGTTATGGAATAATTCAGCATCAAATATCCGGTTTTTGCTGTCACGAGAGGCCGTTTTCTAATGCACTTCGGGGCTCTCTTGTTTCCGGCTTCCGGCATTTCCCTCTACACGAAATTTGAGAAGAGAAAGGCATATTTGCCGCGCATTTCCCTCCTTCTACTACTTGATAGTTTGAGCTCACAGTGGTAGTGGGGAAAGAAATTCGGCTGAGAAATGCTGATAGAGCTATCATTCTCGGCCAGGCATTGCCAAGTTATCAATCCTTCTCGCATCAAAAAAGTAGCAGGGGGAAATAGCGTGAGGTGATGTCAACCACGTTCACAATGAGCCGTGGCAACGTGACTAGCCCTAGCAATTTCATTTTTTACCCATCCATTCGAGAAATGGCCGAATCACCATGTTGTCTGTATCTGGAACAGCTCTTCCGCGTGTTCTTCCCATGAATGCAAAACGATCTCTGAATCAGACCGATATTAGCCGGGCACAAGTACAAAGTCGGCTAGACTACAGCATAATTGCCCACGCAAGCGCGCAATTACAGTCCCGAGACGCAGTTCGAGGGCAGTTTTAGCCTCGAAATGTCGAGGAATTATGGATGATTTACTGTTGACGCCCAATGGCAAGTGACAAGGACTCGAGTCAGGCAGGAATGCCCGATTGAGTTGGGAATTCGATCGCAGTACTAAGGCATTTGAGCGAGGAATCCTGGGAAGTGTTCGCTCAACTTCTGTTTCGTATGTCTGGTGTAGTTTTATCCTAACGTCAGATATTCTGAATGCCATCTCGCAGGAAGAAACTGTAGGATGAGAGAGACCATCACCCAGCGACGCTGTTTGTGCTTGACAGAAGCCAGAGTCATTAATAGTCAAGTAGGATCTTCTGACTTCTGACGATCGTTCGTGATGTTTCCACGATGAATAAGTGACGATGAGAGGGGGAATCACGGCCGAATCTGAATCAACCATGAGATGGTTGACGATTGAAGATGACTTCTACATTCTGACCATCTCGATTATTAGTTCGTCAGTCTCGGATTGTACTCTCCTTCTTAAGTATCTATAGCCTTTAGGGAACGGAACCGGCCGAATTCGAATAGAACGGCTCTGTTGTGGGTACCCCCTCGCACACACCGGAAATGGAATATGCCACACTCGAGTACTTTCAAAAAGAAAAGAGATGGGGAAATGGCATCCAAATTTCATTCCGGAAGCCGATGATCTCTCACTCTACAGCGCACACATACGCCAACAACACACACACACACAAAGAAGAGGGTGGCGAAATGGAAAAATAACCATCTGCGCGGGGTTTTTGGTGTTGGACCACTGAGAAGGAGGACCCGAAGGGATCACACAGGAAATAATACGCGAAATTCGGCGAAAAATGTCTTGAGAAAGAACGAAATCGAAAATGAGTACTTTTAAAACGATTTTGATATCAATTCCAGGTAATGTACGTCATTGCCCCTCTGCTGATCGCTCCTTCCAAAGTTCCGAAGAGCATTCTCTTCTACATTCTCTCCTTATGCATCGCTGATCTACTGATTATGTTTGGTGAGTAAGATTGATTATTCTAGACTTCGAACAACAAATGTGGGAGTAGTAGAGATGTTTGAGAACTTCTCATCACTCGAAATACTAGGGCATTCAGTGTTTCCTAGAACTGCTCAGTGCATATTTCACTGCTTCCTGGAGCGGTAATAACTTGAAGATTCTGATGCTCCTTTGATCTCGCCGAACTCATTCTGCTTCAACTCACAGCTTCCTTCTTGCGTGCGCTAGCACATTTTTAATAAATCGCAGATTGCGCGATTACTCAAAATAGCAGAAGTCTTCGCATTGCACACGTATGATTCCGTCACTTCCCAGATCGAATTAGCAAATTTTCAAAGCGGAAACATTGTTAATCTAAGTAGTACCTTCATCTAGAAATAGATCTACAACATAGAAACACAAATTACGGCAGTCCAAACAAGAATAGGGGCCGCATGCCCCAATTGTTCTGAATTGTAATGACAGCCGGAAGATATTCTGCAGACACAAACATTCTGCAGCTCACTAAACAAACATTTTGCAGCCATGTTACTGCTGATTATCGAGCTCGTGATGGGCACGTGGACGTTCTCTTCTGCAGCCTGCACCGCCTACCTGGCGGTCGATGCGATGAACAAGTAAAATTTGAATTCCCGCCACTTTTCCGACAATTTGAAAGTCTCTACAGGAAACGACCAACTTTTCTGAAAATCAGAACGTTGGCGGGAAATTTGAATATTTGCAGATTCATCGCTCCGATAATCGTCTTTCTCATCTCCCGTGCGTGCTACCAGACGGTGTGCCTGGACAAGCAAGCCAGCGAGCGGGCGGCCGGGCTTAGGGTAAGCCATCTAATTATATTAATGGGCTTTCGGTGGGGTTTATCGATGATGCTCCCCACGCATTCTGTGCACTTATTGTTAGCTTTTTACCCCCAGAGAGACTAGATGTCTGTCAAACCCGAATCCATAGCTACCCTTTCAAGCGTGTGTGAAAAACAGCAAGACTGGAACTCCATAATATGTGCATTTCGGGAATGCAATAGGAAAATAACCGACTCTGGTGTTATTTGGGGACGTGTGGTACAGAAATTCGCTCAGTCGGAAAGTAGGGTGCCTTCAGAGGACGATTGAAGCGAGCCCTAACACATTAGAAATGCTGTGCATTGCTCTAGTGATTCGTTGTGACTCCAAATCTTTCACTGGATGTGCGTGCATTGGTCTTGAACTAGCTATGGAGAATGGGGAATGGAGTGATGTGACCAGTGTTCTTGAATTCATTTTTGGAATGTACGTGCGCAGTTCAGCGATCGTAGATCGGGGAACAACAACAAATGCATGTCGAGTGGGAGAAATTTGAGTGCGAAATTCGAGAATACGCCCGTTTCCGATGCGACTGAAAATGGCTTTCAAAGAGAATTCGAAATTCGAGTAGGGTCTCTTCATTTCGCACACTACTTCAAAACAGAGTGTGTAGAAGGAACGAAAATAGTGAAAGGGAAGATCTCGAACGTAAAATGAGTACTGATACGCACTTCCGTTGCATTTTTGGGTCTGCAACCGAATTCTGGAAGCCTGCTTGCATGTATAACTAACAAGTCCGTGCATTAGTTCGACAAAAGGTATTCGCTTTCATAACGTGAAAAGTTTCCAAGGAAAAAAAACAGTATTGTTATTCGATGAAGTGCGTAGACAAATGCGATTAGGAGAGTGTCTGGAACCCATACGAGGAATGCGTGGAAAAGGCAGACAGAACAACAAGTAGTAAAGAGCAATTGGCCTGGCCAATTTACGGATTCGCAAGTTCAAATAATAATCATGATAAATAGCGATGAACATGCATGAAATGCCTCGGGAAATGTCTGTAACCAACAGATTATGGCACTTCTATATTTTCAGTATTCTCCTCACTCAGCGCTTAGAGACAAAAGTGGAGAACTTATCGAATCA
Organism: Pristionchus japonicus; assembly: GCA_900490845.1. Lineage (NCBI taxonomy): Eukaryota > Metazoa > Nematoda > Chromadorea > Rhabditida > Neodiplogasteridae > Pristionchus > Pristionchus japonicus. Next base: position 125,438 of record LS519282.1, on the reverse strand, counting down.
ATTTCAGTACGCAGTCGTGCAAGTGGTCGCCGCTCTCGTCTTTGTTGGCTTCCTGCTGTGGCCCGTGTTCGCGTATGCACAGGTTCGTTCTTTTATCGAAAGTTGAATTTCGAAAATGCACATTTTCACAGTAAATATGACGATTCGCACATGTGTTTCGAAAACGTAAGAGCATTGAGAGAAGAAGTCATCCGTCCAGGTCTACACCTTCTACCTCAACCCGAACAACGTGACCAACGAGGTGACAGTGATGCACAAGTGCAGCTTCCTCCCGCCCGCAGGTATTATTTGATTAATTTTGTTAATTATTGTTTCAAGTAATTAAGTAATTGATTTGTAATCTTACAGAAGTCGAGTTCTGGTTCAACCTGATCGCCTGTGTTACTTCCTACGCGATTCCGCTGTTCGGCATTATTTACTGGTGCGTTCTCCACTTGAAATATTTTTTCGAAAACTAGCCAAATCTGTACACAATGTACACGCTTTTGAGTCGAATATTGGATATCGCTCACCGAGATGAAAGATAAATTCGAGTAAATTGATCCATTCGCAGGTACGTCAGTGTGCCGTTCTTCCTCAAGCGAAGGGCCATCCGGTCGCTGGTCAACAACAAGTAAGTTCTGCTAACTATTGCACTCGAGGGAAATGAATAAAATAATCTGTCTAATGTATGAAACAACATGTGTGTCTAGTTTATGAGTTCAGTGCTCTCGAAGGCTGTATTGAAAAACTTACCGCTTGAGTTTCTCTGATCAACTCTTGAAACATATTCAAACTCAATGCTAGACGATAAAATTGATAGATATAAAATGCGTTTCAGAAATGTCACAATAACCTGGGTTTCCTGTTATTTTCGATAGTTTCCACCCTCGTTGGCGTAAATATATAATAATCAAAAAAAAGTGCTTCATGCCTGATATTGTTGAGGCGATCCCATAAATCAACTCACTTTCCAGCTCAATGGACGCTGCGATGAAGAAGGTTATCACCACAGTCATCCTGCTTGCTGGTGGGTTTTTCAGCTCATAAGCTATTGACGCAGATGAGGTGCTAGCTCAGGAGAAGTGCTCACTTTAAATGCCCAACTTCAACAGAATCTTTCCAGGCATCTACGTCGTGTGCTGGTCGCCCTACTGGTTCAACATGTTCGCGCACCGCTTCTGGAGCTTCCTCTCGCTCGAGAAGCGCACGTGTGAGTGTGATTTGCGCCGTTGGGGTGCTGACGCGGATAGAGAGCTCATTCAAAATGACTCCATTTCAGTCGTGATCGTCTCCTACCTGATCCACCTGCTGCCCTACATCTCCTGCTCCGCCTACCCGCTCATCTTCACGGTGAGTTGACGCTGGAGAGGTGTTAGCGCGGATGCTGTGCTCGCATAAAATGTTCAAATCCTCGAATAATATGCATAATTCAGGTGATGAACCGAGGCATCCGCGTCGCGCACGCCAAAGTCGTCCAAGACCACAAGAGGAAGTTCGTATTTTCTGCAATTGGCTCAAATTTCGAAACTATTGACTAGTTATGACGCAACACTTGCAGGTGGAAGTACATGACGGGCGAGGCGAGCAACACGATCCGGAACGCGACGTCGGCGCTGAGGTGAGCATGACGCGTTATAGGTGTAGACGCAGATGAGGCGCTCAGGCAAAATGACCAACTTTACATCATTGCAGATCGCAATTCCCGTCGAAGGTGCCGTCTCGCGGCAGCTTCTTGGAGGTCTCTCAAGACGGATGCGTGAGGAAGGCGTCGTCGTCGGTGAGATCTTACGTTTTTCAGAGCTTAAGTTGCTCATAAGATTGGGCGAATCGAGTTGAGTTTGGCCTAAATATCGTTCGTTTCAGTTGTCGATCAACGGCCGCAGCAAGAACGACAGCGCGCTGAGCTCCAAGGTGAGAAAATCAGACAAAATTGGCAAAATCAGATAAATTTCCGCTAAATCAGACTGAATCTGCTCAAACTCCAGCAGGATTTCGAATGGATTCCGGCCGATCGTTATCCAATGTGGACACATAATTACAGATCTCGATGTCGTCCGACTTCGACAAGCCGCAGGTGCGCGTGAACGGCGTCGCGTCTCCGCCCCTGCAGCAGCAGAGGTACTAACAACACTCAAGTTCTTGTATTTTGGTTTCGATCAAAACAGTTCTCATTCCGAAACTCCATTTCCTCATAGCGACCTTCCCTTTTAAGACAATGCACGGCGGCACTTGTCTAGTTCTCCGGAAGAACGGTTGAGTCAGGGGGAACTAGACTTCGACGATTTTCTTCGATTCAGAGCTGATGATTTTTACCCGCAACCTGCCTGAAGAGAGAACTATAGCAAAGACTTGTATTCAGTTTATTGGGAATTGCTGAAACACATTTTCCTAGCGCAATTCCGATTTCACAGTGCCTATGAAATGCGTTTCAGAGCGTTTGGTTAAACTCTAAGCAATGTTTTCTTAGATGGTGTTTCTTTTTGTGCTCTAGAAAGAAAAATATTTACAGATCTCCGGAAACGCTGTCGGCCGATGCAGAGAGTAGCGAGAGCGAGACACTGCTGTGAATCCCAGAACGTCCAAGTCCTTTCTGGAACTATGCCAGCACCCCCCCCCCCCCATATCCCCTCTTCTATCATCACCATACGTGATATCTAGCCATCCTTCGTTTCCTAGCAATATTTAGGCAAGTCTCGTCGAGGAAAAGCCTGTCAACGCCCTCAAATTGCCTAGCTAATCTCTCCTCACGATCTCAGTAAAGTGCCATTGATCTCATTTCTTTCTGTTGGTAATAATAGGAATGACTTTGTGAGAAATCGTCTCTTGGTTTAGCGTACTCTTTCGCTCTTCTAGCCAGTTTGAGAGCACATGGAACTGAGAAACCATTTCTTTCGAAGTCACTCCTCCTTCTTCGTTGTCTTCCACTGTGAGGTACCCCCACTGTCAGCGGGTTGAACGCCATCCGTATTGATCTTTCCCTTTCGGGTTGATAAAGTGCATCGATTGAGTCTGTTTTGGATCAAAGATCATTGCAAGATAGCCAATGTGATGGCACGGACTGGGAGTCGAATCCGTAAAACACGGCAATTCAGCGGTGAACAAAAGTGAACAATAAGGGGAGAGCCGGTCCGGGAAAAAGATAGGTGGTGGATTGCAAACTGAAAAACCACACCACCACACATTACCGATTTCCTCGAATATGTTCAACCCCTTGAGCCGTCCGTTGTATGACCTCATAGCCTAGTGGTTATGCTAATGGTCTTGCCAAACACTAGCCGTGGGTTCGCATCCTCTCAAGTGTAAACTTTTGCTCGTTATTGCATCCTCTGAATTGCCGTGAAAAAGGTAAAGGTACAGGGACGTCAAGTGATTTTACAGTCGTACGGCAACGCTAAGTGGACCCGTTGGTAAGGCCAGCTGTTAGACAGATTACATTCCCCTGCTGTCCAATGCTTTCTAGGGGAACCCGTAGTCGGAGCAGTACTCAACAAAAAACGGTGCGTTGATGTTGCATTTGTGAACATTTCCCGACATCACTTTTCTGTTGTGCGGAAGAAAATGACACACAACCATCACAAATCGTCACCTTTCCATCTGTTATCACTGTCGACCCCTGCATGGCTCTCTCTCTTTCTCTTCCCGTCTCTCTTCTCCCTCCTCACTTACCAACTATTCAACGGAGGTGCGTGCGGCTGTTGTGAAATGAGCACATGATCTTTTCCTCTGGTTTTCGAATTGACATCCTCATGAATTCTTAGCTAATTTTGTGATCACGGAGAAGCCCTGGCTACCCATAACTAGAGAATATTTACTCGCATTCACTGAAAGAGAGTGAAGGTATTGAGGCAGGAAAGGAGAATTAAGCTTCCGTTCTCTTTTCTTCGATATTGCTCCATTCCCCTTCTTTTTCTCATTCTCACTGCACTCTCGATGAGGCTTCTGATTGGATTTTCTTCTCGCCCTCGGGGTTTTGCGGCTTCTCAATTCCATTTGGGCTTCCATCTCCTGTTCGCTACTTGCAGTTTCTCACCACTTCTCCTTCTATCCGTTAGTAATGCGAAAAATAGGAATGGTTGAGTTTCAGTCGGCCTTCATGAGGAACGATATCCAACTCCACCTGTGATTCTGCCTTCCTTTTCCAAGTAAAAATATTATAATGCATCGATGAATAAGCCTCACTTGTCTCGCTTACTGCAGTCACTCTTTCGCCCTCAAGAGGCCTGCAAATGCGGCCATTTTGAAGACAAGGGAGAAGCGCATCTTACTATCTCCATTCCACACACCCTCTCGCTTTGTCTGAGGAGCGAAAGAGCGAGTTGAATGACGAGGAAAAGGGAAGCTGCTCCCACTCATTTGTCAGCTTTTCAGTTCCGCTTGTCGAGTTCATTCCCATCTTTTTCGCGGAATCTCCTCATTTCGCGTGTTATCTCCCGTGCAGGGCGGTTGAGAGATAGAGAGAGAAGAGAACGAACATGCCTCTCCAAACTCCATCAGAGAATGTTCGAGCACAAAGCGGAAAGGGCACGCACAACGTTTCCTCTCTTCTGAGTGAGAAGAAGAGAAACTCCTTGCTACTTTGTGCTTACAACCGAGACGACTGCAATGTTGAAACGTCGTGTTCTCCTGTGATTGATTCTTGCAATTGCCTCACCTACTTGCTGTAAACAGTCCTTTCCTATTTCATTGCAATCTTGTTCACTTCTTCTTTGGGAATCTACCTCGATCAAAACAGAGAATGGGCCACATGACTGTCTGATTCCCTCCTCACTGCCAATTTGCATGAACCGTCTGTGCTCTCAAAAGATCGGAAGCCGTCTCCGACTCGATTAGCACAAGGCAAAGAGCCGATTTGCATGCATTACCTCCCTCTTTCCTCTCGACTTCGTTGGTTTTCTCGGAAGTCTCCCCTCCCCCCTCCGCGCGGCGTCAAGAGTGCGTGTTTGAACTGGTGATTCTTCCCCGTTTTCACTCCATTTTCTCCCCTTATTCGTCTGCGCTCTCTCCGTTTCGCACACTATCTCGCACGGTCTGCCTTCTCATCTTTTTGACTCGCGCGCCCCATCTTTTCGCTCGTTTTCGGATGTTTTTGCGCCCGTTTTCCGTCTTATTCGCGCCCTTTCCACTTAGCGGCTGCGGCTCTAATTTATTCCCTCTCCTCCTCCTTCTCTCTATTTCCTCTTTCCTATTGAGAACCGAGACGTCGTATTGAATCCTCCTCGTTTTCATCGCTTTCAAGTCTGAATATCGCATGCTCTATCGCCAGTAAGGCATGGTGAGAGAGCGTGCTGAATGGAGAGAGTCAGACCACATTAGCTACATTAGCTACTCACTCTTCTCTTCATCATTACCGATGCCGATGTTTTCGCGTGAGAGTGAGCGTGTGGATACTGTTTTTACGCGGTCTAGTGCTTCCCCCATGCTATTTCAAGATGTAATTTCAACCGCGAATCGTCTTTCTCGTAGAATTGTTCCCAAAATCGGTCATTTTCTCTCTCGCCTCCTTCGTAGGTTGTCTGAAACTCATTCAAACGCCATTTCCACACTCACTTGTCCGCTAACCAAGTGCCGGCCTGCGTACCATTGCAAACGAGAGAGAGAGGCCCCGAAAACGAAGTGAAAACTAGCGCTCATATCGAGCTGTTTTCCCCCACCACTTCCTGTGCTGAATGGCTCACTTTGAGCAATAGTCCGACGTCCGACTCTCCTCATTTCGCACACTATTTCGCCATGTCTACTCTACGAAAGAGCGAGTAGAATGAAGACAGAACAGTTCCGTGGTCAACGAAGCGAGAGAGCATGCAAAATGAGGAGAGCGCTGTTCACTCGTCATCCCTCCTATTGCTATTGCCATTTCTCCGGTTGACTCCGACAGCGAATTTCCCACGCTTTCTCGACACTTTACATGACTTAGCACGCGATTTCTCGGCAATCTAGCTCAATAAATTGCATAAAAGAATCTGATTCGTGGACATGCTTAGACTCCGCCCCTTTTCGAAAATAATTTCCTAATTGCAGAGAATGCTCGACCGCATGGGCTTCGCGACGACGCGCAAGTGGCTGCTGCTGCTCAATGGAGGATATCTGGTCAGTGGAATTCAAGAAACTTCTTGCCCAGATCCTACGGGTTTATTATAACTAGGATCAATCATCACACTTTTCAAATAAATAGTAGAGCTTCCATTTGATCAGATTAGCTAGATAAGGTCGGCCCGATAAGGTTTCGACCAAGTGGAGTCGAAGTATGACTAAGAGTTAGGATAAACCCGAATACTGATTAGATAATTCGTTAATAACTAGTTAACTAATTAATCATCTAATTAATCAAGCATCAATGAACTAATTAACTAATTCGTCAGGTCCTCTCGTTCATCCTCATCGCCACCGGCTGGTACACGCACAACGCCGCCATCGTCACGTCGGTTTGTCTCTTTTTTCGTATTTTTTTCAATTTCAACCTAAGCTTTTCGGCAAATACCTAGCTAAAACTGCGGTTTGTAGTGGGAATCTGTCCACAATCTCTTTTTTTTACAAAGCTGACGTGAAACCATGAGTTCGCATCATCATAAAGAGCGTCTTCCTGTATGCAGGATTTTCCGCTGTAGAGGATCCTACTCTGGAGTTGTTACAGATTCCGGGTGCTTAGAGTTCAGGGGCCCTGGGACCTTATTGTTATTGTCATGGCATTGTTGTTATTGTTATTATTGTTATCTCATTGTTATTGTTGTGACATTGGTATCGTCAGGTCTCGATCGCGGGCGGCATCATCGCGGCGGGCATCTTCCTGTCGGGCGTCGCTGTCCTGGGCATCTACGGCACGCGGGAGCAGCACCAGGCTGCGCTCTTCTTCGTCAGTTGATCTTTGGTCTTTGATCTTTGATCTTCGGTCGGCGAACCTTGGTCTTACTTAGGTCTTTCTATTTCGATAAGTTCCGTGTTGATAGAGACAGGAACGATGAAGTAGTTCTCAATGAATCGGAGATCCGAGTGTCTTGGACTGATGAATTGACTAATGATGACGTAATCCTCTAAATATTCCAGTACATGATCATCCTCTTCCTCGTGTTCGTCGTGCAGTGCGCGGTGGCACTCGCCTGTCTCGGGGAGGTGTCGCAGGCTGCGGTCGAGGAGGTACGGTAGGGTACTGTAGGATACGGTAGCTGAGGGGTATGTCTCGGGTGAGGTACTGTAGATGAACGGTGTACGAAAGCGAAGGAGATTGGTGAAGGATTTCTGAACTTTGATCTTACAAAATCGATTTTCAGCTGGTCTCGGCCGGCTGGAAGGCCGCCTCGCCCGCCACCGTGTTCGATGCGGAGAAGGTGAGATCGATATTTAGAGTACGGTATGGGAAAGGTGGATATGGTAGAGTACAGTATTCGAGATTATGGGTACGGTAATTATAATGACTGCAGGCATTCGGCTGCTGCGGACTGCGCAACGCGAGCGAGACGACGAGCGAGTGCGCCAAGGTACGGTAGGGTGATCGTGATCTGAATGGGTTACTGTAGATAAGGGGGACACGGTAGTTACTCGAAGCCAATCGTGAACTGAAGATATTGAATCCTGAAGAGTACGGTAGATCAATAATCAATCGATAATCTGCAGCACGCTTGCTTCACTTCGGGAGGCTGCCCGCCCTGCCTGAAGACGATCGTGGACACGGTCAGCGGGTCAGTGATACGGAAGATACGGTAGATCGATCGTGAACTGAGGGATACGCTACCCTAAAGTATTCTGATACAGTAGGAAATAGATGGCATATACAATAGTCCTACCGTATTATTCTCTTGTTACAGTAACCTCTCACGCGTCGGCTGGATCGGACTGCTGTTCAGCTTCACTGAGGTGAGCAGGGAATCAAGTAATGACTTGTTTCTTATAATTTGATGACATAAACACATAGAAATCACTGCCAGCTGCGACAAAGCAGTGTTTAGTTGGAGAAAGTCATCTAGATTTGGAAACTAGAAGATAATAATATTTTTTCAGCTAGCCGGCATCGCGCTCGCTCATCGCTTCCGCAACACGAAGAACCCGCGATTCAACCCCAACTCGCTCTTCCAGTGACCTGCCCAATCGATCGATAATCAACTACCGTAATCCCACTAATCGATGTTTTCCTATCGTAATCTCGACTGTTCGTAGATAGTCCCTACCGTATAATTGATTCACACTGACTGTAACATAACAATAACCCCCTACCGTAATCTCTCCTTCAAAAACGTGTCTCAGCCTACCGTATGACATCTCATCCCAAAGATGCAGTAATCGGTGCAATATTGTACATTCCCGTCGTGATTAGATACCCACTGCAGATTCAATTGTTGTTATTTGTGCTCTTTGAATGAAAAGAAGCTGAATGCCTTATCTACACATGTGGGGCCTACAATTTATAGTTTGATTTTCTCAAAGATGCAAGAATTGGCGTGTCAAGCCATGATATCAATTCGATATTTCTTCGGATGAGACAGTTTCGAATAGTTTATCAAACATGGCATCAATCAGTGAGAAAGTACTCGAGCAAGATATCGTCGTAATTGAACAGTTCAGCCCATTCCTTCTGAAGAGTAGGATCCGGCCTACCATTCCACATCTGCAACGATTCGTGAATACTTTCAGTGAACAACTCCTCCCAATATTCCCTGCCATAATTTGATTTGTTCACTCGCCTCAGAGTCACCAACAGTTCACATTCCAATTGAAAGAGGGTTAAATTTGCAAGTCAACACTCAACAGTATCCACCTGATTTTCGATGCGATCCATCCCCTCTTCCTTTCCGAGCTGAAGGACTTCATGTTCAAGGAATAAATGGCGAATCATCGATGAATTCATGAGATCCTTCAATTTAGCCGAATTTTTCAAAGCTTTTCTCTTCTGACTTGCAACGAAACAGTCCATTTTGGCACTACCTTGTCATTATCGTTCGTCAACACTTGCATAATGAGAGGATACAGCTCCAGACGATAGTATCTCATTCCCAACAACGGAGCTCTGAAAGATTGCCTTGTAATTGGCTCTTTTCTTTCTCAAAACCCCTTACGAATCGCAGAGATGGTTGAAAGTATGTGATGATTCCATATCAATGTCCTCGTAAAGCGCAGTGAAAAAGGATCCCGCTTTGTTTATCAAGATCTGAACAGGATTCTCTGAATCTATCTTGAAGAGCGAACAAATATAAGCAACCAGCCATAACTTATATGAGACCAAGCAAAAGTAATCAGGCTAAGCCTCAATAAATTAGTGGTACCTCCGTTTCCTTAGTCGTCAGGTTATTTTCGCCTGGAATATGCTGCTTCTCCATCGAATAAAGGATGAATACTTCGTCGAAGAACATGGCGGCCTGCACATAACTTATATTAACACCAGCACAGATTTCGAAAGCTAAAAACTGGAAACTTCTTGGATATCTGGGCCGCGCTTAACCAATCGGATTTGAAAAAAGTGAGAATAGGAATGATAGTGATATAATGCTGCATAAATCCAAAAAGTGCATAAATCAGAAGAACGAAAATATCAAAACGCAAGCAATCATCTTACATCGTCTCTGGAAATAACATCCTTTTCCGCAATTTGTTTGAATATCTCTGGTCGAGCGAAATTTGTAACTGAAGTTCGCTCATTAGCGTTTCACAAGTCTCGAAATTCGGAAAGAAAATGCAGTTGACTTACCAATTTGATATGGCATTTGTGCAATCAGCCGATCTCGTATTAGACTTTAAAGCGAATAATTCGCTTCAAACATAAACAAGTATTTCCCGCCCATGCAGTCCTTTTAGACGCTTGAGACGCTTATAGTGTGCGAATGTGCGAAGACTCTCTTAGTTCAGAATGACAGATATGCAAACACTGAGATCGATTGTTGCTTCAGATAAATTGAATAACTAATCATGCAGAATGGTAAATTGAAACCAATAAATATTCTCACACTGCACTAAAACAATGACGCCACAAGACTAACGAATTTTTGTTTACTGGAGAATCATCCTTTGATCGCAGTTTTGTGCTAACAAGTGAAACATCTCGTTCGCAGATTCCCAATGATATTCTGACTTTTACGCGTGAACTATTCTCACGGCATGTTTTTGTAGTTGTTCTGAGTGGAATTCGGACAGCTAGAGAGATTATCTTCATTCTGCACACTCTCTAGGCCAGTGAGAGAGAGAGTTCGAATTCGAGTTGAAAGACTTGAGAAGTTTGTCAGTTGACTTTCGAAAATTCATTGCAGAAGTGCATACGTCTTCTCATGAATTCCTCAACAATAGATGCGCATCTAGTCATTCGCTGCGTGTCCGAATGTACTATCACTAGGGTAACGAAAGTATAGGTAAAATGGAGAGATGTCAGACATTCCTTGCTATTCGTACCCACTCTGCTCGAGAGATACTGCGGTTCTACGAAGCCTCAACGAGTGAAACCCATACTTACAACTTTCCCCCCTAGTTTCCTTTCCTCCTCGAAAGTTGCCTTCTCCCTTCATCTATTTTCGCGCAACTTCGCCTCTTCGCTACTACAAACCTCTCGATAAACCCCGTGATTGGTCATTAGTAAAAGCTGGATCGGAGTAGGTGCTCTCTTCATATCACATAGCAGAGAGGCGAGAGAGTGGATACAACTTAGAGAGCTATCTTTCCGCACTCAAATCATTAGTAGAGAAGCTGATTTGGAGGCGGATCTCTTCATTTTGCATGCTTTTTCACTTGCCCGAAAGGCGATAGAGTATGCGAGGTGAAAATAATCCTCCCCTGAGTCTTAATCATTTGGGGAGCTCGCATATCCAAATAATCATCCTTTCGTTGTTATGCAACGTCTCCAGAGAATACATTAAAGATTCCTTTCTCATCATTGCTCGATGCTTTTTTCATTGTTCCTGCATGTTATTGTTGTATTTTTGTTAATTAATTTATTTATTTATTAAGATGAGCGACCTCTCGATCATCATTCTCTACTCGGTCATTCTGTTCGTCTCCATCACTCTCAACATCTCACTACTCATTCTGATTGTGCTGGCGACGCCGAAATCGAACAAGAACTACTCGATTTTCATGAGTGAGTGTCATGAATTCTATTTCACACGCACGTTCGCTCTGAAAGGAGTGAGTTCATGCTAGAGACAATTTTTCCATTCTCGAGTTAGAAAACCAAATAGTTTAAAAGGTCTAGACAAGATAAGAAAAAACGGCTGAATAAATCATTTGCTTTTATCGCTAGACCGTTAACCTAAATTCACTAAAACGCTGGAGAGAAAATTAATTTCAGTCGCGCACACCGTTTTCGACATCATTATCACTATGTCTACGTTCAGCAACATGAGTCGGTTAGTAGTGCTGCCATTGAGATGGCAAGAGATTGCTTGCAAGTCCGAAATTTCAAGATGGTTGAAGCAATTCCAGCATTCTCGTGCTCTCCTCCCATCTCGTCTGGATCATGCACGGCCCTTGCGGACTGCTCTCCACTCGAATGTGTTACCTCGCATTCGACGGGTATCTAACGGGCGTTAGTGCAGTGGTGAGTATCGGTGCATGCTTTTCAGGGTACATTTCTCGAATTGTAGCTTCTCTCGAGGTTTACTGATTGCATGTTTATCCAAACTCTACCTGAAACATCAGTGTTTGCAAGTAGGGAGGCTCAGAGATACGAGTAAATTACGCTCACAAGTACTTTTCCAGTTCTGGATCAACATGGTCTCTTTCATTGCTCGTCTCATCATCTTGAGAAGGGGATTCATCTCAAGAAAAAGAGTTCTCCTTCTACTACTCCTCTTTGTGGCACCTCACGTTATCGCTCTATCTGTGAGTGTTTTGCACGTCCGCTCAAGTCAGGATTGTATCTTGTTTTGGAGCTCAGACTCAGCTGCAATTTGAAGTTGGAAAAGATGAGAGTGAGAATTCAATACTCATTCTAGATCTTCTTCTCGTTCGGTCAGATCCCAGATGAGGAAGCACGACAACTGGTGGTGGACAATGTGCCCCAGTATTCCCATGAGACGACCATTGTTGGTGAGAAGTGAAATGGATAGAAACAGTTTTCTCACAATCAACAGTGCTGAGTTGATTCGTTCATATCAATTGATGAGTAAGAACGACGAAGGGGGTTTGCAGTACGAGGTTAGCAGCCTCGCATTAATCATCTCTCAATGCATCCTCCCGGCCTTGCAAAGCTGCATTCGTTGAGCCAACCCTTCTCTGAACACCTTTAAACGACCCGTTCAGCCTCCTCCAACATCCTCTCCGTGCCCATCGCCTACACACTCTGCTACACCTGTGTCCTGATCTACCCCGCGATGATGGGCATATGGATACTACGGTACTATTGATATATATCCAACAGCACGAACATTTGGACGCTCAATCTATTTTTTCTATGGTTCATTGCGTATTGATGATGTAAATCGCAGATCAAAGACGGTCGTTGAACTGGATGTGAAGGGCAAGCAGATGAGCCAGCAGACGCGAATGCTGCACCAGACGTTCGTCAAGGTACGTGAAATTTTATCGTTGACGTAGACGTGGTGTTGGCGCACTTCAGGTGCCCTGGTTCAAATATTCAACTGTTGCTTACAAATAGTATTGACGCACTTCAAGTGAATCACAACTGCTCATTTTCATTTTGATGCTGACGCACTTCAGGTGCTCACATACCAGGCCATGGTCCCAGCCATCTTCGTTCTCTCCGCTACGCTCTTCATGGTCGTACAGTTGCTTGAATGGAGACAACCGGCAGCCGAGTCGGTGCCCATGATGGTGAGCGAGTCAGGAAACAAATCAGAGATGAAATGCAACTGACCAGCAATCTGATCTATCGGAGCTTATCATGCGCAAGATACTCGAAAAGCAGACACTGAATCACTTCGCATTTCTTTCAGATCGGCGAAACACCAGCGATCCTGTCCGCCCTCATCAATCTCACGTACATTTCGGCATACAGACGGTACTTCACACTTCCGCTCTTATGAAATCCCTCCTTTACTCAAAAGTTGACAGCGATTAATTTTTGATCTTCGATCTTCGAGGTACCTCTATCGGCTGATTTTTCGCCGAGAAGAACCCGCATACGACCGGGATCAAGTGAGCTCGCACTCTTCATCGATCGAGTTGGAGATGATGGATACGGCAAGATCTGCGCCGAGAGATACGGTAAGATAGATACGGTAGGATTAATATTGCAAAAGAAACAATATTGAGGTCTACAATTCAAGTTTAACCAGTTCGATTCAGACAAGGACCACTCCACGTGGCGGCTTCTTCTGCTCTTCCCGCTATCTCGCTTTGCCTCAATAAAGAGCTGATGTCCTGATAAAAACAAAATGCATTTGAACAGAATCTAAAGATTCTTCTCATCTCTCCCTGATGAAATCTTTCTAACCACACGCTTTACACTCTTCACTCCCTCCCGACACTATGGCATTGGCGAGAGTTTCTCCCATGAGCTGTTCTGGCCGAGTGGTCTAAGGCGCTGCGTTCAGGTCGCAGTCCACTTCTGTGGGCGCAGGTTCGAATCCTGCGGACAGCATAAACCTTTTGTCATGCAAAACTAACATTTACTTTACAATTTCAGTAGAAATGATCAATTTTTTATCCGTTTTATACGCGCATCGCTTAAATAATGTGCATAGTTAATGAAAAAGGGTACACTTTCAAAGACGAGGTGATTTATGTCAATGAAGTCACAGTTATCACCTTTTTCTCGATTTTTCAGCTCATGGGCATGATTGATGAACTTTGAACAACAATAAAATTTATAATGCAGCATCAACTAGCCAAGATCTTGTAAGAAAGAAACAAGCTTCAGGTTTAAAAACAATTACACGTTTGACGCAACAAGAGAACCATGTGTTGTAAAATGTAATAGGAGTTGATAATTCTCACAATAATGGCAATAATGATGATATGTTAGAAAGGAAATGTGAAAAAAGAACAAAGTTGTTGATACGAGAGCAATACAAATTATGGCAACCAAACATAACAATAATGACACTAGCTAATGACACAAATTATGACACCAAGACATAAAAACCCGCCGATGACCAACTCAAAAATATAAAAATACAGCTTGAATCGTGAAAAATGCAAAAACAATGTCAGTGACTAATGGCCCAAAGGTGATTTTTAAAAGGAATGGTGCTTCATTCGTAAATGTAGCATATTTGTAAGCGAAACAATCATAAAAACAAGCAAAATCAAAGCAATTTAAAATTATAGAGGTTTCCTATGCAAAAATTGTCCAAATTCTCAGAAAAAAATACATCGATAAATGCTGTTTTTGAGCAGCTACTCATTCGGAGGCATCAACCTGATCCATCTCCAGCTCTTCAGCCACGTCGACTCGAGGCTCTGGGCGCGGTCGGATGGCCTGAAAAAGAGCGATGTCAATATCAAAATCAGGAAATTGGGCATCTGCTCGTTCCTTCCACCGCCGGGGCCCTACGGGCACTGATCGGAGCATGACGCATATCGTTGTCACAGATTGTGCACGGGCTTTTTCAGTTTGCTTCACTCACTCGATAAGGAGCAGGACGTCGGGCGATGGGTTGTGGGGGAGCGTGCCGAGCAGCGACTGTCAGTCTCCTCTGCTCTGCATCCCAGTCGAATGCCCTGCCCCGCGAGGGGGAGTGTTCGTCGAAGAGACGGGAACGGAGGGAGAAGGAGAGCAGCGTGGATGCGGCGTTGCAGTTGATGCGAAGAACGGGCTCGAGCGTTACCAGAGGCCATTGGATGGGATCCTGGAAACATTCATACTTTGGTCTCTCACAACTAGCTTCTCGACTACTTCACGTCTCTACCGATAACATCAATCTCACCTGTGTGCACTTCTCGATCACTTTGATCGCCCTGGCCAGTTCGTACATACAATAGGCATACTCCTCCTGGAGATCTTCCATCAACTCTTGTTGATCGCAACGAATCGCATCGAGAAGCCTTGAGTTCAGTTTCTGGAATGAGATCTCAGACATGCTCAGGCAATCCATTAGGGCAGCGTGAACCAGAACGTACCGCCCGGAATTCATTCACTTCCTTCCTCTTCGGTTTGACCAGATCGATCACGGGTTTCTTCCACTCTCCTGATCCGACTACATGGCTGATATCCCATTCCACCTTATGCTCTTCTGCCTGAAATTGGTGTGTTATGCACAATATAAGGTATTCTCTACAAATCGTCGACCGATGTTTCAATATACTCACGCTGAATGGCATGTTCGTTCCTGACGCGACATTGATCATTGAGGCGATACTCCTCAGCCGTGAGAGGCAGACGAACTTGATATTCTCTTCGTCGTACATTGAAGCGAGTTGACGCTCGTCGATGATTTCTTTCACAGGTTCGTATTCATTATTAGAGTCATCGTCCTTCTTGGGCAGTCTTCCCAGCTCAATCTCCCTTCGGAGCTTGGCAAAGCGATAGGTCTGCAAAGTGTGTTTGAGTTTACTATTCATCTTTTGTACGACAGTCATAGGTTAAATAGCGATATTTCTTACCAGATCCTGCTCCTCGCCGAGCATGCTGTCGAGAACCTCCTTGATCCTGATGGGAAGGCCCTGAAAAGCTCAAATATCAAATCTGAAAGTTCTCATAAGTTGGCACTCACGGATAGAGTCGAGGCTCTGGAATCAATGTCGCGAAGGAGAGTCGCTAGTTTCCGCTCGTGGAATCGTCGGCTGGTAGGATCGAAGAACATCATCTGAAAATGGCCTTTTATTGCACTGTCGTCAAGTCAAAATAGGTCAGGGAAAGTGTAAAGTGCTATATTATGGCTTCAATGATCGCAGTGAAGATTGGGAAGCAAGATACACTCACCTCAGACATCTTAAAGAGCATCAGGAGAGCTTGGCCGATGACCTTGCTGCCGATCAGACTCGACATTGCAGCCACCTCCAGGCCACTCATGTTATCGTATGAGAATATTTCGAATGGAATGTCCTGCAAGACTCTCTTTTAAAATTTCACCGCATCGACCTTCGAATAAAGACTGCCTATCTTGAATCTGGAGGGAATTCGAACCTCGTCCACATAGAACAGCTGATTGATGTCCCTCTCGAAGTGGGCGAATCGCGCCTCCGAGTGGCGATGGGCGCAGAGGATGGCGATCTCGTCCCGGTCGAAGGCCCGACCGACGAAGCTTCCGTCCAGAGGGCTCACTGGAGTTCAAAAAATGGTGTTGTTAAGGAATACCGATGTTCAAAGTGCCCAATCCTGTGGGGTATCACTGTGTGTTACGTACAAAAGGAATATTAGTTTTGTTAGTACTTGTTACTTCATTTTCTGATTGCACCTGCGAGACGATCTCCAGAAAGATAAGTGAGTAAACTTACTCGTCAGAGACATGAGATTCTCGTGAAGTTGACTGGCAGCCATCTGGAGGCTCTGCAATGGGGAATTTGTCACTCGTGTCACTTGTGACGAAGAGTACCCACTAAGCACAGAGAGTTTAAAAGAAAAAAATGCTGATAAATGTTTTCTAATCTTAAAACTAACATTCTGATAGATTTAGTATCCCATCTAATCATAATTATTGGAGAAATTCTCACTAAATCGTGCTGGAAACACAATCCCTTCTTCTCAACAGCTTCACAGATTCGGTCGTTCCTTGCCAGCATCTTCTTCCGGAAGCTGAAGTTGAATGACGTGCTGGTCTTGATGTCCTTCTTCTTCTGCTGACCAATGTTCACAGGCGCAATCCAGTCGCGTTTCGGCTGCAATCAAGAATATATATTTGGAAGTTTTGAGCAGCATCTCATTTCTCATCGTAAATTATCGCACCTTGCTATAATTAAACATCTCGACTGGGCCGCTGTACAGCTCTTCCAGATGTCCCTGTCGCGCAGTGAACTCCTTTTGAATGGTCTCTCTCTTGACCAGATATCCCAGCCCTCCCTTGCCGCGCATATCCATGTTGAAGTAGGAGACGGGGTCGCTGGAATGGTGGCATTGATTTCAATCAGTTTTTGTTTCTTCTTGAAGTTCTTAATTTGGCCCGTATGATCCTCACAGAGTGTAGAAGCTAGGGAACGTGTGATCCGTATTGAGCGCCCTTTCGCGATCTCTTATCTCCATTGTCGCAAGGAACCTGTAAAGAGAATAATCTAGCTAGTCTTCCTATTGTCTTTCTATAACCCTCCGTCAACTAACTTACTTGAATGCCTGTTGGGGAGGGATTTGTTGAATGAGGTTGGGATCTGGAGCGAGGAAGGGAGGAATGTTCCAGTAGGTGTTGACCCTTCTTGGGACAGCCACACTCTTCTGAAAACGATGTTCATTGTGCGTACAGACTAGCTACTGATAAGGTACTGGTCGAGATCTTTGAAATGAGGAAACCGGGAAAAGGTTTTTAGCCAGGAAATGATGAATAGAATCTAATAATTAAAATATAATAGGAAAGACTTCGTGTTGAACCTACCTTGGACTCTTGCGGCCAAAGTCGGTTGTGAATGAGAATGGTGACCGGCTTGGTGTTTTTCTTCCGTCTTTCGACCGTCTTCTGCAAAAGAACGAATTCAATGCATCAGTTACTCTAAGCATGTCAGGGAGATGAAGTCATGTAAAGATGAAGTCTCTTAGAAGATAATACGGCCCACAAAATATTAAATATAATTGCTCACTCCAAAATTGGGATCTCTCTGGTCAGATCTTGGTCGGCTTCTACCAGAGAGATAGCAGGACGCCGACATGGTTAGCGTTTCATCCGCATCGTCGCAGTCACTTTCTTCCTTCTCCCTAATGACTTCCGTCTCTCCTTGAGTCTTCGTTTGAGCATCATCCTTCCCATCATCCTTCGTCAACTGGAATCGAAAACGCTCAATTTTGTCCATCACAAGTAGTTTCAGCAAATGGACGAGGAGCTCACATGGCAATTCTTCCTCTTATCTGCATGCCTCGCAGCCTTCGTTCCCGGAGGCGGATCAGGGAAGGTGCGGAAGAGGAAGTCGATCTCGTCCTTGGCTTCGTCCGGGTAGTGATCGAGAGGGAGGTAGTACTCCCTCTCACGACCCGCTGCCACGAGACCGAAGAGTTCGTTCAGGAGTGGCATCTTGTCCTTGGACCTGGAAGGAAATATTGGCATTTGGGAAGTTCACCGGAAAAGCGTTTATCCGCCATCCCCCTCGACCACCAACCCTGCTTAGGGCAATACAAATCAAAGAATGTAAAGCAGATCCACAAGTGCAAAAGTATTTTCCTGATTCTTTAGGAAAACATCACTACGTCATCCTGACGTGGTATCGTGCTCTCTCTCTGTTCATTGTAACATTGATTGATCCCAAGGCGGCTAAACCATCATGTTTTAAGAGCATCAATACTCACATCAGCGCATCGATGATCTTCTTCTCGAACGCGTTCATCTTCTGGAGCAGAACAGGAATCTTGTCGCGCAGTCTGTTCTTCAGAATATGACCTCCCCTAGCATCATGCCTCAGACGATCCTTGATGTCCTCACAGTATTCGTCGCGAAACTTGCAGAGCCACTGGAAGCAGGTTTTGTTCTCTTTGAAATCACAGCAGCTACGGAAACAAACTCACATCAACAACATTGTCCCTTCGATTGAACTTGCGCAGCTCCCTTGTCTTTCCCTTCAGGACTGCAGTGTGCCTTTTGAACAAGAGCTTCTCCTTGAGCTTCTCCTTGACAGGCACGTTGTTCTTGCTTCCCTGAAGGGAGGTAGATATAATCTTGCAGGACTCTATGTCAAAGTACTGACGTAGCAAGCTTACGCTGCGCACCTTCTCCACTACTTCTTCTCTACTCTGAGTCTCCTCGTGAAGCGGAATGTCCGCTGGCGCGAGTTGACTGTTTGCGACGGCTAACTGAAGTAAATTTGGCATAAATTAATGCAAAAAGCATCAAAACAGCTGTCTTCAATCACATTGTTACGTAATGTACCGTGTGAATCTCACCTCCACAATCTCAAGCGGATCCCATTCCTTGGGCTTCTTCAGCGTCACTCCATGAACAGGTACGAATCGCATCTTCTCTATCTCCTCCTTCTCCCGATCTTTCTCATAATTCTCGTGCAGCCATTCTAACGTCCACTGCTCCTCTCGTTTTTCCCTCTCCTTCTCCATCAAATCCGCAATCTGAGCGCGGGATTGGCGTGCAGTCGAGGATTGCTGATGACGATTATGTTGAGGTCGATTAGGACGTCCGTTGAGGATGTCATCGACGGATGGGCCATTGTCATCATCGAACTCGCACTCCTCCGATCGACCGGAGAGGATATCCTCGGGACCGTCAGAACGGGTGACTGGAGGTTTATTGTGATCTTCTTCGACTAGCCACTCTATCTCTTCCTCCTCCTCCTCCTCCTCATAGGTGAGGTCCATCATCTCAGGAGGAGCATTGTGCCTCTTTATCCATGCTGTCTGTTCTTGCTCCGGAACTTCGAGGAACTCGTGGATTCGGTCGGGGTTGGCCATCAGAGTCTGGTAAGTGTCAAGCCTCTTGAGCCATCCAACTCCTCCCGGGTATCTTCTGCGTCCCTTGCGTTTGCGAGAGATCTGGAAAATGTTGTTTTTTTAAATGTTTTTTGATGAATGCATCGCACAAATTTATAGTTTAAGAAGAAGACAAACAGCTTCTTGGTGTTTCATCCTATGCTAAAACGCAAACTCACATCAGGCTTCTCATACAACTCAGGGTGCATTTTTCTGTGTGCCTCCAACCGCGAGACTCTCAATTTCTTGTCCTTCTCAGTCTCCTTCGCATAGATGCGAGGACGGCCCATCTGGAAAGAAAAATGTTTTCGAGTTGTTAAGAAAACAAATTTTTACACTGCTTACAATTGTTAGTTGGCAGTCATTTTCTGTACTAGGATATATTATGTTCCTAAAGACCTTTTTCTTCTGTGTCTCTTCCTTTCTGTTCTTCTTTCCGCTCAATACGTCGACAAGCATGCATCCGTCATCCTCATTGTGTTCTTTGCCAATATCCGTCATCTCTCGCCATAGATGACCTCAAACAAATATCTTTTCCAATCTGTTCCTCGTGTTCGAAAGTTCTTTTTTTGGATTTGGACGTTGTGGATGCGTTTCCGGCCAACGTTCCAATGCCTCACTGTGAAGACAAGGTGGACGTTGCGGCATCAGGTCATCGAGGATATAACGAGTTTGAGTCGGTATTAACGACCTACCTAGGTCATCATTTCCATCGTTATCGTCGTCATCTCCACTCTTATCGGGATCGCTGTCTCCTGGATCTCGGCCATCCTCCCGCGTGAACTGCCGTCTCGCGACGCTCTTCGTTTTTTTGTGAAGGCCGGATCTGAAAATGAATCATTCGATTCATTTAAAAATCGGGATTTCGCTACACACCATCTCATTTCGAAATCACAGAATCTTACCGAATTGATGTATCGAGTGGCGGCTGCGGAGACAAATGCGGATGCTCGTTCAGATCATCCTGGAATCCGACTTCTTCTTGACCATCATCCCTATCCTGCGAGTGATCTCCTCGATCTCGAATGCCGTAGATGTCGGACAATATTCGTCTCTGTAATTGGATTGTTGACGAGAGGCCTGCAGTTATCATACATTTGCTGGCATTGCAACGTTGTGCGGTTATTAGAGATGTGCTAAACACTCACCATATCAGTCTCGCTCGTTCCCTTATCGATTAGGAAGGCCAACATCCTGTCAATAAGAGTTTGAGTCTCATTTCTCGGTTGTCCCGTGGGCACTGGTTCGCCGAGGAGTTCATAGATGTTCTGGCGCAGCTCTTGTGGAACATCGCTAACGACAGGATCACGACCGTCCTGCCAGCTGACTCTGAGACCCAGCGTCTCGTTCTTGTTGAGATCGGATCTGCAGAGCATGATGTTGATCAAAATTCACAAAAATTTTCAAAATTCTTGAATTGCAGTCTTGAATTGCCGTAAGGACTAACATATCTTTCGCAATATGCGCTACAAATGGAAAATGCAAAAGAAGCTTCCCATTTCAAAGGATCTCATAGCATTTTGATAACTCACCGGTCTGCCGCAGCCGTTGTGTCGAACTGACTGCCGGAAGAGGCGTGCCGAGAAGACCGAGGCGGAGGCTCGTCCTGTTCCTCGTCCTCCCCGATACCGTTCATTGGCTGGCTGGTCTCTCCATGTTGATCAAAATCGATGTCATCGGCATCCCAGGCAGACGACGAATGACGATTCGTATCTTCTTCATCTTCGCCATCCTCCTGCGGGTGATCTTCTCGGTCTCGAGGACGGTTTGTCCGACTCTGCAATTGAAGCGCTTAGAAAAGGTTGTCAATAATCATTCGCTTCCTGATAGTTACAATTGCTAAGGGGTCACTGACCATTGCTAATATTGTTTCTGTAGCTTCGCACAATCAGAGCAAAACACCCACCACTTCAGTTCCTGTCATTTTCTTTTTCTCCAGGACTTTCTTTTTGAGCATTCCACTCTCATCGTTCCTCGGTCGTCCCTTGGGCACTGGTTCGCCGATGAGTTTGTAGACGGACTGGCGCTGCTCTCGTTGAAGATCCCGCTCGCGCTTTAGCTCTTCCTTCTTGCGATTCTCCTTAAAGAAGTATTGTAGAAGTTCGCACTTAAAGTTCGAAACAGTATTTAGCGTGATAAGGATACGTAGATAACATGGAGAAAGGCAACTATTGATAAGCTATCAGAACGACTCTGAATTGCACTCACTTCCTCTAGAATCTCTTCGTCCGGGATTACCACGGCCTCGATTTCTTTCGGCATATTTCGAAGCTGCAATGCAATATTGAATAATGCTTGCTACAAGTTAAGAATTATATTTACTAGAACACATAATAAATATGCACATTGAATATACTGTTGTTCAAGATGGCTGATTTTCAGGCATAGGAGATGCCCGAAGCATAAATCTATGGTGCAACTCACATCCTGTTTCCGCTTCCTTGAAGTGATGGGCTGATTCTTTCCAATCTCTTCTGAGCCAAGAACCTGACAAGGAATGTACAAGGAATGTACCCAAGAGAAAAGGCGCCGGTAAGCATGTGTTTTATAACGCGAGAAACCGACCTTGTCAATGTCCCTTTTTGGTTCAAAATGTGCGGTCGTGTAGATTTTACCGAGAGCAGCGATCACGTTCTCGTCGGTGGCGGGCGCATGGACATCGATCGGCTGGACAAGTTCAAATCATCAGAGGCGAATGGCCAATTATGAAGCGCTACGTTTTACACATTCTATTTTCAGCGTACAGTTGTACATATGGGACAACTCTCGCCTATGAACGCAGTGATGCCCAGGATCAATGCACTCACAGTCTTCAGGTATGCATGATCGTGCTGGACGGCTGGCTGATTGCGACTAGGTTGGGGCCTCTCGCTGCTCCCAGTCGGTCGCTCATCTCCCCAGAGAACATCGTCATCGTCAACTGCAGAAGGAGCCGCGCGACTGTGAGACGGAGCATCTGCAAAAGGCTTCTCGTCGCTATGTTTCATGATTGTAGGCCAGGCATTTGACCTAACAGGTAAACTGACTGGGCGCGACCGGTCGTTGTCTGTCCTCCTCACGGCGGATGGTGTAGCGCCGAGGCGCCTGTCGGGGTGAATCGGGTTGATGAGGGCCAGGCAGCGCCGCGTTGACTGGATGCTGGCGGAAGTATTTGGGCGCGAACTGTGTTCCTGGAAGGAGTGTATGTTTCTTCAGCCTGAGCAGAGCCAAAAGGGATCTCTTACGCGACGCTTGCTGCACGTGCGGACGATGAGATTGCTGCGCAGGTGATGTTGACGAGCTTGGCGTCGCAGAGCAAGCGCTGGCCTGAAAAGCACTTCTTATATTTAGTGGTTTCGCTTATCCTTTCTATCTCACCTGAAGTTTCTGCACGTCTTTCCTCATCTCGTTCTTGTCGAGGAGTCCATTGCACTTGGTGAGGTATTCCGCCACCGACATGGTCTCCCGTTCAGCCTCGTCGAGTTGCTGAATCTCCTCTGGCAGTGGCTGGTCGTCCGGCCGCATGATGCCCTTCAGCACAGTCTCCTTCGTTCCCGGATCCAACCCATTCCATCTCGCGCTCAGAAACGCTCCCTTCTCCTCATTACTCATGTGTTTGAACTTCTTGAGAGGCGGGTCCGTTGGAGTCGATGGACGTGCGCGTTGAGTATCTTGATGCTGCACAGTATCCTGTGGCTGATGTCCTTGCTGCATCAGCTGCTGCGGCCCCGGCGTCTGCATCTCGTGAAATACAGGCGCCTGGTCGTCTTGCGGATCTTGCTGCTCCTGAGGCTGGTCGACGGGATATCCTCCATCTTGAAGAATCTCCATCTGATGCATGTCCGGACCATCGATATCGAGTGACGACGAAGGAACAGACATCTCTGACGACTCCCGTAGTCCTGATAGAATCTCATGTAGTGGGGGATCTTGTGTGCCATCTGTCGGCCTGGAATGGCTCTGGGGCTGCTGCGAACCGGAAGGCTGCGGAGTTTCCTGGGCTGCTGATGATGCAGGCATAAGAATATCGGAAATCGATGGTTGCGTAGTCGCTGCACTTTGCTGGCTTTCTTGATGCGACTGAGTCGCGGGGTAAGCTGCCGGCGGGAGCTGCCCAGGAATCGCGGCGGTAGGGGTAGGCCGCAATGATGAGGGGTTCGGCGGCGGAGTTCCGGGCACTGTCGTAGGCTGAGGTGACTGGGATTGCGGGTCGGGAGGCTGGGAAGGCTGACTGGTCTCGTCAGACTGATGGGGTTCCTGGCTGGCCTCCGAACGTCTGCTGGTCAATGACTGCTTGAAATCGCTAAAACAATCGCTATCTGATGAATCGCTGTCTGAAGAATCGCTGCCTGGCAATCCCGCAGCCTTCTTAGCTCTCTTCGCTTCTGCTCGTTCCCGGATATCGGGCTCGAATGCGGCCAAAGCTCGTCGCCGCTCCTCGGCCTCCCACTCGGCGACCTTTTGTGCGTATTCTTCCGCAGACATCGTGGCGATTTTGGCATTGGCCTCCCGTGCTGCTTGTAACCATGCTCGTAGCTCCGGAGTCGTCTTGACACGTTTGACACGGTGGGTCCCACATAGGCCACAATTACATGAGGCCACAACGTGCTTTTCGGCTTCCCGTGCTCGTATCTGTGCTCGTAGTTGCGGAGTCATCTTGGTCCGAGAATGGGTGGCTGGTGAGGAGTGAGACCTCGCTGCTGCTCCGATCAGCGAACGAAAGATGGTCGCTGCAACGACAACATTAAGCATACGACGAAAACTTGAAGCGATACATCCAATTGCGAAAACATCAAATCTACCATTTTTGCCTCTGCTCATTTTTTTCAGTTCCATCGCTTATCCATAATCTCGTTAAAATTGATCACAAAAGAGTAACCCGATCTAGGGACCACCACGTGATATGCAAATGATGAATTCATGGCCCATGAACTATCTCAATTTGTTGATCTGTTATATAGAAACATTTTTTGTTCGCGGAAGACCAACTGAAATCCAATGGTTCTCGAGATATTCGCGGTTTACAAAAAAATCAGTTGTCGATAACGAGAGACTACAATCTACAAAAGCCCTATAAAATGTGTTCTAGACGAGGGCCGCGACTTTTGAAAGTTTCCAGTGATAGACTAGGGTAATGTGCATAATATATCCGAAAATCAGCCAATTTCATAATCGCCCCCGGTTATTATAGGAGATCAAAGATCATTTTCAACCTATTATTTTGACCTGTCATAAAAACCGGGGGCGATTATGAAATTGGCTGATTTTCGGATATGTTATGCACAACACCCTAGTCTATCAATAGAAACTTTCAAAAGTCGCGGCCCTTTTTTTAATCAGAAGATATAACACTCTATTCACTGATCTCCGGATAGAATAACGGTTTTATCAAGCTTATTGGCACTAAAAAGGTATCGGGCGATTATGAATTTGTCTGTTTTTTTTCAGTAAAGTTAGCTCACATAGTGTCCTAAACATCTGTGAAAACGGAACCCGCGGCCTATCAACTCCCTTTGAGCTATTTGACAACGCGCGTGACCATACGTGGTGAGGAGAGATGGTGGTCCCTAAACCCGATCACAGGATACCGTGTGCAACCATAAAGAATGACAACACTAGGAGTCAACAGAAATTCTACAGTTAGCGATTGAGAATACACGTCTACCGTAACTCCCACCTGCACCATCGTTGCGGTTCGCGAGTACTCTGACAGGAATGCCACCGGGAGCTGGGCGTCGCACTACCGTAGGAGGACGGGGTACAGAAGTTGAAGGTTGGGCCCGAAGTGGTCTGGGCGTCTCCTGTGAGGATTATTTATTAATATATGGGTGAATGTTAACTAGGTTAACGCTATTAGCTAATTCGGGTTCCCTGAACACAGCAAAATTCTGTAAAACTTTCTGGCACCCTTGCATTCTTCAACAGTGAACTCACTTTGGATGCCGAAGCGGTGCTGCAGCATGGTTGGTCTTCATCAAGTTGGGCATTCTGCAGAATAAACACAGTTTATGATCGCCAATAATATTAGTTAGCACTGAAGTTGGATCGAGCCCGACCAGTCACCTGCTGATTTGTCGAACATCCGGCGCGAGTGGATTTGGGCGCTTTCCACTTCTCAGGCGTGTGTGGGCGCTGAAGAAATCATTGACTCGAAGCGAAATTTTTTGCGCTCACCTTGAAAATGTGGTCATCTCCGGTGGCGTTGTCGGCCGAGGAGGTTGGCTGGTCATTCTGCGACCGTGGTTGACCGTAGGTGGGCTGGTCTTGCCGATCTTGCTGGGCAGACTGCCTCCGAGGTGGCTGCGGTGCGTGGGCTGGACAAGCCACAAAGTCCCACCTGATCCTGAGGGGCGTGTTCACCAGTATCCGCTCATACGGCCTTGTCCCGAACTGGTAGCCAATCAGCGGCTGCGGCACGAACTTGCAGCCGCAAGACGGCCCCGGAGGAGGCGGCTGTCCGGCTGGTTGGGGTTGCGTCTGCTGTTGATGTCCTTCTTCTGGCACGGCTTGTAGTGGGGCAGGTGGCTGAGACGGCCCGGGCGCTCCCGATGATGCCGTTGCATTATCGATAGGGTCGGGATCTTCCACGGCTGGCACCTGAAATGGGTAGTGATGAGAAGAGATTTGAAGAGCGATGAATGATACGATGTTAGTATGATCGTACGGGGGGATTCCTTCATTAGAACGGCCTACCCCACAGTTAATTTGGCCTACATCATGTCTTTATTTGCGGATGTAGTCTACCTACTCCATTGAAATAACAACAATCTTTAATTCCTACTTGGTCTGTAAAATGAAGTTTGCAGATATTCTAACCTAATTGTTACATGACAATGATTTCCGCTCTCCACGCTCCGTATCGATATGTTCTAGGGTTTCCGGTTCGGGGTTTACCGGCCTCTCTTTCCCTCCCGCACGTACGCAAGCGCACGTCCGAGAAGAGGGAGGAGAAGAGATCAAAACCGACACAAAACCGACTCGATGTCGGCTTTGAGTCGGCTTTGACCTCTTGAGGCCGAGGGAGAGAGGAGGCTAGAGACGAGAGAGAGAGCGTGCGGAAACGAGAGACGCAGAGACGGGAAAGAGGGGAGAGGTAGATCACGAGGTCAAAGCCGACTCAAAGCCGACTCCGAGTCGGTTTTGTGTCGGGTTTGATCTCTCCTTCTCTCTCAAAGAGCACGTGCTCGAGTGAGAGGGAAAGAACTGACGGGGGCTCGGTATATCCGAAACCGAACCTGCAACCCTAATATGTTCTAATGAGGCAATCGATAATTTTTGTGACTGTTCAACAATAACCAAAGTATTGACTACTTTCTTGTGGTTTCTTAGTATTTTTTTTGAAATTTTTACTTTGTTTCATACCGACCGTTTGATTTCGAGGCTCAATAGAAAGCGTGCTCCTCGATGCCCTAATAGACCATTTTTGACCATTTTGAACTATTTTAGAAAATTTCAGACATTTTTCCGTTAATGGTCTGTAGCGTAATATTACTAACCGCATTCTCTTTTGATCCCTCAGGGTCCCCTGTCCTCGATCCTTGCCCGATGATCCTCGATGATCCTTGCCCATCAGTGTTTTCTCCTCGCTTGCGAGTTGACTGAAATAACAAAGACGATTAATGTGCTCTCAATTCGTTCCCGAGAATGGTGTCGAACAGTAGATCAACTCAAACTTATCAGCAATCAGTATCCCAGGTAATAATAGTGACTAGCGAGTGGACGGAGTGTGTTATCACAATGATAAGATAAGGGCGTCTAGGTGCGTTCTCAACTACGCACGCACAGTGTGTGTAATACTCGGGGAGAATGTCATGCAGAAACGCTGCGCTGTTATTATCGTTCGATTTTGATTCCATCAATCTCAAAAACGCGTCGATTTTCCAAATCCTTCCCCCTGTACTCATGAAAATACATTCCTTCTCTCATGATAGTCTATAGTATGAAAAATATGCCTTAAGAAGCTTTATCTAAATATGTGGAACTTTCGAGACATTTCAAAAACATATTCATCAACTAACTCACCTGTTCAGCTCCTTCGTTAGTATCCTCCATTGCTGGCTGAATGTATTCATGCACTGAAATAAACGACATTTCGAGGGGAGGAATCCACGAGAGAATAAACAAAAACATCAATTCCCGACTGCCACCTGTAGGGTAATACGCTAGTGCTGCGCAGTCCAGTACCCACAA
>LS519282.1:58504-85416 GCA_900490845.1 Pristionchus japonicus | reverse complement strand
CTTAGGCGGAAGTTACAGAATTTTAAAGAATTTTGGGAGGTGTCGTAGAATATTCCTCCTGCACTATTGCGAAATCGGATCAAAGTGCCCAAATTTTTGTTGAATTCACTAATGGATGTACTTCCATCACAGAACGTTTGGGGTTCAGGGTAGTACCCTCCGAGGTTTAAAATTAAGTTTACGACCGCACCTCGGCAGACCTTGTACTACGAATGAGTTTGAAGGAGGGCATACTGATATACCACATGACGTTATTCTCCTATGGACTAGCTATCGAACGCTCCCGACCATGGGTCTCTATCTCCATTTTGAAGAAAGTTATGACGGTTTGAATTTTGGGGCTAAACTTTTGAGCGATACTGTAACTGTTCAAGAGCATATTTTCTATTACAGGTTCCTCAGGTTTCTCACGTTCAGACTGTTGAGAAGAAGGCCCGCGCTCGCTACAATGAATGGACCACGGCGGCGGTATGTGAAGGGGCTGTCAATAACAGCTCGTGTCTCACGGACATTGTGCCATTCGAGTAATGTTGTGTCTGCTCTGACTGACGAAACTTTGAAGTTACTATTCAATAATCCAGGTCAAGGCATGCGCGAAGCCCCGCGTTGGCGCCTCGAGACAGGCTGTAGAGAGGTACATCAAGGCAACCTATGCCCCTGAGGCGAAGGAGAAGGCTGTGAGTTGAGAAACCACAAACTTGGGAGAATTGTTCAGTGCAATCGACCCTGAGGCTCGAACTCTTACCACTTCTTCCCGAGCAGACAAAGAAACTCAATGATATCTCATACATGATGGCTCATACAAAACTGCCGACTTGCAGGTGCGCGCAGGCATCTCGCGAGCGCTCGTGAACGGAGTTACCACTGGGAAGTTCGAGCGCGTCAAGGGAGCTGGTGCCAATGGATCATTCAGAATAGCAAAGAAGGTCTTTTTCGGTTATTGTTGATGTATCTGTTAGTTATGAGCTACTGAAGTGTGAATGATAATTTATTTACTAATGCAAATATCCTTGAAGACTGCAAAGACTTCGGCAACGGAGGATGAGAAGCGAGTACTCAAGAAGATAGCTGAGCAGAAAACTGCTGAAGTTTGAGCGATGTAAATTTTTGAGTCGTCCTGTTTAAAAACTCTCTAAGTTTTAGCCAATGTAAAAGCAACAAAATCGTGAGGAAGTACGATAAACCGTGAACAATTGTATCGTTTTATCGCAAAATAAATTCCTACACATTTGAAAGAGGTTAATTGATAAACATACTTGAGGTATCTTGGATGAGAGATCATGCAATGAGGTAGAGTACAAAGAACATATTGTTCACGAATCTATCCATCTAATAAATCTAAATATGAATGTCAGCATGAATTTTGGTGTAAATATGAATGTCAGCCTGAACTTTTTACTCATTGTGCATTCAAGTCATTCAGAGGATCAACAGCATCTTTCTTCTCGCTATTTGCTCCACAGCAGATCCACACGAAGCACCGATGCAGATTGGTCTGAAATAAAACGATTCGGAAATTTTGAGAAGTTCCTCAATGTCTCTGAAAGATGCCGTACTTACCATAATTAGTCTAGCAACGAGATAGACTGGATACGGAAGCAGGACGAAGTAGATCATGACGAAGTTGAAGGAGGGCTGTTCGGCGAATACTGGAAGGGATTCATTATTCCGCTCTATCACCTATGTATTTTAGTGGCTGAAGGCAGGCATGCAAATCTCACCTTCCGTCAACCCAGCAATCACCAGTGGGCCCACAAGCAGCATCGGTGCGAAGAATCTAGCGCAACTGAATGGAATTTCGCTTTTTTGTTTGACTTGCGTAGACAAATTGTAAACTAGGCTGCAGATTCATCAGTGTAAAGTATTGCCATGCTGCTTCTACAATCAACATCAGTAGGAGAAACTCACTGCAGCAGCATGATTCTCGCATGCCCATCCTCCTGCGTTCCCCACAACTTCTCAATCTGCCATCGAAGAGATCCGAAGCAGCCGGACGGGCGGGGACGCTGAAGTGGTTCGAAATAAGGGTCGCCGTCTCTTTATTAAACGCACTCTCTCGCCTCTCTGGCCGATGAGAGAGTGTATGTCTCAACTGGACAAATAATAAGTAGCAATAATAACAGAAACAAACCGGAGTGACAAGATAATCGGTGCGACTCAGTGGACAGTACGGAAAGATTCTCAAGTTCTGGTTGAGAATGAGCAACTGAAGAGGTTTCCGATTACAGTTCTCAGTAGGCTGTGCAAAATTTTACGATTTCTAACTGATTTCTAAGGAGAGAACATGTAAAAGTGTGAGAGATCATTATTCTTTTGCATGGCCCAGGTTCTAACAAACTCACTAATAACGCGACGACACCATAGCCAATGAGCAATTCTCCGAAATATTTGGAGTTGACTTCCTCAAATTGTTCTGGAAGCATGTTGCATAATTTGTACAATCCATTCAAATTAAGCCGACGTACCTGAATCCATCCATTCGAAATGAAGCAGCACTTTAGTGACGATTAGAACAGGTATGTTCCAGAGGTAGTAGCTGGAAATGAGGATCAACAGAAAGAACATTGCGAAAACTCGCCATTCTAGGACTGAAAATATGGTTCGGACAAGCTTCTCAAAATCCTCATTTGCTTTTTCGCGTCTCTCGTCCGGAATCTCACTGAATCTGAAAAATGATTGTGAACATTACTTTGGTGACTGCTAGTAGAATAGCAAGCTAGATTTTCTCGATTCAAATCGAGATTATGAACGAGAGGGCGCTCAAACCTTGTGATATTCTTCCTCCCGGCACTCTTCATTATGTCATCGTAAAGTGATGGCGCGCACACTTTCTGTGAAGAATATTCGACACTTCTTAGATATCCAAAAAGTTCAGAATATTCAGTTGAAAACATGAATATTCCGATTCAGTTCTCTGAGATTTCACGGAAATGGCTCACCATGATCAGTGCTGCGTAAACAAGCACGGCCATGTGCGCATTCAGAATTAGAATGGCGCCTTCTCGGAGAGCAGATTTCTCAGGTAATATCTGCTCTCCGGTTGAGGAATTGGTAGTGTTCCAAGCATCTGAATGGGCAAGCGGAGTCGCTAACTTAGCAAATAAAATCAATTTCAACTCGTACATGTTGTTTGGCATGACAGAAGTATTCCTCCAACCAGCCATTGTACCACAAAAGTCAGGATGGTAACTCTGAAATTTGGGGAAATGTTGGAGTTGGATGAGGAAATAGCTCACAGTGAAAATATGTTTACGAATGCGCTCCGGTAATTCGATGGTTGCGGAAGATGGTTTTGGTCTTCGATATCGCCTTCATCATCCGCCTCCGTCTCATCTGGTGCTTCATCAGGATCTTTTTTTACCTCAAGTAGCTGCGACATCTGAATCGTGGGATGACAGACCTTCATGTTCATGAAATCGCCCGTTTTAAACCGCCATAAATAGCCTAGCTCTAGTGGTGCGCCCTTTGGGCAATCGAAACGATTTTTACTTCGTTGTTAGTTGCGGTTCACGATGGAAGAAGAAAACAAACACAAAAATCATAAATATTAGATAAACAATTCAATATAAACAAGTTGAAACTGAAAAGTGCAAGGAAATAGTGTAAACTTCAGTGAGAAGCTGCGTGTGGCGTAAGCAAATAGGCCTGCACTGAGTGTGAGGTCAGATTCTGTCTTGTCTTCGTGTATTCGCCGGATCTCGAGACCCGGTCGAGACCCGGCTCTTATCGAGGTCTAGAGAGGCAGAGGGTGTGGCCTCACAGCCCTCCTGCAGCATAAAACTGCCCCTTCTGCCCAATACGAGAGAAAGGAAGGTATAAGATCAAGTGAGCATGGCACCAGCCGGATCTCAATTCTGATTACATACGGTCAGTATTATTCACATATCAGATCTAGAAGGGCAGGACCTAGCAGGACTGGATAATGCTTTTCCACCTAGATAATCCTCGCAAGGAGAGGTTGAGTAAGCCTGGATGTCAGCTTCTCATTCCCCACTGGCACGCATCACAGTTCATTATTTGCTCATTATAGGCCTCTCTAGTCTAGCCCTCCCACTGATATATTAGAAGTGACACGAGAGGGCGATGATGGAGAGATGTGGGAGGACAGGAGCGAGGTCATTGAACACTTCTTGAGACTGACAATGAGTGTGTGTTGCGCAATTACGAATCCTCTTTGAGCCTGTTATTGATGATTATCTAGAGAGCGAGACTTGCTCATGGATTGATATTCGAAAACGTAGACCTCACCACTCCTCACTATTGTCTTTCCGACAATGCATGCGATTCCATTAAACAAATACACAATAATAAATTTATCTACCACTCTGCTCATAAAACGAGATCACAGCATTATACAATCATATCTTAGCCGTACAGTACCAGGGGATACGGTAGCTTGCACAATCGTGGACTGACTGAGAGACGAGAAAAGGGTGGGGGGGAAAGCCTATGAGAAGTCACCGTTTGGAATGAAACCCGTTCGGGGAGAGGGGAATTAGCTGAGAAATCACGACGATTTACACTACAGCACACAATCGATCGGTCTCTTAAACTGGCATATTTCACAAGAATCGGAAGCTAAAACTGACTTGCAAAAAAGAGGCATTCTGTAAGAGCATTCAATGAAATCTACGAAACTCTGCATAAGTTACGGGGCAAGTCGCAAAACAGAACAATCTTACAATTGCTACATCACAAACTAGAGCGAAAGATCAAAGACCAAACTACAGGGATTATCGATCACTGCTGCGGGTAGCCTGCGTGGTGCGCCATCAGCTGCGGGTGGTGGTGGTGCATCGCGTGGTGCGGCACTTGCGTGAAGCCACCTGAAAGTGGGGTGACGTTTAGGAAAGGTCGTCGGAATTGAATGCACTCCTTGCACCACACTACACCACTACCGTACCTGGCGTGAACGCGGGCGAGTGCGTGCCCATGCTCTCGTTGAAGTAGTTGTCGAGCCGCTGCGCCACCTCACCTGCACAGAGTTCAAAGATTAGTTTAGAAACTACAATAGCTAGCCTAGAGATCTAACAACAAACTACAAACTATAAAGATCAAAGAGCAGCTCACCGCTCAGATAGTTGGCGCTCTGCAGCTGGAGGACGGCGTTGAAGTACTGGCCCTTGAAGTCGCCGCCGTCATCGCGCGCCCCCGGCTGCAGCCACACCCGCATCGGATCCTGCAAGTATGATGTTTGGGAAACGTCGAACAGGCACACACAATGAGAAAATCTTATTTTTTTTTAGCATTTCAGGATGGGGAGCACAACGGATCCTGCAACGGAATATGGAATGAAAACATGAGACCCAAGACAACTGGTTGTTCACGAAAACCTTCGAAAATCGGCAAGTTTTTGGACCGCATAAAGCCTAAACAGCCCATATCGGGTCCTGTAAGTCGAACGGTGATGTTTAGAAAACGTCGAAGAGGCACACACAATGGGAATACTACTGTTTTCATAGAATGGGGTAAGTTATGGTTCGTCTCCTCCCAATCGGGCCCGCGTCGGGAATGAAGGGCGACGGTTGACAATAGTAGGAACTGTCACACGCAGTGGGACAAGGACAGCATTTTCGGTGCTTTCGGAAACTTCGACTAATGAAAAACAGTGGGTTTGTTTTGTTTTTTTATAGCAACAAGTATAGCCGGTCGATCATCCACAATGGACTGCTCTGGTTTTTGGTGAATTCTGAAACATCAAGCGAACACACTAGAAGGGGGCACATAGGCACACGCAACGCACAAACGCTCGATTTTCCAAGTATTAGTAAACGTCGCCCCTCCTCACCTTGTGCGTGAGCGGGTGCCGCTTCCAGTTCACCATGAGCGAGTCGACGTGCGTGAGCACCGCGGACGATAGCTGCAGCATCTGCAAATACGGCTACCGTAGGACGGGAAACGTCGTCCCACACCACTTCCAACGCTAGTCAAAATTTCGACAGCAGTTCATAAATTAGAAATCGTCGCCCTCCCCACACCACACCACACTCACCGGCGTGGAGAGCAGCTTGAAGGGGTTGAGCATCGGCTTCGTGCCGTCCGGCGCGCCCGCAACCACGCCCACCAGTCCGAGCACCTGAGATCAGAGATCAAACTTCATTCTCGAATGTACAAGGTAAATCATTGCTCTAGCCTGCATCAGATCAATTATTATTTCTAGAGATCAAGAAGCTGCGAAGATTGAACTCAACGCGTCGACTACAGTTTAGAGCGAATGATGAAACACCAACGCTCGCTTGTTTCACAATGCACCCCGCCTCCAGAATGCCACAAGTCCAAACTACACTCTAGTCCCGACATGCCCCTATACTCACCTGCGCGAAGCATCCGGGGTTGGCGTAGAGTATGGACGACAGGTAGGTCGGCGATCCCATTCTAGCCTACACTCTAGTCCCGACTACAGTCTTACGCGTTTTTACTCACTCGAGACTACACTCTAGTCCCAATTATCTCACCTGCGCGAAGCATCCGGGGTCGGCGTAGAGTATGGACGACAGGTAGGTCACGGTCCGGATGGTGCTCACCACCGGCTGCACGTCCTCGTCGCGACAGCGCCAGCGGGCGGACGCCGGCTTCGTGTTCAGCAGCTGTAAGTGAGGGTCGTGACTAGACTCTAGTTTCGAGTTGGCAACACATTAGATCATTTTTGTGTTGGCTATCGACAGCGAATAAATCATTGCTGGCCTGCAAACCGGAAATCACAAGTAGACTGGCTGAAACTCAAAGCCAAACATTTCCAACTTGAAACCGTCACAGCTGGTCTGTTTTAGACTAGGAACCACTTCACAGATCAAAGATCAAAGATCAATCGCACTCACGTAGACTTGGCGGTACATGTCCCACATGCGCCGCCACAGCATCACAGCAAGCGCCTCGCCGTGCAGCGGGTCCTGCCACGATTATCGATTAGGAGGGGGTGGGACTACAGTAATCTCTCTAGTTGTAGATGGACAAATAATGATAACACTACAACGATCAACGCCCAAACTAGACTCTAGTCCCGACACGTACCTTCACTGCGGACAGCCCGAGCGCCGTCACCTGCGGCACGCGCATGCACATACGCTGCAGCACCTGCAATCGATTGATAGGGATCAACGATCAAACTACAAACAACTCGAGACTACACTCTAGTCCCGATAGCCCGCTCACTCACGTTCAGGGCGTAGTATTTGGTGCGCAGTTCGTACATGCGCGCGTCCGGCGTCAGCGCGTCAAAGGCCGCGTCGAAGGCGACGTTGCGCGCTTGAGGATCCGCCATCGATCTGAAATTGGAGAGTTTAGAGACGGAACTACAAATATCTAAGCAAGCTGCACTCTAGAACACTATCGTTAGCACATAACTGAGTTGTAAAAAATCTGAAGTGGGAGTTCCGTTTCAACCAGCCTTCAAGTCATTCTATGATTACGAACAAGCAATATCTGCTGATCACGTTCCTCCACCAAAAAACCGCTTGAAATATTGCAAACAAATTACAACACACATTGTCGAATTTTCGTTAATAGGGTGATGCGGGCTATCGTATCCTTTCACTAACTGTACTTGGGGGGGTCAGCAAATCAGAGCAATCGATAGTTCCCGACCTCCTTACCCCTACCGTATCCCCCCTCCACTCACCGTATCTCCGGGTACAGGAAGTCGAAGGTGGCGACGCGCAGCAGCACCGGAATGGCGAGGTCGCGCGACTTGAGCAGCTGAGAATGGGAGAGATTGAAGATCAAAAAACAGAAATCAGAAATATTTGGTTTCTACGACGTAAAGTGTGCACTTCAGGGTTCAGACACCCTACAAACCAGTACTGACATCCGATTACTAATAGATCTTGCATGAACGTCGAAATAACAAAACAACAAATCCTAGATTTTAAACTATAAATATCAGGGATTGCTCCCGTTGAATTTGACTGCGTGAAATTGAATTTGTCAAATCAAATAACAGCGAAGTTTCATGCAGCCTTCAAGTCATTCCCGGTCCGCTAACAAGTAATTTCTCCCGAGCTCACACGTCCAACAAACATCTACAAAATCCTGATGCTACTTCAAAGATAAAAGATCACTGACCGCATCGAGTGCCACATTGTGGGCGCCGACCGCGTCGCTCTCCGTGAGCACGTCGAGTGCCTCCACCGCCGCGTAGATCGCTGCCACGTACCAGCGATCCCTGAGGAGAGAGATTGAAGGTCGTGACTAGAGTCTAGTTTCGTGTTTCTGGCCAAAAGTAAGTGTGCATGCAACAGTGGTCGCACGATATTGGGTCAATGTTCAAATCAAAGTCAAAACAACAACAAAAAGTCTACTAAAATATTAACTATCGCGATGTCCAAATTCAAACAATCTAGTTTCAAAAACCAAAGATCACTCACTGCACTGCTTTGGGCTCCCGCTCGCTGGCGATGGCCCACTTGTGCAGGAAGTGTAGCAGCTCGCTGCAGCAGGCGGAGTCGATGGCCGACCGCTGCAAATACGGGACTAGACTTTAGTTTCGAGTAGGCGAGAAATTCGAAATCCGTTCAAGCATCACTCTACACGAACATGTTGAGTTTGCTTTCGGAAAAGTGAATTGAAGGGTGGTGAACAATTGAAGCTCGTGTTTCATCCATATTTCAAGACAGTCTCGGCATGCTTACTAGTATTAGACGATGCATGATCCTAATCAAACACTATACTCAATCATGCAAAGATCAGAGATCAGAGATCAAAGATCAAACTACAAACCTTGTGGGCGGTGCTCAGACAGGCGACGTTCTTGACGAACGCGATGAGATGGCCGGTGAAGGTGGGATCGTCCGTCCCCAGCAGCTGTATTACCGACTGCAAATATAGCAAATCGATACTAGAGTCTAGTTTCGAGATTGGTCAATCATCTAGTGTTCCGAACAGCAGGAGCAAAACAAAGTGTTCTATTCTACCTCGCCATTTCCCGGGGAATCCGTGCATCAGCAACGTTTCATTAGACGAAATGAACGGGTTGGTTAATAATGATAGGATGGTTTGTGATATAAAAAAATAGTAAACTACGCCCCTCAAAATTACCAATGTACAGCCTGTTCCCAATTCCAGTTATCAAACTACGGTCTTATCCAAGGTTTCTTTCGTGCATCAGTACTTTCAAGATCAGAGATCAAACTCCACTCTAGTCCCTCTCCACTCACCCGTATGGCGACACTCAGGTCCTTGCCGGCCAGCTGCTTGGAGGAGGAGAGGGCGCCCAGAATGGAGGCGATCTCGTGCAGAAGCCGCGTGCTGCCGTGGTCCAGCCAGCCCGCCAGGATCTGCAAGGTCGAGACTAGAGTCTAGTTTCGAGTTGCACAGGTTAGCAATCAGCCTGCAGGTTCGGAGGACAGAGATACAGAAGTCAGGCAACAAACAGCTTTTTCCAGACAAATTTCGTTGAGAATAGTATGTGTTTCAGGACTTGAATAATAAGAGGATGGATGTGGAATGATGATCGCACGCAAAGTTGCAGCCCCAAAAAAAAGAAATACGAAAATTAAAGCTCAAACTACAACCTACAGTGTCGTTGCTATACAGTTCAGCTACAAGATCAAAGATCATCTGCTCACCTGTACTCCATTGTGGCGCGCGAGCTGCTCGACGAAGGCGTCGCGATTGCGTGACGCGCCCGCGACCTCGCGGCGTCCGCCCCGCGCCACCACCAGCGACCGCAAGAAGCACAGCACGTGGTGCAGTAGCTGCAACATTGGAACTAGAGTCTAGTTTCGAGTTGGGGTCAAAGATCAAAGATCAACTAACCGGTTCCTCTTTCTCGACGCGCACGAGCGTGGCGCTCTCGGGCACGGACGGTGAGCCTGCAGAGATCAGAAATCAAACTACAGAAATCGAGGATCAGTCAACATAAAACTTCTATGTTTCGGAAAATCTAGAACGAATGTAGAACGATGATTCCACTTGCTGGTGCAATATTGAAATCAAACTACTGAAATAAAAGTGCAGTCTCAACACACATTGCCGCAAAACTTCAATTCGGATATCTCCTGTTTCAGGCAATCTACAATTTGCAGAAAACTTTAGAACGATGATATCACCCTGATACCGGGCATCAACAACAAAACTAAAACGATCAAACTACAAACTAGAGTCTAGCCCCGACAGCCTCACCGGTCTCGTCGGCCTCCTTGTTGAGAAAGCGGAGGATCGACGCGACGCCCTCCATCTTGAGGAACTCGGACTGGAAGGGGAGAGATCAGAGGTTAAACTACAAGTTACAAAGAGATCAGACTACAAACTATATCCCGGGCCTCGATCAAGCTACAAACAACAAAGATCAAAGATCACAAACCTTCTTGTTGTACTTCTTGAGCGCCTCGATGAGCACGATGCGCTTGTTGGGCGCGACGTCTTTCTCGTGCAGCACCGCCGCGAGGAGTCTGACATGTGAGAGTCGAGACTAGACTCTAGTTTCGATTAGGAGCGAACTCAAACTACGATCGTTATGAAGGTCCGTAAACAATCAAAAATAGACTAGTCTCGAAAGCAGTGGATAGGAGATTCTTCTATTAATCGAAATGTGGGAAATCTGTGTTTCATTGCATCCTCAAAATTCCCAGAAGCTCGTCGCTTTTGATAAGCACTTGTCAACGTGTGAAAAAATATTTCATCCCTACTCGAAAGGGAGTAAGTCATAGGCCAGAGACCAAAGATCAAAGATCACCGCCCCTCTCCTCACCTCCGCAGTCCATCCTCCGTAATCCCCCGCTTGCGGATGTCGTCGTAGCGTAGGTGTGGCTCCGCGAGGCGGACGAGGATCCGCGCCGCCGCCACCGAGTCGTCGCCGCGCGGACTGCAACGATTCAAATATTTGAATTCGCGCCAATAAGTCCGCGTTTTAGCACTCTAGTGCAAATTGTGACAGGGTTCGCAAACATTTAGCATCGATCGATAATCATGATGACTATCGCACTTCCTGACGCGAGCAGGGTCATGCCCAACGGCCCAGGCCTTCAGAAATCGATTTGAAGTCAGTTATCGATATCGTAAGATGGTGGATTACGGTAGTCGATAGGGCGCAGAGAGCACTCACTCCACGCAGTAGACGACGTCGCGGATGGAGAACTCGGGTCGATCGCGTCGCGGCGGCGGCGGCTTCCGCAGCAGGGCGGCTGCAGAGAGGGCGGAGATTAGAGATCAAACTACGGATCAGGGGTGTGCGAAAAGTTTCACGCACTCCTCATTTCCCACGCTCTCTCGTCTGTCTGACCAGCGAGAGAGCATTACGAAATGAGAGTGCGTGAAACTTTTTTCACGCACCTGCTACGGATCGATTACCCGTTTTACCATGTTTATGTTTCAGATAATCTACACATAGAGGATGATAGTAAAGTGGCGATCGGGTTAGGGGTTCAGTATCAAAGCAAAACTACCACAGAAAATAAGATCCATACTGATGCCTAGCGCGAGTGCAAAATTGATAGATCAAAACAAAGATCAAAGTCCAAGCCACAAACCGAGTGCTTCGGGCGTCGCGGAGGCGCAGTCGTACAGCGAGTGCAGTGCGTCCGTGCGGTCCTGCAATTAGAAATCAAACTACAGATTCTCACGTTCAAACTACAAGGATCGAGAGTAAAACTACGAACCGCAGGTTTCAGGGTACAGCAATAATATCAAGCTCCAACGCTCACGAATAAATCAATTATTCCATTACAATTATTCAATAGTAGAACCTTCATAAAAACCAACTCCAGATTGTATGGTTCAAAGTCGCGACTAGACTCTAGTCTCGATAGGCCATCCTCCTCACCTTGCCCGAGCAGTCCTGCAGATCCGCGAACAGGTCCTCGAGGATCTTGCGCATGCGCGCCGGGAAGTACTCCGCGAGGATCTTGAGCTGTAGAGAGATCAGAGATCAAAATCCAGACTAGATTCTGTTCATTAGAGATCAAAGATCAACGCATATCATAGCTAGCCGAGACCAAAAATGAAAGCAGCGCACAGACTGTGTCAGCCAAGATTTACGGTCAAATTTGAGTTCTGCAAAGCCCATAGAAGTTCAATTAATAACAATTGTTCAATACGCGCTGGTATGCGACGAACAAAACTACAATATATGGAGACCAAAGATCACGTATCACAGATCAAAGATCAAACTCCACTGACCATCTTGAACACGCCCCTTCCCTGCAGCGCGAAGTCCTTCTTTGCGTAGACGCGCAGTGCCATCTTGCGGTAGGAGCGGTAGAGCGGGTCGGACTACAAAGATCAGAGATCAAACTACAAAACATAGTACAGTCTCTGATGTGGTGTTAGTTATCCGGAAAAAAGTCAGGAAAAAGGAAAAATGGTGTTAGTTTTGTCTTGGAAAAATCTCCGGAAAAAGCTAAATTTTTGAATTCCCGCCATTATCGCTTTTCGGTGAAATCTCCTTTCCCTTGAATCAACCGATACGTAAATTTTTATACGACGCAGATCGCCGGTCAGCAAAACAGATACATAATTTTTGTGATGACTGATTCATGATAAAAGGTGTTATTGCTGAGAATTGATAATGGCGGGAATTCAAAAAATGTAGCTTTTTCCGAGATTTTTCCAAAACAAAACTAACACTATTTTTCCTTTTTCCTGACTTTTTTCCAGAAAACTAACACCGCATTAGGCTCCGAGACGTAGAGCGAGTCAGACTTGAAGGTATGTCATCATTGAAACAATGACTTTGAAGCCCGTCAAATGCTTCAAATCGAGAAACATACGTCAAAATCATAGGTTAATTAACGATTAATAAGCCGTAATTAATCAATTAATTAATTAATTAATTAAGCATCGCTCACCTTTGTCCCTTCCTGCACCATCCACTCGAACACCTGCTCGGGCATCGCGTTCGTTAACTGGAGAGATCATAGATTAGAGATCAAAGTTCAAAGATCAAACTACAGAATCCTCACATGCACTTCATCATTGTGAACAACATTAGTGAGGATAAACATCAACTAGCTCAATAAATTGAAAATAAATGCAAGACTACGTGTTCATAGCTATGCTGAAGCAGAGGTGTAACCGTTCCAATACTATTAGAAATGAGCACCCAAAGATCAAAGATCAAACACCAAACATCCACTGACCATCGATCGGATGTACTGCTCGTCGGGCGTCTCGTCCGACTCGGGCGGCGGGGCTGCAGCGGACGGACCGGCTGCAGCTGCTGCAGAGGGAGACTGGCCACGGAGCACCTTCTCCTGCAGAGATCACGATCAATTAACAAATATTTCACCATTTCATCGCAAACTGATGTTACCTACACTGTCAAGACGGAGTTTCAAAAATCAGTTGAAAAGCAACGACATTCCACAGAGCAATTGACGGGAAAATGCTACTCACGAAAAAGATCAATGAAAAAAAAAACACTCACGTGAGCAACTCGATTGAGCTCCGCCTCCGAGTAGTCGGTGCGCACGGTGAGACCTGCGGTGATCAGAGATCAGAGATCAACGATCAATACCTCTACAACACCCTTCATTACCTTATCCTACCGTACCCTTACAGTATCACTACCGTACCTGTCATGGTGGAGAGGTTGGAGCAGGCGGTCATGCCGGACAGGCCGGACACTTCTGACTGCAGCGAGAGCATCGATGGTGTCTGGAAAGATCAAAGATTAAAGATCAGTTCAAAAATCGATAACAAGAGGTCACATAAGCTAATGGGACTGAAAGCAAGAAATGTCATAATTTTTCCCTCTTTGAATTATGTGGTGCATGCAAATCGCTCCCTCTTTCATCAACAGCTTCATTAGCATGTTGCTTACATACACTCATAGGCAAATTCACCTATAGCCACTGATGGACAAACATGAAATCGATAAACTGTAAACTACCGTACCCTGGACGGATTCGTTCCCACGGGTGCGGCTGCAGCAGCTGCGGCGGCCGCCGCGTGTCCTCCCGCGACGCCGCCCGCCCACTCCGCCGTGTGCGCCAGCTTCATCGCCGCCAGATGCCGTCGCATCGACGGGCCTCCTGCAGGGAACATTGTGGATTACGGTAGAGTACTTTAACTAGATAGATGCAGCATCGATCTACCGCACCCCCATCTCTATCGTAACCCAATCGAACAAGGCGATGATTTTGAGTACCAGTAATTATACAATTACAGCTTCGATTTGGATGTTCGCTAACAACAAGTCACAAAAGCGAGAGAGAAAAACGAACCTGTCATGAGTATCGATTGCGACTGTTGTTGCTGCTGCGCGTACTGCAGCTGCAGCTGCTGCGCGTGCCAGTCCATCGGGGCGGCACTCGCTTCGGGCAGCGTCCCGAAGTGCGACGAGGTACCCGAGGCCGACTCGATCCTGCAGGGAAGGAGAGGGTTACGGTAGGCCCAGTGATCGTCAACTGAGCGTGATTTGGAACTCCCCGATAGCGTAATCACCATAATCCCATTACAACTACATTGCTGGCATACAAGATTAACCCTTTGCCAAGTGTGATTACCGTAACCTAATCGAAAATCAATAATCAAGTCTACCGTACCAGGCGGGGCTCTGCTGCGCCGAGGTGGAGGTGGAGGTGGAGGGCTGCTGCGTGTCGTAGGGCGCGCGCAGCGCCGACGCGTCCATCATTCTAGAAAAGGTAATCGATAGTTAGAGGAATACGGTAGTGTAAATGGCAGGTTACGGTAGCGCGAACGAATGGATAACTAAAAAGAAATCAGGAGCAAGTGGACTGAAGTCTGGACTCAGACGAGAGGAGGAAGACCCGCGCTTCAAATAGGCGATGATAATGTCGGATTACGACCAATAATGTCACACTTCGGGATTAAAGGGCGCAACATTTGGAAGGGAAGTCGTACTTTCGCGATTTTAATGAAGCGGCAGGCTCTAATCGAGGTAGTCTCGTCTCACCCACGCGCAATCTCACTTGTCAAACCAGAATAGATAGGAAACAGATGAAACACGAAAACGATAGCAAAGCGAAACGATTGAACAGAGATGCAATCAA
Organism: Pristionchus japonicus; assembly: GCA_900490845.1. Lineage (NCBI taxonomy): Eukaryota > Metazoa > Nematoda > Chromadorea > Rhabditida > Neodiplogasteridae > Pristionchus > Pristionchus japonicus. Next base: position 70,468 of record LS519282.1, on the reverse strand, counting down.
AATTCGACACGATCGCTCGTTGGCACGCTGCCAAGGGGCGTGAAACGAGAGAAGGGAAGAGGAGGGAAGGGAGAAGAGGGGAATGACCTGTAATCGTATCAGGGGAGGGCGAAGAGCGGCCAGCTCAAAGGACGAGAGAGCGGGCGGATCGGAGAGAGTGCGGGCAGAGAAAGTGAGAGGAAGCGAGAGAATATGGGGAACAGAGAGAGCAAAGAAGGCGAGATAGCGCACGGAATCGAGAGAGCGAGAGATGCATCATCATATCATTAGCATTGATAATAGGAGAGGAAAGACCGATCAAAGGGGGCGAAGGGAAGGATTGATTCCGCTCAACTTTGATCTCGAGCAAACTTTAGCAACACGATCCTACTGGGAAACTACGCTCAAACTCACTAATGAAGGCTGGGTGAAATCCGCATTGCACATTCTCTAATTGCGCCCATGAACTAGCGCTAATGACCTATCCACTACAAAGTTTATCGCAGTAGCCAAGCCTGGCCGACTAATAAAGTACGCTCGTCCTTCTTTAGGGCAAATTAGGGAGAAAGTGTGAATGCAACCCTGAGAATCTACCGTAATCTCGCATCTTGATCTACCATCGACTAGAGATGGACTGGCAGATAGACGCGAGTTGTCATGGGTGAGTAATGAGTAGGGAAGGAGGGAATGTGTGACAGAGATTCGAATGAGAAATGTTGCCCGATCCTATCGCGAGTGCAGTTATTTCATTTCCGTGTCGCACAGGTCAGGTGAGCTACTGCATAAATACATGCCTAGTCAAAGTTCAGTGCATAATTTGCAGTGACAAGTAGCGAAAAGTATACATTGCACAGAATAAGCAGTACTACCTCGATTAATTAATACCCGTGGTAGTCAATGTTTGCATAATTTGCACCTACAAGCTGCGAGAAACGCACGTTACACAGAATAAGTAGTGCTATCAGTGAATATTGAGATTCTAGCAGCAAATAAACATTCCAAACATACACCCAGCAAGAAACGGGCCTCTACTAGTCAATAACGTCACAATTCGCACCTCCAGCGGGCTCGATATCTCGCTCGCTCGATATCTTATCGCGATGACACTACTCTGGAGAGCTGTCACAACAAGTGACGCGAACCTCGCCTCGGGGCATGGGTGCGAATGACTGGAGGCGTCCGATTTGACGGAAACAAGGTGAGAAAAACACGGCAAGAGTGCGAAATGCCCAATAAATATACTAATTAATTCATTCATTCAGGAGCAAATGGTGGAAAATAGTATAACTTCGATAAGCGGATACGGTAGCAACGGATGGCGTAAGTAATCTCTCGCTGCTAGGGAAAAGCAGGGAATTTACAACCAACTGCCGGCGCTGGTTCGCATCGTAAATTGAGGTTTAGTATCGCTAGGCTACTCGGGTGGGAATATATTCGAAAGTGGAGGTTCGAGAGGAAAAGGAATTCAAATCATGATTGAATCAATCAAAAGTCTTGATCGAATTCTTTCAAATCGAAGGAGATCGGTATGGGAATTGTCGTCAAACGGTGAAATTATGGAATCAATCAGGGAACAATGGAACCACGGCTGACTGACAGTCTGTGACAGAAAGCATCTCTCCATAATTGTGCGAAACTAATTGGTGAGGAGCTGTCACAAGTGATGCGTGCATTTCGAAACCTGGAAGGAAACTGTCTGACTCTCTCCAATTCGCATGCTCTCTCGTCTTCTCTAATCCACGGGGGAATGCTAGATAAAAGAAATACCTAGACAAATCCTAGCTGTCACAGAGGATCAGACTTTCGAGACTAATCGAATCAACAACGAAGAAAAATCGGGCGCGGCGAGCGATTTCGATCAGAGGAAAACAGCATTGGAACGAATGGGCGAAATTTGAAACGACACGCTACACGACCTTGCGAAACAGATGTTATCAGAGAGACTGTACCAATAAAAAAAGTGAGCGACACAAGATGGGGAAATGCGTTCGAAACTCTGACGAATTCAAAGTTAGAGTAGATAAACAGTCAATAAATCGGCAGTATGACCTAACTATCTCGCCTTGAACCATAAATATCTCTCCCGCTGACCAGGCAGGCATTATTCAATGGGCGCAGGCGCTAATCCTGGCACTCTTGGCACCTAACAGACACACTCGTAGCACCTCCGAAGAATGGGATCTCGAGTGGGGAATACGGTAGTGTACTGTAGCTATACTGACAGTGCTTGCCAAATGACGAATCTCTCCTCTGGCTTCCTAATGGTCAGTTGTCAGCTGTGAAAGGCAGCGCAATCAGGGCTTCTCTGCCGGGATTTGTCGCGAATGTGTCCCACGGAAATTATCGGGCTTCCGTTGACAAGTAAGAGGGAAATTGCGCAAGTCGTCAAGGCGCCATAAAACTCGCAGTTTTAACGAAGAAGCACACACTAACAGACTGAAGCGACAGCGCAACGGAATGTACCGGTTATCGAATATATTTGAATGGAGGCAGGAGAGGCCAGATGATCTCAAGGTTTCCTAACCCCTCTTCCCCCCCCCCTCCTCCTCCTCCCCCTCCTCCCCCTCCCTATCTCCCCTCTGCTCACTGACGAATATTAGGCACGATTGGGTGTGACAGGTGTGAGCCAGATACAGGTAGCGGTAATCGATCGATTGGCTACCGTACCGGGGACTACGGTACTTTTGTGATGCGGATCTCAGACTGACTTTTTTCTAGGAATGGGAGTGCATCGCGTGAGGAGGCTCACGCTGACTCAGTGTGTGAACAAAGGAGGCGTGAGAAAATAGAATCCTATTCAAGAAACCAGACGAGTCGTCAGACAACATGATCTAAGAAGTGCAAGAGCCAAATATCCAAAGTCAGCGAAGAAGATCAAAGCCCGTATTGGGCTATGAATAGACTCCCCGGTTCCTTCTTTTTTTTCCATGGGGGATGATCCTCTCACGGTAAAGGCGCTACGCGCTTATGGCAAGATCAAGCCAATTATGAGCATGAGTATGGCCCCTTGAGGCCAGAAAATGAGTCATTATGGTAGGTCAAGAGTAGATCTACCGTAACCACAGGTAGGCAAATCTCTACCATATTTGCCCTGTCCCCATCACTCGATATGCTCTGTTCCCAGCGGGGGTGGACTGTCCACTCGCCTATCCCAGCGATTAGGTGATTAATCCCACCATGTATGTTATCTAAACACATCTCTGATGACCGATTGTGGGAAGACTCATGTGAGGTGGGACTGGAGGGAAGAGTAGTAGGGGGATAAGTCAGACTGGCACGACCAGAGGCAATAGAGACCGGCTTCAAAACTGAGAATGAACAGTAAAAGAGAATAGCGCCATAGCCAAATTTGAATACTACAATATCGGAGCAAGTCGCGACGAATTCAATTGAAGCAACGAGCTGTCACGCGAAGATTCGACTGGAGAGAAGAAAGCGGCTTTGCAAATGAGCGAGCAGAGTCAGAGACAGGCTAATGCAGCCGCTGATTCCGATACTGTTCAGGCGCCTGTTGCCTCTCCTCATTTCTTTCACTCCCTTGCCTTGGTAGGCGAGATAGCGTGTGGAAACGAGAGAGCGGATCCGGTGCGGCGGCTTCCCTTTGATCTCAGTGATTCAGAGCGATGCAACAAAATCTGTGAAGTGACGATGCACAGTCAGGTGGGTGGGTGGGTGTGGACAGTTCGAGTGATCTATTGCTCATTGATCTGTGAGAGGCATACTGTAGCCAGCATACGGTAGCCAATCACCTAACCAGGTACGGATAATGCCCACAACAACAGTGCACTGACCATCTGCCTCTCTCACGTTGCTCAATGCTTGCAGGAAATGTTATTCTTTCTCCTGATAATGACCAGGACTCTCAAGAGGGTGCCCATAACAGGAAGAGGACTCATGCGGCTACTGTGAGACTGACCATGTTCTCCAAACCATAAGTACCCTTCAGCAAATACCTGGTCCTCACAACTTACACAACAACAAAAAACGCAAAGGCAAGAAGTAGAGTACGCCAGATCCTCGATCTCAGACACCCAATCTCGAATTTGAACTATTCAGCAATCTCGGGAAAGCCCTTTGAATGACGCGCTAACAAACTCTCGGTCTGCTGAATCGGAACCGGATCTGAATGCGTCACGCTTCGGGCTCTAATGACCCCTTCTATTGATACAAGCAGGACTCAAAGAACATTGCCGCCCATGCAATCTAAGGATCGAAACTGAAACTTCTGGTGAATACACTTACCAAAAGACAAAAGAAGTGTGTGCTTTTGAACCGCCTTTCTCATATTTCACGGAAATTCGATCCCGCGCAATTCAATTATCAATAGAGCAATGAGTCACTAATCTTTGATCAACGAGGCAATTAAAAATTTCACTGATGTTTACTCACTCTAAGCATCATTGAGCATACTTCACGACCTATTCAGGCGCGATTCAAATCTCGCTTCCAACTTCTCCTAACAGGTGTCCCCAAAACTGGGGCGGGGCTTCCGGGGACTGAACCGTGCAAAGCGCAGTTGTGTGGAGAGAGGGGAGAAATTCAAATTCCGTCTGTCCCTCTGCCTATCCCCTCTTACAGGGGCCATTCATTGAGTGTGATGGGGGCTCTTCTCTAAAGAGCATTCACCCCATTCTCCACGGTCAGAGCGAGTGAGAGAACGTGTGGACTGGAGAGAGACCAGATCATTGCTCCCTCCTTACTCCGCTCCTCTGCCCCTATCGCATAGCTGCGGGTATTGTATTACGACACATCTGCCGATCGTTGTCCGTATGACCCAGTCTAGTCTAGCAGATCTTTTTGAGCGCTTCTATTTTGCGATCAGTGAAAATACTAAGTAAGTTACTAGCAAATCATGCTTCATCGCAAATAAGACAATATGGAAAATCCTTTGAAATCATTGCACTCAAACGCAAACAAAGGGCGTTAAATAAATGGCGAAAGTTTGTCCGGGCGTTTCTCGAATAATGAGAAAAAGAAGACGCTGGGAAGAAGGACATTTCATGTGCTCTCTCTCCAGTTAGAGAGGGTTAGAGAGCACGCGAATTGGAGAGAGCCAGACGATCGGGGAGATGAAGTGAATGGGGCATGGGATTCGCGTCAGAAGAAGAGAAGTGCCTAATGGGGGATAGCTGGGGGCTTTGCGGCTCCAATCTCGAATCCCGCCGACGAGGGGGCTACGAAATCTCAATGCGACGAGAGACCGGATTATTTCCGAGGATACGACATCAAATTAGTGTCGTCACGCACAAGCTTTTTAGTACGATGCACCCATGCCAAGATCAACGCTCCACAAATAGTACAAGATGCAGAATGCATTGTAAAACGAATGAAACAGAAGTGCCTCGTTTCCATGCACTATAAAGTAACGAAACAGAGAGCCGTATATCACAATGATGTCGCTACAACCATTCAGCGAGCTCATCATACAGCGGGAGGTAGTACGGCAAATGGAGAGGGTACTTCTCATTTTTCTCCTCCCGCACGCATAAAAATGATCTCGCGCTCCGCTCGAATGAGGAATCGTAATATCGAAGAGGAGAGAGAGGGAAGGGGTGACCAGCGATAGATGGAGGAGGAACGGTCTAGCAGTCACAACTATCGGCTAGCAACGATCTGTGACCAGCGAGATAACAGGGAAAGCGTGGAGAGTAACACCTCAATGAGCGCTATTCCTCTCTGTTTCGTCAAGATCGCCCGCCTCTCCACATCACTCTCTTCAAACCGCAACTTTCGAGGAAAATATCAACTAATAAGCGCAGAAACGATGCCAATTGGCCCCAATCCGCACGCAAAAGTTGTTGTTGCGATGCACAGAGATAGTGAACCTAATCGGTGGAGAGATCGAGAGCCCACTACGGATGATGCGACCCATTTGAATTAGAAATCGCTTGGAATGAGGGTGACTCATCGTAAATTAACAGCAATAGATAGAGAATTGTGGACTTGAAAGCATCATACATCAACGCTACTGGAGACCATGACAAATGCGAGGATAACCAAGCGAAGTCTAGCGAAACAGAGTATAAGAAACATGGTCAAAGTGCCTAAGTAACGAGAGTGCACGTCGTATAGGGTAGTAAAACCATGGCAAAGACAAGGCACAGCCAAAAGCGCGCCCAAAAAAGGAATAGACAGCGCCAAAACCACTGTAGAACAGAGCAAATGCCATCGCAGACACCTCATACAGTGCAACCTTTCCCAAGACAGCGCCAAAAAGGTACAGACTGAATGACTCTCACTCTTTTCTCACTCGGCTTGCAAATGGCAGAATAATCTCTCAGTTCTACGCGCTCTCTCGCTGATCAGACGGCCAGGATCAACGAAATTATGCGAGTCACGTCGTTCAAATACCAAATAATCCACGATATTCAAGGTGGATGAGCGTGGGGAAGAGGGGTAACAACATAAGCGACTTGTTACTGCCTAATTCACACGAAAATGAAACTCGAAACCAACGGGAAGAGCCGCTAAACACACATAGAAGCCCGAAACTTGAGGTGTTTAGCAATAGGCTACAGTAGCTACCTGGCCCCGAGTGATACTAGTGACTGAAGCTTGGATTGATACTGGGAAAGAAACTACAAACCGATCTAAAGGCTTCTAGTCAGAGGAAAACGGCGTCAATCACTCTTGCTAACAAATTGTAGCGCGTGGGAAGGGCGATAGACGGGCCAATCACAAGTAATCAGAACCCACGACACGAAATTCAAACCGGAAGTGCAAAACAAAGGGTGAAACGCGAAGGAAAACGACCGAAAATTCAAATCGCCCAAGAGAGAGAAAGGGTAGCGCGTCCCCAGGCGAGAGAGCGCGTCAATGAAGGAGAGCGTTTCTCTAACAGGCCAGAGGGAAAGCGAGAGAGCGTGGGAAACGGAGAGGGCACTGTCCCTCTCTCCCCTCTCTTCCTTTCCTCTTCATAGAAGAAGACAGCAGGCTGGGTCAAGTGAGTGCCCGACCCAATCGAGTGATGCAACCGAGTGATAACGTACCGTAACCCAGTAACTGGACAGGACCGGGTTACAGATCCGGATCTGGTTCCAGTCCTGGCTCCGGCTCCAGGTTCCAGGCTCAAGAGTGGTAGCATTCAAATGCAGATTAGGGGGGATCAACCGTCTATGTGAGTCTCTCGCTAGATAGATTGACTGTCCATTGTTGTATTATGACAGGAGGCATAATGAGTGAGGAGGGTATTCAGTGGACCTTAGAGAGGAAAATCGATTGAGCTAGAGCTCAATGAGTGGAATACCGTATCTATCTTCAGGAAGTAGTCGAATATTCTCAATGTATTTCGAACTGGCAGTTCAATAGATCATTTTGGATGATCTTTCGCTTACATAATTCCTGCACTGGCATGTGAATGAGAATACGAATCATGCGGATCATCCTTTCCTGAAAACTAAACGGGCACTGACAAAGAATGGTAAACGATTCGTTTCGCCATCCACAATGCTCCATTACCGATTCTCCAAACATGATGGACTCTCTCGTTTTCGCATGGTCTCTAGTTTCCTAAACTGTTAGGAAGAGGAGAAATGAGGAGTGTCAGGCGCAGTTATGCCCTCGATCACTCGCTTTTTGTCATAGCCTGTTCACTCCTCGACTCGAGACGACCTTGCCAGTGATGTTTTGAATGCCCTTCTCATGGTCATTAGCGATTATTCGCTAGAAGTGTCGTTAGACTGTTGATTTCATCTAAGTTAATAACATGGGAAATTTAATCATAGGCCTCTCTCATTGACAATGAGTCTCTCGAATTGGAAAGTCCTCTAGCTCTCCATAAATGGAGTAATCTAGACCGATTAGACTCAGCAACGATCTCATTACTCCGATTACGAACTCCATCACTGAGCTAATCCCTCTCTCGAATTGCGCAACTCCAAGGACTGTCATTCCCACTCCTGACTCACTCTCTCCAATCACCATGCTCTCTCGCTCTGTCTGACTCCTCCTCCTCCTCTCGATGGAGTCACTTCTAATAGATGAGTGGGTGAGTTGGACCAGAGGGGGCGAGTAGGGCCTCTAATGAGTGGCCATAATGAACTGTGATGGGTGCCAATGAGGGGCGAGGACGTGGGATGAAGGAGAGAGGGAGAGGCCAGAGATACTAGAGTTCGAAATACGGGTAATCGTCTCTTCATTCCGCGTACTCTCTCACCGATCATACAGGCGAGAGAGTGTGTGAAATGAAGAGACGATTACCCGTATTTCGAACTCTAAGAGATACTATCGGTTGAGTAAGGAATGGTGTCGTGAATAGCACTATCTGTTATGAAAAGTACACTAGCACACCACCGACGCGCATCATATTGTGACTTGTCTGCATCATTCTCTGCACAACAATGAGTCATGCCCGCACTATAGCCGGAGCGAACGAATGAGCTGCAATAGCAAAGATGATCGGAGAGTGGAATATGTTATCAAGAAATATGTTCGAGATACTGAGATCTCTTCTTGGAGCTCTGTCCTACTGCATCCTGATCAGATCAGTCTGTTGCCCTCTCTTGCATCATATCCGTCTGGTGGCCTTCACAGCTATCATATCCCCTTCACTACTGTTCCTCATTGCGCAAGCGGAACAGCCTGAGACTCTAGTATCTGATAGCATCATTGTCACTCGGATTAGGAGCAAAATCTCAGGTCAGCATCCTGAAAAATTGCGTAACCGGAGCAGACTATGACGTGGGGCGTCTGGTATTCCAGAGCATTCATTAATGTCAACGGATTAGAGACTATTCGTCAGGTCAAATATGGTCTTGACTGAGTTCGCAAGATCTCTATCTCAACACTCACTCTGATTGAAGAACGTGCGGAATCCGATATCCATTTTCTTCCCAATTTGAGAAAAAACTCAATAATATCAAATGGAAAGAGTGGAAATCTACGCAATGAACGCGCTGGGAGTTCTAGCTAGTACTCGTTTACTCAAAGCGTTACTTTTTCCACTGCCTTTTTTATCTGAAACTTACTCATGCTTCCATTACTAATACAGAACCTAAAAATATCTTGAAATGTACGCTGTTCTGCTCGAAATTTGAGAGATCTCTTGATTTTTCTCCCCGTGACTAAACAAAAACTAACCAGCTGTTGGTTGTCTTCTCCGCTATAAAATGTGCATCGCCACTCTTCGAATACATCTTCTACTTCCCTCTTCTCAGTACGGTGAGTATTTTCGTGAAACCTATTTCTTTATACTTCGGGAACCAGGATTGTAACGAGATAAATTCCCCAGATGCTGCACATACCGGATCGTTGTGAGGATTTCTGCGATCTCATGAGGGTCAGTGATTTCTCTCTCATTAACGAATGATTCACAACAACTAATAAACTATTTGCAACTTCTACCAGCCAAGAACTCAACACGAATTGATACTCCCTAAACCGTTAGTATGAAGAGCCCCGACTGAACTCCTTGCAGGACACCCGTCCCCGCTTCTCCGAGGGCCGCATCCACATCGTCGCAACCACGAAGAAGCAGACTAAGTGCAAGAAATGAGGTGATAAAATCATAGGTGAGTCTAACTATTTCACAATTCTCGATAATTGTAAGCATCTAACAGTGAGTGAATTTCAGATGCTATTTGCTTGCTCGATCATTCGCCGACCGCTCCGATTCGCCATAACGCCTACCATATTGTTCACCTTATCCAATTAAGTTCACTTATTGTGTAACAAAGTAGTACCTACCTACCCTCTTACTCTTACCCTCTCTCTTACCGATTTTTCGCAATTTCCAAATTCTGTTAGTAATCCACATCGATAAAAAAAGCGTAACAAATTCGTGCTGTTGTGATTGATCTTTTTTATGCTCTCTTATTGCATCGCACGCTTTCTCTCCGGGTGAACCTTAGTACTGCTTGACTACAAACTGTAGTGTGAGAAGGAGATGCACGTTTCTGTTGACAACTCTCCATCTCGCTGGTCAGAAACCTTCAGTGAGACAGAAGGCAAAGAGAGCGGAAACACGGACACGGGATGTGTAGAGTGTGGGCGAGAGGTACAAGAGAAAAGCTTGCACACTCACTTTAGTGGCGATTCCACGCTATTCATCTACTCCTGAAGCGTTTCCACATCATTTATGGATCTTATCCGCGTTATTAATCGTGCATTACGCGCGAACTTGACATTTTACACTTCGAATTTGATATTTTGCCCCAACATTTCGTGACTTGCTTGCGTCTCAAATTAATCTGTCTTCTTGCGCGCCAAGTGTAACAATTCCTGTCTCAGATGACTGAACAACCAGAGTGCCCAACTCCTCAAGATCCCTTTATTCAAATGTGCTTGGATAAGAAATCCAAAGACGAACCATCAACTGACCCAAACGATATGGATCATGAAGCATGTGAAGCGCAGAAATCAAAGAACAGCTGTAGAAGGGCTTCCACAATGGCTCTAGGAATGTATGTTCAGATTTACTTAATTTATGAGCACTCTAATTGATTTTTTGTGTATTTCAGAGCAGTGGCGGTGATCGTAAGTGCGCAATTTTCATTAGGATCTTTGCACCTGCTTTTCTTCACAGACAGTGAGTCATATTTAATACAAAACAATTTCATCGTTACTTGAAATCAGATACCTTGCTTGATGGATAGATGTGATTGGCCCACGTATTTCCAGAAAGTCTACTCCCACTTTATAATTCCACACGAAATGAGTCTGACGTTGATATCTATGCGGAAGGAGCATTTCTTTCGAATTTCTTCTCGTTTATGAACATTCTGAACGTTGTAGCCCCTGTGATTATCTACTCGGGATTGGTCTTGGTGAGTAGATAGGCCTCGAGTGTGCGAATTGTACGAAATACGATCCATCTATCGAATTGATGCATTTTCTGCGATCTAGATTGTGAATAATTACAGAAATACTCCTCTCGTTCCGTTTACGAAGATGCGCTGAAGACTACTGATCGAATCTTCGACTTTATCGACTTCTTGGCTAAATACCTCAACAAGAACAGAAATGACGAAGACGAACTATCCCTCATTCGGCATTTGCTTGCGATTGCGGAGCGGTTAGGTTTCTTACTTTGCTGTTGCACTATCCTCGTTGTAGGTACTATATCTGGAAGGTTCCTTTCATTGTTCTAATCAAGATTCTTGCTCACTATGGTTGGATGGATGAGGGTTCGTAAATGAGTGGTACATGCAACACGATAATTTCTTTTCAGACCACTATGTTGTGGTGACCAACCAATTCTTCGGTCCTTTGCTGCTCTTGTACGCAGTCGTCACGATTCTGGTGATTTTCCTGATTCCTAAGTAGAGCGGGGAGAGGATTTCTCATTTCGCGTCGCTCTGATCACTCTTCCCTCTTCTTCTCTCCACTCTACTCCTCAACACTGCTAATGCTAATTTCCTTTCAGTTATTCATACTGATGTGCATGTTCCGAGCTTTGCCGTACTGCCCATTGAGTCGAGGAGACTATCTGATTTTTCGGGTCAGCTTGCTTCATAGTTTACACCGAATGAATTTACTCCTAGTTCCTAGTTCTTTCATTCAGTTACTCTAGGAATGTATGTTCAGATTTACTAGGATGCGAACCTGCCTTATTTTTGTTGTTGTATTTCAGAGTAGTAGCAGTGATTATGAGCTCGTAAATGACGTTTGGCTCAATGAATCTGCTTTTCAATTCACTCATTTGCAGTCTCCTCAACGAACCGGCTTCATCGGCACTCTTCACACGCAGATCGAAGAGCTCTGGCATTGTCAAGAGGACACTGGAGAGTCGGAGATGGCGCTGCAGTGAGTTGCAATTCGTTCCTAAATCGACAAAAAATACGTTGTTCTGTATACAGTGGGGGTTAATAGGGATTGCTGCTGTTCAACAAGAAAGAAGATCTATTTGAATCCAACAAGATTCATTTCAATATAACAAGATCCCTCATTTCCCCACCAAATCCCCTAATCTCCCTCATTTCCCTCTCCACTTCAATAGTCAACAAGCCTAATCCCTCCCATTTCCATACTCACTTTCCCCTATATAAG
>LS519282.1:12464-38892 GCA_900490845.1 Pristionchus japonicus | reverse complement strand
CCGCGACGCCGGACCCCGTTCGATCGCGCACACTGCTTTGTGCGTGTGGCCCCTACCCCCGATAAAGTCGTCTGTCGCATACGTCGTCTAACGCCTACGCACGGGATCGCATCGCCCTATCCACCGTACCCTCGCCGTTATTCCCGACTTCGAGTGTCCCTCGAGTCAGTTGTGAGTCACACTAGGGTATCCAACCTAGCTTGTACATGGGGGCCGAACCGAACCGGATCCAGTAACCTACCGTAACCCAAGAACCTCCAAGTGTTCCGAGTGTATCGCCACTGGCACTGTGGATTGGGAAGTAGAGAACGATCCCTACAAGCCGAACCAAGCCTGATCCAGTGCTGATCTTACCGTACCCGAAGGGTATCCCAAGAAAGCGGAGTGAGAACGCTCGCCTTGGAAGATCCTACCGTAACCCAAAGAGTATCCAAGTGCGGAGTGGATCGCCATTGGCACTGTGGATGAGAAAGTAGATCGGATATTGTAGTTGCATCTCTTTCTTCACACCCATGCTCCTGGCCTCCCCTCTGATTATCACTCTATTCTTCCCTGAAGGTGAGGGCTTATTTGTCCTGACTTGGGTCAAACAAAACCACTTTATTGCAAAATTTAATTACAGATATCACAGATATGTCCGGATATACCAACATCCTGCTCTTATTAGCCCTGCTTCCCTATCCCATCTATTTTTGCAGTCGACTGATACTTGTATGTTCCTTTTATTTTCTTCAGAAATGGCACAAGCGGAATGAAGGACCGTCCAATTCAGATTAATCTCCAACTGTGCTTCTCCTGCATTCGAGATCGAAGCAGGAATCAGCACAAGCTCGATCTTACAGAACAACGAGTCAATGAGTGCTGAAGAGTGATTGAGGAATATGATACGGCTCTAAACCTTCTTTGTCACTGTCATCATTGTAATTATCATTTACCTAACCCAACGTCATTCCATTTTCCCCAACCTCGTTATTGCGATACTTAATTTGTACCTCAAATAAAGCGTATGATTGTAGCGACAGATCCTAACTGCAAATGTCAGCCGGAAAGAAGTAGACAAGAGGCAGAAAACGAGGGCACACTCGCGGCAGACACACACAACGTCTCTCCCACCAGCCGTCCTGCTTCACTTCGATTTTCACGTAATTACTCGCTTGGTTTCCACTGTTTCAAATGTTGCGGACTATGGATACTCAAAATATAGCTGATATGGCGCCCAATATTCAAATCTATTCCTCCCCTCTCTAATCTCGGGAGCTGTTATGAGCAATTAGAACCAGCCGGAAGACTGGAGTGTGATCTGTTGTCTAAGGTTCACCCTCCTCTTACTCTCTCCTTCTCTTTATCTTTCTATCTCTCAGACCACCTTGTCTCATTTGGTACTCAGCAATTGTTTATATTCTTATCAGCCGTAGAAAGTTTTTTCAGTAATGACCGTCCAAACAAAGGAGCGGAGGAAGACTCTGGCTCCATCTGAGGTGAGATTATCCTCAGCAGTGCAATTTTTGCATTGTCCGCTCTTCAATTTCAATGAATCGCTCATGTCCATGCTGTTTCAGAATCGAGACCGATATGGGGAATGCTGGGCTACACTTCGAAAGCTGTCTCGGAAGGAATTTGCCAAGTAGGCTTTTAATCATCTCATTTGAATCAATAATTATTCCCAGGCTCATCTTCGGATTCTTCATGTTGAGTTCTACGATTTATACCATACAATCCATTGGGTTGTCTGCTCACAAAGGTGATCTTTTTCACCGTAAGCTCAGATATAGATGATTCAAGTAGAAATACTCAATTTTGGTGAAAATCTGTAAAAAAAACGTTCTGAGCAATCCCAATCTACTGTGTTTAGTAATCGAGAGTACTTCACTGTGCACCCGAGGACAAATTGCTGGCGCACTCCTTGCGATAGTAGTCTTCCTCTTCGTTCTGGTGAGCTTATCGGCTCAGTGGCTGCGAATTTGATTCATTTGATTATCAAAGCTCGGAATTCTGTAAAAATGAACACTTGTTCCATTTCAGCATGCAGCGTTCCTCAAAAGTCGTGAGGACTATTATTCCGAGTTCGCCGCCGAGATTATGCCCGTGTTCCTTGCGGTTCCAAAATGGCACCAGCCATGGGCCAAGTTCTTCTGCAAGATGTGGCAAATGATGGAATAGTGAGCAAACTTCGTCGATTTAGTGTAAATTTTTCCTTTCAGCATGTTCGTAGCGTTCGTGTTCAAATGGTGCTTGGTAACGCTGATGTTTGGAGCGGAATTCTCCACTATTTATTTTGCGAACGATAAGGAAATTGAAGCGCTCGGTGAGTGTTCTCGGAGCATTCCTGAAATATCAACAACAAAATTTTCAGGACTGGATAACACTACTGAGCTGATCAGAGAGTCTTCCTTCAGAGATACGATGAGCAATGCAGTCGCAGCTGGTTATATCATCATCCTATTCATTGTGAGTTTCGGTCTACCGACTCCCATTTTCTCGCCAACATGAATTATCTTTTTAAAGACGCTTGTTTCTGTTGGAAATGAGAAAATCAGAAAATTGAAATTACTAAATTTTTCAGGTTTTGATACTGTCCATCATATCTCAAGCCATAATCAACAAAGCTGATACCGAGGGCGAGGGAGAAACGAAGGTGAGCGAAGTCGAATGTAGCTTACAAGTTTACGGCCATCAACAACCATACATAAATCTTATAACCATGATGCCAGAGAGAAAAATCAGATTATTCAGATACCACCAGCACTGGTATGGTGGCTAAAGAGAATGTATGGAACTGAAGAACTCGATGCGAATATTCAGTTAGTTTTGCCAGTTGCATGTTTTGAATATTTTTGATAATCACAAATTTCTTCAGTTTCTGCTACTTCATGGTGTCATACGCACTGTTCGCAACGTTTCCTCTTCTGTTTGGTTGGATAACGCCAGGTTCGTAATTGCCACTGACCGCAACTTAGTCTGAAGAGCGATCAATTTCAGAGTTCGTAACCTCACGTAACTGCATCACAATCATCTTTGCAATCACGATTCCCTCGTATCTCATCTTCCTCGTTCTCAGAACTGTACTGGTAAGCCCTTTTCGTCTCCTTTCTCGATTACTCGACGATTTAGAGATTATGAGTTGCTTGCTATTTCAGCAAGCGATAATTCATCTCATCTATCGCTGTTGCAACGACGAGAGCAAGCAAGAGCATCAGCCAGTCAGGTAATGAAAACTCGTATGCATTTACCGACTTTGGTGTTCTGCTGGAGAGAAAAGAGAGAAAACAATATTTCAGCACTATCGCCGAAGAAGTGTAAGTCACTGTATCGAAGCAACAAGAACACTTGCCATGCTTGAGATTGGAGATGCTTCTGACATTACCAATGAATATGTACAAATTCGAGCTACCTCAAAGAACCACCTCATTCACTGTAAAAATCTGTGTCATCTCAATTGAATCTATAAGAATCGAACAGTAGTAAGAATCAATAAAGTAGTTTCCGACAGCTGTGTACGGCGTCGAAGAACAGAATTTACAATATGCGAGGTCTTTGTGGCATTTTCCTCTATAAATGTCCGGTATATCGCTCCTCAAATACTCGGGCCTAGTTGTTCCTACGGAAACCAGAGAAACCTCACATGCCTCCGCTTCTCCTCTCCCCACTCTCTCCCCCTCTTCTCTAATCGTCCGTAAAGAGACTAGTAGAAGTAGAGACATGCAGGGCTCAACATTGTTTTATTGCAAACTGAATGCTTTAATCTTTCATGTCGTGTTTTCCTTTGCTATTACAGTTGCCATCTATTCGCATTCGCATTTTCATGGAGTTTCATTTGTTCTACTAACAAACGCCCAACAGGCGTCGTATTTTGTTTACCTCGTCATTCTCTAATAAGCCCATTTTAGGGATGACCAAGGTGTACTGCGATAATGCCAAACCTGATGGTTGCATTCAGCCCATTCAAAATTTCAGAAATCTGTCGGAAAATCTAGAGAAGGGCCAGGTTTGTCATATTGATTACTGCTTGAAACAGCTTTAGACTTGGAACCTTGAATTTCAGCGTGATCCCGATAAAAAGGATCCTGAGCCGAGTCCGGAGACGAACGTCGACAAGGGCGAGGGGCTAGGGAGCATTGTTGCAAAGTAGGAAGATTTTATTCAAATTACAATCGACAACTGACCTTCTAAAAAAGGAACACTCTCGAACAATAATATGAAAAGGAAAATAAAAATGGACCGTGCAGGTTCATCTTTGGCTTATTTGCTGTCGGGTCGATGACCTACTCCTTCTTCATACTGCTTTTTGCTGCAGAAGCAGGTTGAATACAGCTTTTAACACACATTCTGGGCTTTCGAAACCCGGGAGATACCTTATCCGTACGCCACTTGTTCAGCTCTCGAGCAGACTTCCTTCTTTGCCCAACATGCTGTCGCAGTCGTCTTTGTCATAGTTGTTCCAATCTTGTTCATAGTGGTGAGTCAATCTTTTTTCCCGAATTTCTTGACAAAATTGACGATGTGAAACATATCATAACGAAACAATTTCAGTACTGTTATTGGCGCAACGCTTATGCCGAATTTCTTTGCGACACAGTGTCTCAACTTTCTCTGATCTTCTATCCATGCGAACAATTGCGGGAGTATTACATCAGGGCGCTTGTGATGCTGTGGAAAGTGCTGCAATTGTGAGTGACCCCGCATTTACTGTAGTAATCAATCATTTTTATTTCGAAAAATTGAAAAGCAAAAATTGAGCGAATATGTACACTTCCAGCTTCCTGTTCACGCATATTCTTCTGAAGTGGAGTCTGCTAACAATAAGTTTTGGGCCCGAAATCTCATCAAATTTGCTGAAGAAACACGACGAAATACTTGGTAAAACTAAGAATAGTTCGATGTTCAATGGAAAATGTGTTTTCCAGCGTTGCCGAACACATCTTCGTGGGTTCAAGCCAATCAATTACACGACGATTTCAATGGAATCAGCTACGGTGGTCTTGCGTTCTTCTACCCACTCCTTGTCTGTCTCGCAGTGGTGATTTTATCCTACTCTCCAATAATAATTCAATCAGCAATATTCAGCATGCTCTTTGGATCTGGCTGAACTCAGAAGAACTGATTGCACACGTGCCTTGCCAGGTTTGGAAATCGAATAACTTGTTTCTTATTGAGACAAAGGGTCTGGAACCCAGGGAAACAGTTGAAGTCGATTCATTTACTTCCAGAAATCACTAGCAATCGTGAATTTGCTCCATCAAGTAGGCGGAGCACACTACTTGGATTGGTACACACAGTAAGTGTCTTATTTCCATAACTGTGGTCAAGTTTATCAATCTCTCAATTGTCTTTTTTTGCAGTGCCTGCTTTTTCAAGTACTTCTGTGAAACGCTTTCGATATTCCCGGCGCTCGCAGGATGGATTACAAGAGGTAAGACTGACACTGAGAACAAGCTTTCGATTTTTCGATCTGTTGCAGATTTCGTTGATTTTCTCAACTTCGGCCGCGCATTCTTCATGATCACGGTTCCATCCTAATCATATTCTTCGTCCTCTGTCTCGCAGTGGTAAGTCTTTCATCTATTTTTAAACCTGCGACAACTTCAAAAAGGAGGAACAACTGGTGGTATTGAGCAACTTACTCATTCTCAGGAACTAGTGGTCGAACGGATGCATCGGGGCCGGAAATATATTTGAATCGTCGATTTCTATCACTCATCATTATCATCATAGCATGTTTCATAGCAAAACTGCATACCGTTGTTACTCGATCAGCGTAGCGAATAAAGTTATTTTTACCTTCCCAAGAATCCTGATCAAGCAATTTTGCCCTTGCTGTGGGCTAGGGGCAATTATATGCTGCGACTCGTATTCCAACCTTCCCTCGGGTGTGCTAACTATATCCAGCATAGAACAGGGTGGAGATCAACCGGAGAGCGAATGCCCTGGAGAGCAACAGTACCTTGGCTAATCATTCTTAATCACTTCGGCTTTGCCTTTCATCCTCTCAAAGGTGATTGTGCAACAGCTCTGATCTTCTCTTTGGAGAGCAGAGCAAAATGTAGTGCGATACGTTTCGCTGTTACATTTCACGGCTCGGATTGACACTGCAACTCTTATCGCACAGCTCGTATGACCTTCTCATGGATACGAATGCGGAAGCGCTGTCGAAGGCCAGTACGCAATCCAGCACACTTCCTCGGGTCGAAATGTGCTCATGAAAAGTAAGTGAACCCTTCGAGCGGAACAATGCTTGGCAGAGAGATGGCGGAGAGATAACGTGAGGGAAGAGCAAGGGAAGAGGGAAGACTAGGCTCTATCCAGTCCACTTCCTCACGGGGAGAGAGATCATGATCAGAGGGCGAGTGAATGTGCCCATCTCCTTTTTCACGTATTTTTTTCTTATGCAAAACTTTGCCGGTTCAAAAAGTTCCGATTCCCCCTTCTCGTGGTTGCTTTTCTTGATTCATCTAACCGTGTGCTGAAACCTCACTCTACCGTTTGTACGTATCTCGATGAGAGTATAGAGTAAACGTTAATGATAATAGCTATAATGTTCGAAATGAAAATCCGAATTTTGAATCCAGTCAAATCCAACCAATGTTTTCGATGGCAAAGTGCCCCTTGAATGAGAAAGCATTAGGGATGCGACCATTAGCCTGCACTATCCAGTACACTTTATCTTATGGGAAGATCAGGTACATGGAAAACAACAGGAAGGAACGTGCTCTCAGCACTCGGTACAAACGTTTTTGCTGCCCCTCATGTGCGTTCAAATTAAATGATGACTAACATTTCTATTTCTAGTTCCCACCATGATCCCTATCCTGCTGCTACTCTCTTCTTCCCTACGGGCGACCGATTCCTGTGCTGCCACCTCTCCCTCTACAATGCCAGTTCCACTTGTCCGTGCGTTAACAAATTTTTTTTTAAATGGATTTCCCCCAACCGGGGTTTTCTGATCGTCATGAAGGCAAATTTGGTTGTGATTTTGCTTGAAAAACAAAAACTTGGAGGACAAGCAGAACGTGTTTTGTGATTTGAAGATTTCTGACAGGTCCAGGCTTCTGAAACAAAAATCAATACTCATCTCTCGCTTTCAGCCTGCCAAGGCTGCGCGGCGGGCTCGCTAAGTGCGGTTTCGGCAGGATTGGCAGGAGATTTGACTGACTCAACCTCGATTGTCGCAGGTACAGGCTTCCAGTTCATTCCTGCTCAGAAGCAAAGCTGTCGCAACAGCGGCCAAACTACCTCAAATGGGAACCCTTATTGCAGGATGCTCAACACGAACTCTCGTCTGTACTGACTCTGCCGGATACAATAGCAACGCGCAATTCGTGGTATGCAAGAAATCCCCCACCACGTGCACACAACACGGGCGGTATAACCTTACGCATAGGTCGCTGATTACTCAGGACAGACTGAACGCTGAATTGGCATGGGGGTGGCATAGCCCGCCCTTGCGTGGAACGCCTAACACCTTTACATGCACATGTTTTGCAAGTGCGAGTGATAGTGTGAAGTGAAGCGGCGGCATCATTTCACGAGTAGTTCAGATCCACTTCGCAATATTGCAAGGATCTTCAGTAGAGTTCGAAAAGGGAGTAATCACAGAACGTGAAGTCGGATGTCCATTTTCCAGTACAACGGCAGTCCGATCGTGCCCGACAACGGTGCGGGAGTGGCGACTATGGTACTCACGTGCAACGCTGCAAACACGGCATGGGAGTACATGGGAACGCCCGTGACGACGGCGGAGTGCTCCACGTTTTAGATGTTGTTTACTACATTATAATAAGCATAAACATTGTAATAAACCGTTTTTATTATAAACGTGCAATTTTCAGTCGAAATGTGCGTTCCTTCATTGTCAATGCGAATTTAACTGTGCCAGATCTAAGGCAACATATTTCGCTACATTTCAACACAGTTCATAACGTTGGCTGATCATAAATAATATCATTGATATTGTTGCGTTTTGCCTTTTTTTTTGCATGTTTTGCCGTTTTGCATGCATGTTTTGCCAAAACCATTGGTATTCTACCGATTGAGATAAAAGCCGAGGTACAGTAATGTATCCAGATCTCACAACCAGTGAATGCTGTTGACGAAATGCCACATCTCATCTCATGAGAATGGACGGGATCTTTTTGCCTTGGGGATCTCTTCGACTTTCAATTTTTTCCCTCCCCTCTCTCGCTCGCGATCTCGCCTCAAGGGCGGGTTGCATCCCCATTCCCTTTCATTCTAGCATGCTGCCCGCACTCTACCTGGCTCTAGCTCTGGCTTCCACCCACGCTATCAGCAAAGTCGATAATGCGAACACTACCGTATCCTTCCTCGCGCCTCCTCCGAACACCGTAATCTCCTCCAACTCGAGGTTACGGTATGAGCATCTGCAAGTGAACAGCACAAGGCGCATCTTCAAAAGGCAGGCGGGACGAGTGAATACTGCAGGATGCGGAAACCCACAACTCGGAATGGTAGGTGTTTTATCAAATTCCAAAATGATAGTAATGCACGCTAAATGGAAGATATCGTAGATCATGCAAAATGTCGTGGGTCCGTTGCTGCAAACGAACCGACTGCGGATTGGGGACATTGCACAGGTATGGGTTACTGTAGATTACCGTAGTCAATCGATACTCTTCAGATCCTACAGCAGTCAGTGCAGGCTGCGACCAATCGATCGTTCGAGATCATGATGGGAAGGGGCGAGATGGTGACTGCCTCCCATCAGATGAGCGACACTACCGGATGCAGGTTTGATTTGTGATACTAGAGAGTTCGGATGATAACGAGCCTATCTAGTTTTGTTTTATCGGAAAAGAAATGAAGCTATATTTGATGAATCTTGTGGAAAAAGGGAGATGAGGGGTGTTTACGTCGAAGAGCTCGTGTATGAGAATGACGTTGGTATCTGAACACCAGTTCACATTTCTCAACTTGCTCATTCCAGAATGCGCGTCGGAGAATTCTACACTACCGTCTACGAAACTCCAGTCCAGTATGACATCACCAACACGGCTCAGGAGCAGTTCCTGTCGAATATCGATTTCGGAGAGCCGCTGGGTGAGCGTGATCTATCTACCTGAGGGTCTGGTGTGCCGATCCAATTTGGAATCAAGCAAATTCCTAACTTGCCTCCAAGCTTGATGGCAAGTTGGAAAAGTACTTGATTCTGATGCTGCGGAAAAAGTCAGGGGAGATTTTCTCCTGAGGTGGAAAAAGTCGCATGGAGAGAAAAAGGAGAAAACCAAAATTTTGAATTGGCGCCTTTTCTGTATCGGGCTTCCCCGTGGGACTAGCGACTTTTATCTTCGTTCTTAGGGTTCTGATTGGTGAAAAAGCCATTTCCCCAATTTAAAAGTCTCTAGCTCCACGGAGAAGTGAGATCTCGAAAAGGCGCGAATTCAAAATTCTCATTTTCTCCTTCGACTTTTTCCACCCGAATTTTCTCTTTTCTCCCCCCCCCCCCACTTTTTCCACAGCATAAGTTGGAAACGCCACTTTGCTTGATTCCAAGTTGGAGCGGCACACCAAAGTTAGGGTCCGGTGTGCTGTCCAATCAACGAAAGAATTGCAGGAGGCTCCGGCTATCCCGGACAGGAGTCCTTCCCGCATCTATCGGAGCCGGAACCTGTAAATTTCGTATCATCTCATCAATCATTTGCGAAACGTATCCCGAAACCTTTGAACGTTTCCACATTCACTGTGAAATATCATTATCCGGTCCAAAACTGGGAAGCTCATCAGCCTTTTCCATTGAAAGCACTCTCTTACAGAGCCAGCTCGGACAAGCTAGACACCCTGGATGCGGAAGTGCACAACTGGCTCAGGTTAGCGTGAAATGTGTATTAACCCATATTTCAAGGCCAAATGTGTTTTTCCATCTCTTGTTGTAATTTCCGCAGTTGCTTCATGCACTACAATACTATCTGAATCATACTGTCTCTAGATTTTGAAGCGCGCACTCCAAAAACTCACACGAATAATTCAGATCATGCAAGACACTGCGGGCCCACTGCTCGCCGCCAACCCACGCATGAGAATTGGCGACATTGCTCGGGTACGGATGTATTGATCTCTTCAGTGCAGTCTATGGGAGAGACTCTTGCTGGTCTGCTAAATACTGGAGCTTAGAATATGCAGTTACATCGATTGAAAGACGTCGGGGATGCGATCTGACTGCAATGTAGGGTTGGCTTGGCAAGAAATGATTTCCTCATATCGCACACTCTCTCGCCTATCTGACCGGTGAGAGAGAGTGTGAAATGAAGGGAGCGTTTCTTGCCAAGCCATCCCTACTACGGTGACTAACTGAGCCTATTTCAGAGAGTCCAGCTGGCAGTGCAGGAAGCAACGGGTCGATCGTACGAAGTCTTCATGGGACCAAGTGATGTCGTCACTTCATCGTATCAGATGACAGAGATGTCTAGTTGCAGGTTATATTGCAGTTTTTGGTAGATTACGGGCTTCTGACACACTTTGACTCGTCCTTGGACTAATTTGCCTAGCATAAATCATGAAAAATCGAATTGCAGACAGCGAATCAACGAGTACTACACTACGGTCTACGAGACTCCCGTCCAGTACAATCTTCTAGACTTGGCCGAAGAACAGTTCTTGGCGAACATCGACTTCGGCCAGGAACTCGGTGAGTACTGTTTGAAATTGGAGTAGCACTCTGTTCACCATGCACAAGTTCGGAGATGAATTTAAACGCAGCATCAGATCGATGAGAATGTTCGGACTTGATGACGTATGTTTATGTAGTTAGTTTTCTTTCTAGATTTCATTCAAACAGAACAAACAGAGCAGATGAATTTCCGATTCAGTAATCATCTCGCCAATAACCCCATCACAGGCAGCAATGGCTATCCCGGCCAGCAGCCCTTCCCTCCCGATCCGACCGTCTGGGAGTGGGTCCCGTTCAACAACTTCGTCGAGGCGCCAGTGCCCGTGGAAGCACCCGTGTACTACGCACCGGCTGTGAGTTTTTTTTTCTGAATTATCATAAAATATACCTCAACTCTACAAAAATCAGTCTCAATATGAAGTCTTAATTGAGAAAGTCGATTTTGAAGCTAAACACTAAACTTGCGTGACATCGACGTTTGGGTTCGATTCGAAATGTGTATTTCCCATTCCAGCAATACGCGCCCGCAGCCGCTCCTCCTCCCTTCCTCTTCGCCCAGATGGAGTGCTTCTCGGGTGATTTGATCGTCGAGACGATCGAAGGACCGAAGCGAATGGATGAGTTGAAGACGGGCGATGAGGTGTTGAGTATCGAGGAGAGTGTGGTACGTTTTCCATCTTCCTCACCTCTCTCCCAGTTCCATGAACTTCGTTCGAAATGCCTTGTTATTGCACAAGTTTTATCCACTATCTACTTCAAGTCTGTAGCCACAAAACTTCCGGAATGGCGGGCAATCGTATTGTCTCATCTGAAACTCATCTGATGTGTACAGATCTCCTTCTCTCCCATCGTTATGTTCCTGCATCGAGATGAGGAAATGATGGCCGAGTTCAACGTCATCATGACTGTAAGCTGATGTCCTTCATAATTAGTATTTTGTACGATAACTAGGGGTGATTATTCACGGATCCAATCAAGGCCTTACGGCATCATTAAGTTGCTTATCTTGAGTCTTTGAAATGTCATACCAAATGATTTCATCAGGAAAACGGCCACACGGTCAAGCTCACGAACGAGCATCTTATCTACGTGGGTGATTGCGATGAACCGATGAGAACGCTGCGACTTGTGAGGTGAGATGCTGTTCAGAGAAATGAGTTGACTCGTTGAGATAATGCAAAATTTAGTGTATGCGTTGCAACGCATAATGCATCGCATGAGGTGAGAGATGATCAGAGACATCATTCAGTTCATTCCTGCTCTACCTGCTCTCATGTTATGGAATTGTAAAGCATGGGACTTGTTTAATGCGTTCCATTTCAGAGCGAAGGAAGTCACCACTGATCTCTGTTTCTTTGCTGCCAAATCGCCTGTTCGCAAACTGGGAATTGATAAGGTCGTGAACATTACAAAGGTACGATATCCAACCAGATATTTTTGGATCGAGTAAGGGATGCTCATGCACTCAAGTGCTATCGCGATTTCACTTTATCAGACGTACGAACGCGGTATCTACGCCCCTCTCACCATCACTGGGGACATTCTCGTCAACGGTGTTCTCTCCTCCTGTCATTCCAATCTAGCAATGAAGATCCTCCAACAGTCCCTATTCTCACTCTATCGATCATTCTCATTCCTCCTTCCCCAGGAGGGCGGTCTTCCACTTGGGCTTGAGTATCTAACCAGAGCACTTGATTTGTTCATTCCGACCAAGTAGTCTAGACTCCTCTACTCTCCTCTACTGTCTAGACATATTCTCCTCCTACTTATCTCTCCTTTCTCGCTTTTTTTCATTTCCTACAACAATCTTGGACTCCAAATCAGTTATCCGACTAATCATTGATCTCTTATATCCACCGTACCTTTAACTGGGTACCTCTCACAGCTGTCAATTTTCGTTCTTGAATATCGCTCCAGTGTATTGTCTGCATAATAATCGTATAATAAACTTTTGATCAATAATTCTACTGGGAGTGTCCTTCACCTTTCTATGTCATTAGTCCTTTCCATCTACCCTTTCCAACTCTTTTTCTCGTTTCCGTTCTATCCAGCACCAAATAATGCGAATCTTCTTGCATTTATGCGCATGCAACCAAATTGTCTTTCGCATAGCATACACTGCCGAATGCATGCAAATAATTGACAGGAATGTTTGGGTAGGCTTTCTACATTCTCTTCTCTTCGTTCTCCTCTTCTCCATTTCCTCCCTTCTCTCTATTAATCTTTCTCGGCTCGAGGGCCGAAATTGAATGCAGCCAATGTGAGAGGAGATAGAAGAGAAGGGATGGTCTGACCCTCTCCATTCCGCGTGCTCTCTCGCTGCTCAGAACTAGAAGGGAGTGACTCAGATTATTCGGGATTGGGTAACAATGAGGAAGTCGAGGCTTTCTCGTACGCACTTCCGCCTTTTTGCTCGTTATTTCTCAGTCAAGTCTTTCATCTTCTCCTTGTTTCGTTGTTATTTTGCCATCTCCGCATTTTTAGTTCCTTCGTCGTACAATTTCCTTACGACTCTCAGCTTTGTCGGAAGATTTCGTTATTTCTTTTTCAATATTCCTTTCCAAGCAAGCATGTGATTGTGTGGGCGTTGTCGAAAGGGGGATGTAGATGGAGTAGATAGTAGGGGAAATATATACGAGCCGCTAATGAGGAGCAACGTATCTGTCTCTCTTGATTCCTTACCCTCATTCAGCTGTTCGAAAGAGCAAGATAGCGTTAGGAATTAAGAGAATTAGACGGCCAGACTGCTTTCGGCTTATTGAGAAATAAGGGGAGGAGAGAAGGCAGAGAGACGTTCTTTTGATGTTGTGAAGCGAGGCGAAGAAGGAGGAGGAGAGAGGAGGAGAAGTCTCTCCTTATTTTCGTGTCTTTCCTCCCTCTAACGAACGAGACGACTCAATTCTTAGCCAGTCGCGTCTCCATAACACCTCCTTTTTTATCACCATCACTTCTTATTTCTCTGCCATATGCTTTCATGCATCTCTTTCCTCGCGTTGTTAGTTTTTCCACTACCAGAGGCCCGGGAAAATTGAATGAATTCCTCTCGTTTCAATAGAGAATTCCTCCCTCGCTTCTGACATGTATCACTGTTTCCTAACCGTCCTCTACCTCAATATTGGTGAGGGACGAAGGGGATGGGCTCTCCCAATTCTTCTCAATTCTCTTGTTGCTCTAGCCGACGAGATACCGTTCAGAATGGGGGGAGGATGCTTACTCTATTCGAATCCCTCTCCGCTCTGACCGGTGAGATATACAGAGAGAGAGGCAGACGAAGGGGCGGTTTCACGCGTGGGGAAAGGAAGAGGAGGGGGATCGATGCCAGAGTGCGGCCGGGCAGAGTCGCGTGCTTCTCCTCTCCCTGTAGAAGCTTAGTCCCCTATTTTCTCTTGTTTTTATTGTTTCCTTTGCTTTCTCGAAGACTTATTTCTAGTTGTATTTTTCTGAAGAAAGGTTTCCATCAGCGTTTTATATTCTTGATGCATCCTTTTCATTTTGCACGTAGTATTTCGGCTGATTCAATTGCGAAAGAACGCGCAAAATTAGGAGAAGCGAGAAAAGTGAGGAGGATAGATGCCGGACGGAAGAAGTCGCTCGCTTTTCCTCCCCTAGCAGCGCATAAGTCCAATATTTTCTGTACTTCTCATGTTTTGATGCTTCCTTCGCTGTCTAGACAGCTTGTGACTGCGCTATTCCTTCTTTTTGATTGTCTTTCTCCGGCATCTTCTCTCATGTTTCTTGAAATAGGGTTTCCTAGAGCGTTCGAAGCTCGAGTCGGAGCTTCTTCATTCGGCACGCGATGTTTTGACCGATGACGCTGCTAGAAAACGTGCGGAATTAGAAGAATCGGCAAATATGAGAACAGATCGATGCCATAGGGTGTGAGTCGCTTGCCTCTCCTTCTCTCCTCCCCTACAGCTTAGTCCCCTATTTTCCTCCCTATTTTTGCTGCTTTGCCGCAACGATTTCTCTCCTTTCCTCGTCTTTCCATTGCTTTCCATAGCTATTGATCGCGCCTCCATGCTTCTAGAACCAGAATATAGAACGGATTCTCTAACTCTCTAGTGTTTCTTTTTCTATTTGAGCATGCGATAGTGAACTATTCCCATCCTCGCAGCTATCCAAACTTGTACACGATCGTTGGCTATTGCTGATTTCTCTAGGCTGAAACTGAACATAGTCGAGCTCAATCTTCTCTATCAAGATGGGTATCGCATGAGAGCACACAGAGCGTGAATCTTCCCTTCAGCTTCTGTCTTAGACGAAATACGTTACCAACATGTCTACCCTTGCTTTTCCGCGCTCCCTTTCGCCTTCTTCTTGGTTTACTTTCGATGAATTCTTCGTTTACCTAACTATTTCAGTGTCCAAGATGAACATGATCGTGGGATCGATGCTGGGCAATCCCCTGAGTGGTACGATATTACACTGTTATTCTGGCCTCTCGGCTAGTTGTTCACGTGTTTCCGAATGTAGCATCGCCGAAAAAATAGCAGTAAAACAACGATTTCCAATAGGGCGATCCTACTGTCGGATGAATAATTGAAATTCAATTTCCTCTCTCAGGGGGCCTCGACAACCTCACGGGAGGAGACGGAAACGAGGGAGAGAAGACGGGCGAGGATCCCGAGGTTTGTTATCATTTCAGAATTTATATCACGGTCCCTACATCTGACCCACTATCTCACTTTATCTGAAGGAGAATGTCGGAAAAGCAGGTTTTGGTAAGATGTCTACTGATTATAGTCGTTATTCGTGGTCTTCTCTCCATTTCACACACTCTTTCGCCTTTCTGACTGATGAGAGAGATCTGTTATGATTACATTACGTCATAACAGATCACTATCTTGCCAATCAATGACAGAGAGTGTGAAGCGAAGAGTCGGCTGCCTTAGTTCGATATTAGGTCGAACGTCCCGATAATTTCCAATCTCTCGCCTTCGTTGCCGGTGAAAGAGTGCGCAAAATTTAGTTTTCCAAAACCTGCTCATCGGTCTGTGCAACAAGAGAGCAAAACCACATGGTGATTGCTCATTCTGGCCTGCTAACTGGTTTTGACATCTCTAAGAGCCTGGAAAAGCGTTGACTTTCGGCAGTCTTTCCTTAGGGCCTCTTAGGGTGTGTAACAAGTGCATTCTTTATCCATTTTCCTCTATTTTGTTTTAATTAATTAGCCTAATTAGCCTAATTATGGGTGCCCTTACGCAATAACAAGTGCATTCTTAAGCCATTTTCCTATTTTGTCTTAATTAATTAATTAATTAGCCTAATTATGGGTGTCCTTTCGCAATAATCAATTCACTTTTTAGCCGTTTCCTTCATTTTTCTTAATTAATTAACTAATTAGCCTAATTAAGGTCGTAGCGGCGCGTCTCGAGCAGGAGGAGAGACGCAAGGAGAAGCATCGAAAGATGGAAGCAGAGAGGGAGAAGATGAGAGAGGGAATCAGGTCCAAGGTGAGACCACTCTAGCTTCGTGCCTTCTTCGATGTATTGAGTAGAGGATAACGCTCTCATTGCAGTACAACATCAAGAAGAAGGAGGAGGACGGTGGAATGGACTTCTCTGGTGAGAACTTTATTCCTTTTCCTGCCCTGCTTTTGAGTGAAGCATTTCAATGTGAATCTTCTTCAGAGGGTCGCATCGGCGCGACCAGGAAGACTCCCGAGCAGCTCGCGGCGGAGAAGAATGCGGAAGAGAGTGAGTAACATCTCTCCTGAAAAACATCTCTGATATCACCTACCGTATCCCCAATCAATACTCGTAGCCCAATTTTAGTGTAGTTGAATGTTCGGCCAAATTCATCAGAATCAGTACTGAGAGTTGGCTGATCGAAAGCAATATTGCGGGAGCTTACATCTCCATTTTCCTACATTCCCCGAAACTAGTCATCTCGTATTCCTACTCTCGTCAGGGATAACGAGCCCATTAGGGCGTGGGCTTGAACGACAACGGAAGGCTATTGCGAGCCACAACCATTACCTACCGTATTTTACATTCCTTCCTTTGATGTCATAAGTAGAGGAAAAGGGAAGACTGATCAGAGCGACGCGAAATGAGATTAACTCTTTGAGAAAACCGCAGTAGTCGGACAAATCAATAAATCAATAGTTCTATCGTAGCAATAAATAAACATCGTATCCTCTCATCAATCAATAAATCAATAATCCTCAGGCATCATCGGCCAGCTCGGCATGACGGAGCACGTGGAGAAGGCGAAGGCCGCAGTGACTGGAGTCTTCGAATCCGTCAAAGGATTCCTTCCGTTCGGGAAATAAGGATGGAACCTACTTCATCCTTACCCAGACACCCCTTCCCATTCAGCCGTGTAATCAAACCTATCCCCTATCCTTCTTCCTTGGTTCTTCTTCAATAGTTGGTTCTCGCTCCTCTCTGCTAACAGTTATCAACCTTCTCTCTTGTGAATGCCTGGACCAACCATTGAAGAAGTTCCATCCTGTCCCCCTTTCTTGCAACCTTTCTTCCCACAACTCTGTCTTACTTATCGAAGGGCTTCGAATGTGTTTGTAAAGTGAGTCCTTCAGTTCGAATATAGGGAAGCCCTTCCCAACCTTCCCTTCCTCGTTTCCCCTATCGCAGAGTAGTCATACAACGAATAGTTTGCGTTTGCATATTAGGACCAAATGACCCGGTTCTCTCGTCAAGGCATACCTGCTTCATAGCTACCAAATTGAGTCCCTCTGACCACTCCGTCCCCGTGACCACCCCAGCATTGTCCAAACCGTTAGCGCTAGGACCGGCAAAAGAATCACAGAATAACTGTTCTTCAATTGTTCGTTCTAGCTGGCACTTCTCGTAGTAAAATACTCCCTACCGACCTAACTTATTTGGATCTCGAACTGTACCTTAATTTATTGACTAAATATGCACATGGCACTTGATAAACAACGATGTTGTACAGACACTTTCTCTCCATTCGCTCCATTCTTCTCCGTCTAGGCCTTCTAGACGCGTAATCTATGCCTTCTCATCTGTTCTTCCTTCGATTTCTCTGAGAGACATTCTCTTAAGGAGAAAGAGGCATTCGCATTCTCTCTTCTTCTCCTATTCCTCTATAAAACAGATTCAGCTGAAAGAGTAGGTTGTCATAGGGACAGCTTCTCTCTACCGAGAGAGGGAGGCTTGAATACTTTTTTGATGTCTGGCTCAGTTTTTGAATAACAACTCTATCGGAATGTAGGCGCCCACACATCTTTTCACCTTTCCGAAAGAAAAAAAAACGAATAAGAAAAGAACGAGGTGGGCTGAGAGATGCAAGCTATGATTCGAGGAAAGGGAAAGAGAAAGGGGAGGAAATGATGCATGAGCGGCCTTTTGGAGAGAAAGCCCTCTTCCAGAAGAGTGGGTTTGGAAAATAAGTTTGGAAGAAGAAGGAGATGTGTAGTTTGAGAGGATTCGAAAGAACATCAGTACAAAAAATTGGAACAGAAGGTTCGATAATAATGAAGCACAACCCAGATTACATCTCAACAGTCCTACGCAATCGAGGAGTCCGGCCTAGGTCAATGGCCAGATGGGCTCCTCTCCTCCTCCTCCTCCTCCTCTCCTCCATCCTCCTACAGGTCAACCGCGGAGAGATGACCTCTCGTTTGCCAAGGTATGGACTGCCCAATTGTTCCCTCTATCTCGCATCCACTACCATCACGCCCCCACTCTATTGATTTGTCAACTATCGAGTTTTCACATTCCATTATTTCAGAGATGACTATACCGGTCAAGTTACGGGAAAAGTGGCAGGCGAAGGTTGAGGTGCGATTTTCTCGGTTCAATATCTCTGCGAATATGTGATTTTGTTTGTAACGTAAACGTTGAACCAATGAATCATCGCGTCTTCAGACGTCCAGCGACCCAGTCATTTGCGAAGAGACGACTCATCTGATCAGCATGAAAGTGCCGAAGTAAGTTGAGAGGTATTTTTGAAAGGAAACTTATTGTTTGCGTTTCTAGCACTAGGACGATTTGGCATGTCTAAAATATCAGATTTGTCTGTGGAGTCGCACTCGTAATTGCCCTGATCCTCGCTACCTTACGACTACAGGATATCATTACGTACGGTGAGTATTTATGACGAATGTGAATGCTTTCTTATCTTGATCATCATTTTCTAAGAGTACTTACGATTTCAGCATTCGAGGACTACACCTCACTTCACTCTCGCCAGTGCATAGCGGTTGCTATCCTAGCAGTTTGCATCATCGTACTGGTTGTGGTGAGACTCCAATCATACCATCACATAGCTACTGTTCTGATCGATCAGTGTTCAGCCTGGTTTATACGAAATTAGAGCGAAACGAGGTTGAAAATAGTATAAAGCTGCTAGAAAGAGACAAGAAAGTTGAATCTCATCGAAAATCGCACAACTATTTCAGTACAGCTTCTTCGATCGCCCTTCTCTCCTCTCTCGTCGCGCCGTTTCTTCCTTCTTCTACTCTATCAACCCTGTCCGAGAATGGCAGAATCACGGCGTGAAGGTGCTCCTGACAGCCTGTCGAATGATGCAATTGTGAGTGATGTGATTTTACTAGAGTTGTTAGGTCGACTAACTCGCCACTCACGAGTGAGAATGATCGATTCACTCGCCGAGTGCAAAAAAACTTGCGAGTGGGTTTCTCATTTCTCACTCGCCGATCCGAGTGGGAAAAAAATGGACTCGGCGATTGGCGAGCGCTCGCGAGTGTCACTCGAGTGAAACAACTCTAGATCTTACCCTATTCTCTTCCTATTCAATCTCCGTTGTTTCGAAATAGAAGATGCGTGAAACATAAGATTAGACATCATAATGTTAGGATCTTTCAGCGTTCTAATCGTTCGGTTCCTGGTGTGGTCCGTGATGACACTGGTGTTCAATCCTGACATAATGATGGAGGAAAGAGGTGCTAACTTACTCTTTTGTTGCGAGCAACGTTGAGATTTTCAGCAACCTACGAAACTAAACCAAGTCGCTTCAACCCGCTGTTAGCACGAATTATAAATGTACCTAATCAATGGGTGTTGCTAGTCATTGTGAGTTACTTTCATATCATTTCTTGTCCTTCGATTCAATAAAAGTTTTAACATTTCAGATAATCGCGTGGTATCCTCTCAAAGATGACTGTGAGAAGACTCTCAGGGAAGCGAAAGATGAGGTGATTCAATCAGTTTCACCTTTGGTTTGGAGAAGAAAATCCAACATTTGAGAAGCCTATCGGGAAGCAGAGTACTCTAATGAAAGTTGTTGGAACGGATTTCATCGACAGAATGAAACAGTGAGTAAATAGCTTGATATGTCAATCAAAAACAGCAAAATGCTTTGATCGTGCATCTTGCAGCTACTACTACCTTTACATTGTGTTGAACGCCATTACTCCTTTCCCGTTGCTCTCTGGGTGGATCACAAAAGGTGTGTTTGCAGTCACGTTTCCGACAATACGCTTACAGTGCTCCTGCTTGTTGTAGAGGGAACATATTCAATTTACAGAATACATCGACTCATTCGGCTTCTTCTCCTCTCTGTTCATGCTTACGATTCCGGCTTATCTGATCTTTCTGATACTCAGCTTGAGCCTGGTACGTCTATGCATAATTATGTATGTGAAATTAAAGGAGGGCTAATAGCAAATATTAGATGACTAATCTGCCAACGCAGAACTGTAGCTATCATGAACCATATCAGAAATCCGAAAACCCCATGGTTGTATCTTTTGCCTGAACGATTTTATAGCGAGTTGGCAATGTGCCATGGACGCTTGAAAGGACAGGGGAGTGGCGGGAATTTGAATGTGAAAGCATCTCGATCATAATGTGAAATGAGAGGGGCAGCTCCAACACCCCAGTGTAGCGCAGTGGTTAGAGCTCCGGCCAACCTCTCTGAAGGCCGGTTGTTCGATGCCTCCTTCGACCCAGGTTTTTTGCAGCCAATAAATGCATGTTTTCGCCCATTTCTTTGCTAATAGCCCTCCTTTAAGCAGAATGAACAACTGTTGTTTCAGTGGCAAGAATTGTCTCTTTTTATCGATTTCGTTTACAATTTACAGGAACGCCTGATCGACTGTGCGAATAGCTGCAGAGGCAAAGGAGATGATCTAGAGACAAGTGATGGTATGTTCTCTCTTCGGAAATTTTCGGAACTTTATCGCCAAGTAAACTGCTTCGAATTAAGTGGGATTCGATTCAAGCTCTTTCAGCCGTTCACTCTGCCGAGATCGGCCCCGTCTCGATCTCAGTCGCCAAGTCGACGATGTTCCCCGAATTCTAACCCCCTGTAATAACCTTCTGGAATCACAACTCAATCTCATCTGTGGAACGTCTTTGAATAAAAGTGAACCTATATTTTCGAAATTGTTTATTCGATTAAAAAAGGGCAAAACTGATTGTATTTCCAAAAGTAATAATTTCAATATTGGTCCATGCTCTCGGGCTCGGGCGGGTTGTTCAGCAGATCGATCTCGATGTACCTGCATTTATGAGGTTTTAGTTGATTTACACATTTGAAATCAGCTTACTTCTTGTAAATCCTAGCCTTCAAGAATTCCGGGAGTGTTGAGAACTTCTCATCGTTGATTAAAGTTCCCCTCCACACCTGCATAATTTCGAATTCGCGCGCAATCGGCGAGGAGGGTAGATCAATGACCCCTCCCATCTCTCACATGAGAAAGAGCGAGGGGGGAGTGAGAGAGCGCCAGAGAAAGAAAGATATCTCTAGTCTGATCTACCCGCCTCTCCCCATGTAAATCGCGATCAATAGGCTCTCAACTACAGTACATTACGAAATCCGCATGAAACACCTCTTCACCCTTGATCAGGAACTCAACTTTGAAAAATCACCACGGGCTTCAAATGAATTTTTATAATTTAGTTTCTTCGTTTGCATAACATTGGCGCTCGGTTAAAACATAAAATCGAATAAAAAGTGGGGGTAAGTTTTGGTGTGGAGGGGAACTTTAAACATCGGAACTTCGCTGTGTCGCCGAACGTCGAAAGAAGGAGCTGTAACAACAATAATAATGCTTCGAATCAACGACGAATAACAAAAAGCGAAGCCTGCGACACCCATGCCCAAAAAGAAAAGGATGACAAAAAAGTTCTGTACTTGTGGAGTTCACCGGAAGAGTGTCTATCCACCATCTACCCCGAACCCTGCTTAGGGCAATACAAATTATAGAACGAGTGAAACACATCCATTCTTCCGGGGAGCTCCATGAGAGCCAAAAGCTCTAACCTCTCTCGCGAGCTCTAGCTCATACTTCTCGGCGAGTTCGATATTGTCGATCATCGATTCCTTGCGATTCATTCTCTCAATGAGAAAGGCCTCACACTTGTGAGTAACCTTCAAGGAATATACATCTGTATAATGTTTTGGATATGAAACGTACTGAAGGCATGATGAATCGTTTCGCTAGCTCTAGCAAACTCTCGACATTCGAAGAATCGATTTGTTTGCAAGTGCATGGATGGACGGCAGCCAGAAGATCTGCGAAATCAGTGAGTGAACAGTCCTGAAGAATTCATGCGAATGTTTGATTGAACGATTAAAAAATTTGACAACAGAGAACATCAAATATTTAAAGAAGCAGATATGTTGAAGTACAATTCGAATAAGAAAAAAGTACATACCGTTATCGGATACTTTCCCTCCCGACCTTCTATCATGACTGAATTGAAATAAACTGCAAAGTATTGTGAACAAGCAGCGAGAGTTCGGCTGTCCACCTCGATTTCCTGACGTTTCATTGCTTTACTTCACTAAAATCTACAAGAGAATGCATTTATTTGATTTTGATTCGGAAATAACTAACCTCTCCATCGATACATACAACGACTTTCTTGTCCACTACAGTCGGATAGATGATATTGTGCTCTATCCAGATAGACTTGACCCGAGCCTCCATCGTCCTATTGAACATGTCAATGCACTTGTACTGAAATGATTCATATTTTTTTTTAAAATTTAAATTATCGTTGTACCGATGACGTTTCGAACTCTATCACTTTTACGTCGCATTTTACTTGAGCGAAAGCCAGCAAACAAATTGAGCCCGAGTTGAACATGTATGTCTGTAATCTTGGATAGTTTCTGCGCCGCTTTTGATAATAACCTAATCGCAACCAAGATCATGAACGAGTTTTAGAAATAAAATGAGAAATATGGTAATTGCCTACGAAACGGCTCATAACAGTTGCAATACTTCTTCTCCCGATGTTTGAGATGGACGGATAAGCCAAGTTTAATGTCCTTAGCAGATTTGATCTCGCATCTTCTGCAATTAGTACTACTTCTCAATCATCATATTTGCGTAATGATGAAATTTTAGAAACGAACACTGTAACTGTATCGTATTCTTTTCCAAATTCACGGTGTTCCAACACTTCGAAGCGCAGAATTGCTGTGAAATCACCAAACTGCAATGATTCGAAGTTGTTGTATCTCAAACGTGAATAACACAGGTTTACCTGAATCCCAGCTGTTGAACCATTTTCCCTTCCAAGCGAAACCACTTGATCTTCTATTCTCCCTGTAAATGCCTGAAACGTGGGGAGTTGGTACACTCCATATTCTAGAGGCTTACAGGGTCAGGCTGGGCTTCCATAGGCAATATCCAGAATGGTCTATCCAGAAGCACTGAAAATGGCATTCAACTTTTATTCATTACAGTGACAACACAAATAGAAATGAGATTGAGCATTTCCTCTCTGTCGAACTCCTTGTGCAGTGAAAGGAACGGTTATCATATCACACTCATATCACTCTTCCTTTGCCTCTCTCTTCGTGACAGATATGGATTGCCTATCTCCGATGGGTTTATAGATCGTACTATAATCGAGAGAAGGACGATCTTATCTTTAGTTCATAAGAATATATATTTAAAAAAAGATAATGTATCGCATTTTAGGTCTTCTTCCATAATCTCGACCACTTGTTCAGCATGCCCATATCCACATACATTGAGCGGCTCTCGGAATTTCCAAGTGCCGGCAGTACGAGCTGCAATTGGTTTGATAACTTATTCCCTGACACATAACTTTTACATTTTTGCCCATTCAGGAGAGTCTTACTGAACTCTCTACCAAAACCATGCCATGTAACTTTTTGCTCATACTGTATTTTGTAATTTATTCTACTTATCTTCTGGAATGAAAATCGTTTGACATTTGTGAAAAAGCTATTTATCCAAGTAGAATGGTTTTCGAGCTGCAATTACAACCTTGAATGCGACCAAGGAACGCTATTCGGTCACACTTACGGTCACACTTCACTATTGAGCAGTTCTCTCAAACGACTTCTCGTTTTCTCTATTCGGTTTTGGAAAGGAGGTCAGCTCAGCCAATGCTCATTTCAGCCCACACATTCAATAGAACACAGATTCCTGGGTGTATTTCAGATGTTGCGGCAAGAAAAACGCAGGCTCAGAAAATTACTTCACAGACGGTTTCAACAAAATCCTTGAGAACATTCCGTACTCAACGCTATTCACAAACGAACTGACTATGCTACCTGAATAACGCTGAATACTGTCATTCAAAATGTGTTAACGGATAAGAGAACAAAAATATCGCAAAACAAAAAAAAATGACTAAAGAACGAAGGAGAATAATCGACCGGCGAAAATGGATAGTTTTACACGTCGACTCTACCTCCCCCATAATTCCACAACGCGGCAGAGTCTCCCTCTTGCTCTCCCCACTCTACTGAAAGCATGATCTTTTTATTCTAGTATTCCATTTCAATCATAAAAATGCGAGGAAGCAAGGGAGCTAACTGATCCCTTTGTTTACAACCTCAGCTACCCAACACTTTCGAGTCAAGAGGGCCCGATGAAGTTCGGTCACGCTCGCTCTTGTGATTTCAATCGGTTTCAGCTCTCATCTACTCATGTGCTTTCTCTGTGCAATGCAAGACAATAAACAGAAGATCCGATACCGAACCTACCTGCTTTCTCTCACTTCCCTCTCTTTCTTAAATCAGCCCACTATTTCTCACTGAGCTCTTCAAATCGTTCACTATTCTGCACAGGGGAGGAGCCAATTCGTGGGCTGAGGAATTAGTATAAAAAGTGCGGCCCAGCCGCCCATTCACTCATCATTCCTCCAAAACATTTTCTGTTTACCGATTATCTTCCTGCTGTGCCCCTTACTGAATGGAATCAAACTCAACTCTTCCTGCGATAGAAAATCCCAAAAAAGTAGCAAATAGTAGACCCTCTCTATTCACCTCTCGCCTGGTAATTCCCGTTGCCAAGATGTCGAAACTATCCCACCTCGATCGAACTCACCCCGTGATGGTGTGATCAGTCCACCACAAACCGTAATTGCAGATGAAGTCCGCCATTGTGTACGCTCTCCTTGTGATCGTCGCCTTCATCGCCACCGGCACTCTGGCTAACCGCGCCGGAGAGTACAGCCCTGTCAGTATCCCTTCTCACTCGTCCATCTATAGTATGCACAAAATGCGACCTCTATCCTGCGAAACATCGATTCAATAAAGATCGAATCATTTCACATTTCAGGGAAGAAAGTAAGCTACCAGATCGGTTGCTTCCTCCTTCAATCTCTTCTCTTCATCCCACCTTTGTAACCCCGCACCATCTTCTTCTGAATAAATCTCTGTACGATCACGTGTTGACAGCTCGAATTCGCAAGATCAAAAGAACAGCCTACAGAAGTGTCGAACGGAAACTCATAGGAAGTGGGGGAGTGGTTTCGTCTGTTTTGCTTCGTCTTAGTATGTGTGCACTCTCTCCAAGGTGGAGGATGGAGCTATAAAATTGGCGTTCGGCACGAAGAGATCGTCATCAGACGCAAGTGACATTCGCCATGCATTTCAATCGGATGCCCTCTTCGGATAGCCTCCCCCCCCCTCCTTGAACGATTGTGCCTCCTGATTAGAATGCTCTTTGCTAGAACGACGCAGTCAGTTGTTAGCCAATTTGCTGAACCTAAACAATGAATGAATTGGATTTCCCTATCCCAATGCTTCACACTTGCAAAAAGCTCAGCATTCTCTGTGAACGCTGCTGGATCTCTAACTTGTGATACTTTTACGCATTTGGAAAGATGACATTTGTGACTAATACACGAGTCGGAGTAACGAAGGAAGTAAGCTTGTCCAATTGAATATTTACCTTCGCCGTAATTGGAGACATACTCAAATGCCAACTGGGGATGTCTCCGGCAACTTCGCAGTCTGGCGATTCGTTTTCGACGCATTGAGAATGATGAATTATTCATGCACTGTACCAGTTATTCATTGATAGTTCAACTAATTTGTACGTTCGCGCAAAATTGTATCCACCGAATGAATGCGTTGACTATTTTTAAGAGTCGGTGATCATGCGAACAATTCTTCTTCTCTCCTCCTTCCTCCTGGTTTGCGATGCCTCTGTACGCAGTGAACTCAAGAAGAACGTCACTAAGATGATGGCAGAAACCGCCGACGGTACGAGACATTTTCTCCTCATTTCAAGCCGAAATATCACGCCTGTCACGGAAGAATCGAGCTGAATTTCCAATTCTTGGGAATGGAGCGAAAATGGAAAAATGAGTTAGTACCGGATT
This sequence comes from Pristionchus japonicus, assembly GCA_900490845.1. Taxonomy (NCBI): domain Eukaryota; kingdom Metazoa; phylum Nematoda; class Chromadorea; order Rhabditida; family Neodiplogasteridae; genus Pristionchus; species Pristionchus japonicus. The sequence goes on along the minus strand of LS519282.1, from coordinate 12,726 downwards.
TGGGCACCCCGAACCATGCCCTAGCAGCTCCCAAAGTCCCATTGTGCTGGGATCACTCCGGAGATGCACCGGGTCATTTCCATGGAGCTCCAGCTTTGAACGCGAATATCTCATTTCTGGATCACTTTAGAGTGAAAATTCTCTAAGTATGACCCCAGCTCATTTTTTGAGCTCTTTCGATCTACACAAACTAGAAATCATGAAATTGTCTCTGAACAATGCTACATTTAAGGAGGCATAACTCAAAAACGAATGGAAAATA
>LS515839.1:308704-360959 GCA_900490845.1 Pristionchus japonicus | reverse complement strand
ACCACTATAAAGGGGGCGTGGTCATGGTGAGATACTACGCATAAGCCTAAGCACCATAAACCAAAGCCTAAGCCCGAGCATAATAATCAGCCATAGAAACATGCGTGTGTACTACTTCGAAGTGACCGTGAAGCAGAGCGACGGGTAATCTTTGCGGGACTTTCCTAGTTCCGTGCCAGGCCCCGCCCCCAACCACTATGAAGGGGGCGTGGTCATGGTGAGATACTACGCATAAGCCTAAGCGCCATAAACCAAAGCCTAAGCCCGAGCACAATAATCAGTCATAGAAACATGCGTGTCTACTACTTCGAAGTGACTGTGAAGCAGAGCGACGGGCGAGTGCCGTTTATCTGTTTAGACTTTGGACCTTTTAAGGACCTTTAAAACGTTTAAAAAGCACCTCTCTCGCCGAAATGACTCATTTTGGCATGAGTACACATATTCTGATCTGATCAACAAAAATCTAGCGAACTAGAGAGCTAGAGAGCATTTGTGAACAATGTTATTGCAGATTCATGGGTATCGGACTGAGCGAGAAATCCATGAAGACCGATCGGCTTCCAGGTTTGCGAGAGCTGAATAAGCATGGAAACGCAACTTCCCAATCTTCAGGCTGGGACGAGGGCACGTACGGCTACCACGGCGATGATGGCAATTTCTTCGCCGCTACCGCACAGGTTAATATTTCGATTAACCATCACGAGTGTTCTTGATTTTGGAAAGATTTCTATGCGTTCACTGGAAACTTGACGGCAAATCACATAAGACGATGGGGATCCGTCCTGGGTTCTTCTATGAAGTTTCCCAAGACCAATCTAAGACCATGTCTATGTCACTGGAAACCATTCTCTTCTGCAGGGTCTCCCGTACGGTCCCACGTACGGCAGTGGAGACGTGATTGGCTGCGGACTGAACCGAGAGACGAGAACGATATTCTTCACCAAGAATGGAGAGAATCTGGGTGAGATACTTTCTTATTGTTCTCATTGAATGGCTACCCAAAACGGAGCACTGATACACATTTGTCTTCAGGCTCGGTGAGCCAGAACTCATTTGAACCGTTTTAGGGCATACTTTTGATTGAGCTAACCAGAATCGTCCTGTCTTTAAAGCTCAATTCTACTATCTCTCCAGGCATCGCTACTGTCCTCACCTCCTCCCTAGACTCACTCTTTCAAAAATTTTCTTGCCTAACTAGGGGTGGTGGCCGGGGTGGATGGTGGGATGACGCTCTTCCGGTTAACTCAAATACCTATTCGTCTTCAGGAATCGCTACTGTCATCCCCTCCTCCCTGGACGGGCTGTACCCCACAGTCGGCCTGCAGTCGTGTGAGGCTGAAGTGGAGGCGAACTTCGGCCAGAAGCCGTTCGTCTACGACATCAGTAGCTATATGAAGATGATGGATGAAGCTGTTGATGTTGCATCCGAAATCGAGGTCTGCTACCGTTTCATTTGGTCATGAAATACGTTATGATACATTTTGCAGAATCGAGATGGGGATCAACTACTGGACTATGAGGAGGAAGCCGCCTCATCCACTACGCCTGCAACTGCCGCGCCTCCTCCAGTCACCCCCAAGACTGAGCAATCAGTTGGAGGCTGGAGAGAGCGCTCGCTCTTCCCTCCTTCGGCGCCAATCATCCCTACCTCCCTGACCGGAACGAAGATCAGCCAACTCGTTTCTGCAATCAACGACAAGACCGGTCGTGGTTCCATCAACGATGACGACGAGATCTATGAGGATTGTGTTGAGGAAATGGTGAGAGAGAGACTCCTTCAAAGAATCGTGTGAACCTTAGAGCGGGCATTTTTCTCTGAAGAAATTATCCATGATAATTACAGGGCCTTCCCAAGCCTCTTACGGAACTCCCGATGTATGCGAAGTTTGCGGAGCTCATGAGAGAGCGGCAGAGATGCACTAATCCGGAGACTGAAAGGGATCCATCCTTCTCCGAACTTTCGCACCGGGAGCAGATGGAGGTTATCAAGAAGAAGACGCAGGATGCAGAGAAGTGTGCCGAGGTGAGAGTTTAGAAACCAGTAAATCATGAAAAATTAACCCTTAGACCCTTGAAAACAGAGAAGTGTGCTGAGGTGAGAGTTTAGAAATCAGTAAATCATGAAAAATTAACCTCTAGACCCTTGAAAACGTAACCTTTGACGCTGTGAAGTGTGCTGAGGTCAGAGTTGGAAACCATTTAATCGTGGGAAAATGGAATAAATGACCTAAATTCAGCGAGAGAAGCGACACGACGAGCTGCAACGGAAGAAGGAGAAACTGGACCTGATGCGCATGAACAAGGTGAGATTCTCATGTCAAGTGCATTGTTTTCATCAAATATTTTCCGATAGTTGGCACCCAAAACAGTACAGTTCTCGGAAACTGTCAATTGAAACTTGGCATTTGTTCGAGCGTGCAATATCCAGTTTCAGAAGCGACAGGAACTCGAGGAGAGCCGACGCAAACTTCTCGCGTCTGCCTGTCACGACGAGGACGATATCCGCGACTTACTGGATGCTGAGGCAAGACAGACTGCGATGGCTATTGATGCAGAGGAGAAGCGGCCTGTCGTGGCTAAGATGGTGAAGGTGAGCTCAATTGCATTTGTATTTTACATGGGTTCTCAAATGCAATAATCATTAGCATGAATAACTGCCTGCGATAGACAAAAGAAGATAGTACGAAACAGAACTAGGCACACGAGAAGCGGCCAGTGGTGGCGAAAATGGTGAAGGTGAGGTTTAGTGGATTGTAATGATCAGCATTAGCAGGCTCCCGTGATAGGCAACATGTGAGGGTGAAGGCCTCTCATGAAACAAATGATATAGAACTATAGAGAGGAGAAGGAGTCTGTGGTTGCTAATACGGTGAATGTGGGCTAATCTTTCCATTCTCCGTTCTTGCGTTGGCTAATCTCGGTCAAGAACCTCTTTGTGTTCGCACAAATCACCGCTAAACAGCAAATGTTGCAGAAGCTGATCCTCGAGACCCTCGCGCCTCAAGAATTTGTGCTTCGTCTGAGCTACGAGCTCCATTCGTCACCTCGCAAGAACCTCATTCCCTTCATTGAGGTAATGCCAACTGTCTCAATCAAAAATTGTTCAGAACTGTGCAACTGATTCTAATAGTTATTTCAATTTTCATATTCCAGACATGCCTTGTCCAGCTGAGAGGCGCCATTTACTTCGGTGATGTCATCTCGATCCCGGATCTGTGCGACAAACTCGCTGACCGAATCATCGAACTGCAGGTATTTTATGTGAAACGTTATTTGTCAATACTAAGGAAACTCAGCCAGATTAGAAGATTTGAAAGCCAGATTTGAAACAGTTGTTGCCCGCTTGAAACACAAGAGAAGGGTCGTTTTGCTCTTACACGTATATGAGATTTCCATTTCAGTCATCCGACGACGACGCCATCAACGAGGCTACTTTCACCGCTGCTGAGGCAATCGACATGCTCCTGCAGCAGCTGCAGCAACATCAGAAAGAGGAGAAGGATAAGAAGGATAAGAAGGAGGAGAAACCATCCCGAGTCTTGGCAGCTGTAATGGCTATGTGCGCTGAGCAGGAGAAGGAGAGGGAGAGGAACGAAGCTAAGGTTAGCGGAAGTGTCCACTGCTCACTTACATGACTGCATGGTACTTGTGGAGTTCACCATAAAAGTGCTTCTCGACCATCCACTGAAATTCAACAATTCTACCGGCGTACTCCACAAGCACCTAGTGCACATCACATACTTAGAAGCCAATCGTGACTCCAAGCAAATCTGTAAAAAAAAATACGCATAAAACTTGCAGCTCGCTGAGGAGATTCGAGTTGGAGAGAAGCTCAAGAAGGTTGAGCAGGAAATAACGAAAAAGAAAAAAGCGAAGTATGCAGCAGCAGCTCATGCAGCAGTGCCTGCAGCAAGCCTGACCTCAGGCGATCTCAAGGTAAACAATACACAGTGTTGCATACCTTTCGCTTACTGACACTCAAGCCCGAAAAGAACGAGAAGTCGGCGATTTATTCCTGACCCCGATTAATCGTGAATGAGAAGAAGAAGGAACACCATCCCCGGTTTTCCCCGCCTACAGGAAATATATGATTTGATTTGATCTGTGCGCAAATCGATTGCCATCTTCAGGGCGTGCTCCGGGAGACAGCAACCAGCGAGACGACTCCCGCTGATCCCAGCGATGAGGACACGAAAGCGGCAGTGGCTGCGCTCGTGATGGTGATTGATTGTTCATTTTATGGGCAAATAAAACAGCACTCACTCTGAGAATTTGAGGTAAATTTAGATGACTTCATGGATAAGTACAGAGATGAATATCAATTCAACATAACAGCTCGACGGGCATCAGCCTTGATGCTCGATTAACGATTACGATTTCCATTCCAGGAAGTGATCAACGAACAAACCTCCTCTGATGATTTCACACAACGTCTGGCCGAAGTGCTCAACTTCAAGCCGCGTCCGCCCCTCGTGTCGTTCACCGAGGTTCGTTGTGCTCCATGGACTCCTTTCTTAGGGTACCCATCATCCGAGAGAACGACACCATTGTAGGTGTCGATCCCGATGGTTCGCGAAGGCCTCACTTCCGGGTGGAACAGATCGAGCACTGAACTAGTCGAGACACTAGCGGAGAGGTTCATCGAGCTGCAGGTATCTGCTTTTATATGCTCCTCTAGTGATTGATCAGTTAAAACGGATTAGCCAGCTAATCTTGGCTCGAAACTACATGAACTACCTGAAATGGTGATTTCGTATGCGAATGACGTCGATGGGGATCAAAGCTGAGAAATATGTTTCACGCTCTCTCATATATATGACCGGCGGGATTGCGAAATGAGAGTGCGTGAAATTGTTCTCAACCCCCTGATGGAGTTGCTAAAAAGTAAATTCTTACTCTACTTAGTCCTCCGACGACTCCACCATCATCGAGGCTACGATGACGGCCCATACGACCATTGGTCAGATGCTGAGAGAGCTGCAGCGACCGCTCCCTGCCGTGACTTTACTGGGAATGACTGCCCGACCGACCACTGGCACCTCCTCGGCAGGAGTGACTGCCAAGGAGCGAAAAGCGGAGCTGGAAAGGAAGAAGGCCAAGGTTGGCGTTTCTAAACTTTACAAGACATCAAATTTTGAATTAGCAGATATGAGAAAAATTAAAGATTTCACGAGTTGCCTACGTTTGCGAGGCGCGCATAATGAAAACGTTGTTTCCGAATTTTCGATAGCGAACAAACAGAATGAAGTCGCATTCTTTCATCTCTGCAATAATTGCAGCTCGCCGAGATGCGCAACGCCAAGAAAGAGAAGGAGCAGGAAGTTCAGAGGCAGAACGAGGCTCGCAGAAGAGAAGAGGAGGAGAATGTGAGGATGGTCGAGGAATTCAAGAGGAGAGAAGCCGAGGAAGCGAGGAGGGTGGAAGAGGAGGAGAAGGGCTATGGTTAGTGTTTGATATGTTTAGTTCTCGTTTGGAGCGAAAAGAAAGGCGGGAAAACATCAGAAATGATGATTGTTTTTCAACCCTTTTCACAATATGGATGTGACCAACTAATAAGCCGTGCTGGAAAAAAATCTCCTTCTGCATAATTATTGCTCAATTTCAGCGCCCAGAAGCAATAGATGGGACCGCTATGCAGTGTCGGAATCCGAGGATGAAGATGAGGAGATGACAGTCGAGGAGCGGAAGAGGAAGGAGAAGGAGCAGGAGGAGAAGATTCTAGAGAAGTATCGACAGAAAGACGCGCGAATGCTTCAGGGGCTGAAGCCTGATGAAGAGGATGGAGAAGCAAAGGAGATTGCCCGATGGGTCAAGAAGTACCAGCGAAAGGAGGAGGGAGAGAAGGCCGAGATCGAGGAAAAGCACAAAGCATTGGCAGAGTGGATGGAGGAGGAGGAACAAGGCAATGTTCGAATGGTCGAAAAGTATCAGGAAAAGGAGGAGGCATCAGCGCGAATGCTGGAAGATCTGATCCAGAAGGAGGAGGAGAAGGAAACAGAGAAGAGAAAACCGGAGACCTACTGGGAAGGGATTCGGAGGAAGGAGCGGGAGGCCGAGGAGGAGGCTCGTAGAAGGGAGGAGGAGGAGAATGTGAGACTGGTCGAGGAGTATGTGAGGAAGGAGGCCGAGAAGGCTAAGACAATGGAGGAGGTGGACAGACGGGTTGAGGAACTGCTGAAGAAGTCCGCTGTTCAGCCCCAGAGTGAGGAGGAGAAGAAGGAGGTGAGAACCTTTAACGGAAATTCCTTCCATCTTATTATAGATTATCAATGACAATTAAAGATGAGACAAAACCTACTACTTTTGACTGCACCTGCTGAATATCCTGCGACAATTGTTTCAGTTGGTTTATGAATTGCATTTCAGGCACTTCTTAATACGATCCGAGCCCTGCTTGACAAGATCACTTCTGAGACGAAAGACACGCTGATCAAAGAGTTCTTGGAGATGAACGTTTACAAGTCGAAGTATCTGAATGATGTGAGTTCACTGGAAATCGAAAAGCAGCTTTTCCGCATGAAATGAACACGTCTGCATAAAAACACATTAAATGGTAATGAAAAGTCGAAGAGGTTCATCATTAAATATCTTGCTCGTATTTAGTTATCGTAAACAGTTATTGGTCTTTTTACTCTATCTAATTGACATGATAAACAAGTGCGTCATCATTCCAGATCGTCTCCATCATTTACGACAAGGCCGTCGACGAGCCCACCAACTGCGCTCTCTATGCGAGTCTGTGCTATGAGCAGGTATCATTTACTCTTTCTCATATTACTCATATCAACTGAATGATTGGAAGCAGCTTTAGTAGCTAGATACAACATTGTAGTTTGTTCATTTTGAAGAAAAAGGCGCAAATGTGCACTATAAACGGATTAGTTAAAGTCCATCCCAGGTGCAAGCCGAGGTCAAACTGAACACCAACAACTCCTCGCTATTCCGCAATTCGATCCTCTACCATGCACAGGAAACGTTCACCACCAAACAAATCGATGAGATAATGAAGAAGAAGGTTTTTTAGATGGTAGAGGGATATCGACTATTCATAAATTCAGCAAGACGAGATCGCTGCGGAGACTGACGAACGGAGGAAAGCCGTTCTGGTGGGAGGTCTAATCAGTACCCAGAGCTTCTGGAGAAGGAGAAAGCTCGGGAACATCAAGTTTGACCTTACGTTTGTTTACGAAATGTGTTTCACAGACTTTGGTTCTTCTACACATGATGTGATTAGATGTGCTCAAGAGAGCTTAATAGGGTTCTGTCATTTGAATTGATATTGGAATTCCAATAGCGAGAACATAGTGATCCCTCTGAAGATCCAAAAGAGCGGAATCGCCCAACGCTACAAAGCGTTGGCTGCGATCAAGAAGTATCTACTGGAAACTTTTCTCACTAATCAGCACACTTCAGTTTCATCGGGCACATGTACGTGCACAAGCTGGTCTCCATGCGCATCGTCCTCTTCTGTGTGGTGGATCTAATGAAGACTGTCACTGAGATGCCAGAACGACCGGAGGACCGCGTGGGGCTTGATGTGGTGAGCTCAAATAATCCGGATATGGTGCGAGTTAGAGTCAAGAAGAGAACAGAGAGAACAAGACTCGATGATCGAGGTCCTATGACGTAGAGAAGAGATGTGTTGTGATTCTGTGCTGATCACGCAAATTGTGGTTGATTTGCGAAGAATATAGACTGTTCAGGACGAGGAATCGGTCGAGTGCGCCGTACGTCTCATGGAGGTTGCCGGAGCTGCGCTACAGGAGGAAACCGATAAAGCTCGGCAGCAGCAAGAACTAGACCAGCGACTACGGCTGCAGCTGCAGCAGCTGCAGCTGACTCAGCGGCTGCCGCAGCACCCCAATCCCCAAGTATTCCCCATGGACATGGTCTGCAATACCTTCGAGAAGGCAAAGCCGCTGGTCAATCCCAGACTCAGGTTTGCGATTTTTTCAGTTCAAACGCATAAACATGGCTAAATCGAGCAAGCGTGGTTGTGATAAACGTGTTTCATACTGTTTCCCATTGCAGGATCATGATCAAGAACCTGCTGAAGCTGCGCAAGAACGGATGGGTGAAAAGTGAGAAGAAAGAGACTGAAAAGGCGATAAGGATGAGGGGAACGTCAACGGCCAGCCAAGACGAGGCAGCCAAGGAGAAGCTCTCAGAGCTGTTGAAGGGCATGGAGTCCGAACTAGTATGCTCTTTGAAGATCAAATGCAAATATAATGCTAAATCTGTTCAGACAAAGCGCAAAGAAGATGAGCTCAAGAAAGCCGAAGATGTCCCTGAGCCATCGCAAGAGGCAGGCTCGACGGATGCCGAAAGAGCGAAGGTCCGTCAATTTCTCTTTCCGGTCGTTTCTTAAAGCCAAAACTAACTTAAATGACCAAATGCACTAACTTACACAATTAGCTTGTATCGTTAAGGTGGAGGAGCATCGCACGATGACTCCCCGAGAGCTGGCCTTACAGAGGGAGAAGGCGCGCATCAGCAATTGCGTCAGCCAGAGAAAGAGGATCATGGCGCACATCATTGCGCAAGTCATTGACTACGGAACGGGAGAGGCGCTGCAGCAGGTACGGTAGATTCTCTTATCGAGTTCTGGTTTTATTTAGTTTTGATTATCGCACCAGTGGACAGACAGTGCAAACGGGTAACGGGCCTGATAGAGTTCTCACTTGCATTGTCTCCTGTTTTCGCAACAGGCTCCTCTTGCCAGCTAACAATAAGCTTAGGTAGACAGTTTGTTAAAGTGATAGAGCAGGCTCATGAACAAGTCTTCCCCAGGTCCGGGACGAGATTCTCCAGCTCGTCAACAACGTGACCTTCTCGCACCCTACTGCTCGGACGGTGGTCACGGGCTTCATGGCGGCCGCCGTTGAGAAGGTAATTGCAGCAAATTCTGAATCATTGATCTTAAAAGGAAAATCTGGTGACGTGTCAAGCGATTTAGCAGTCGTAAGACAACGCTGAGCAGGACCCAAGAGTAAAGCGAGTTGTTAGACCCTAACCACTACTCACACTGACATAGTAATGCAACCTTTTGTTGTGTCGGTCATAGTTTGCTGTCATTATTTTGAAATATTTATTTATTTTCCAAATTTAGGCCACCTCGCCGATGGGCGGTCTCGAGGTCATCCCCGCTTTCGGCCACGTACTTGCTGCTCTGCTGTCGAAGCAATCGGAGAGGGCAGAGATACTGGAAGGGTACGGTATACAAGGTCTCGATTATCGATAACTGACTCAATTTTCAGTGTTGCCGAGTACTGTCGCGAGGTTGTGCGCGTGGAACGGTGGAAGTTCATTCCGAATATCTGGGAGATCGTTGCTGAGGTACGGTTTCACGTTGAAATAAGATCATTTCGTTCTCAAAGCTGGGAGCAAACCAGTAACTGCTGACTCCTATAAGCATTGTCATCTTAGGAATGTGTGTGTGCGTGTGAAACTCAACCGAGAGTTGACCACACATCGGGCTGTTCTAGGTTATGGTCAACGCGCACTCCCCTCCGGAGCGTCTCTTCGACCCTTCAAGTAACCTCGTCAACACCATTCCCTTCCTAGAGGACTTCAAGGTTGCATTATTCTCCTTCTAAAATATATGCTGTGCCACAAGATCGATCAAATTCTAATTTTGCATATTCAAGGAGGCATTCATCGCCGCTAACAAGTACAACGTCAGCAAGTGCACACTCTTCGTGACGTTCCTGGAGAAATTGGTACGCTTTTTTTCTTTTTTATCATTCACTTATTGATTGATCAAATTAAAGCGAAACTGGGTTACAGATAGAAGAAAATAAAGTGATACTGCTAGGAAGCAACAAGAAGATCAAAGGATAACAGAACTGATTCGTGCCTTATTACAGGCCCAAAAGCAGCACAAGCGTGACAATATGGCGGAGACTTTGAATGATGTGAGTTTACAATCACATTTTAAATATATATTTTTTATTTAAAAGTCGATTCAGATCATCACGCTCATTTTCACTCAAGCCGTTGAACAACCCGAGCTCGCCTCGTTCTTGGCGGAAATGTGTGCAGCGCAGGTACACATCTCCTATTTTTTTATTAAACTGAAATTTGCAGTTCACATTTTCTAATGACGACTAGAGAATATTATTATAAACAGAAACACTCGCTGCTAATGATAAATGCTGTTTTACACCATTTTAGATAGAGCAAGAGCGCGCGCAGGACGTGCAGTCCTTCCGCAGTGCGATGGTCGTGCGTGTGCAGTGGCCTTCGGAAGCAGAGAGGGAGCAGGAGGCGGCGATGGCAGTGAAGGTACGTGAAAAACCGCAACGCGTGGGCGTGACGCGACGCGTGAGCGTGACGTGGCGCGTTATCAGGAAGTGTGTGCTGTAGTAGCGAGCAGTCCGAGTGGTGACATTGTCGCGAAAGTAGAGCGGGATATATTTCACGCACCATCCCACTTATGAAAATCATATCCGACCACCGTAAACGATTAAATTTTCAGAGAGGCGAGGTCCGCCACGCCGTCGGGTTCGAGGATCGAAGCGTCAAATTCAACGAGCTCTGCGCGATGCAGCGCAGACTGAAGACGAGCAAGCTCGCCAATATTATGTGAGTTGTGCCTTCAAGCAAGTAAATCAGCACTCAATCATTGCTTCATTACGCTATAAGGATCATTACGCGCGCGCCTCTCGCCTCTCTCGAAACGTATAGATTGCGCCCACAGTTAATGCAACAGTTCATCTTCGCAGGTTCTTCGGTCACCTCTACCTGCACGACATCATCGCCTCGCGCATCGTCATCTTCGCCCTGCAAGATCTGCTGACGGAGCTGGACACGAAGACGTACAGGGAGAAAGTAGAGGTGGTGAAATTTTTGTCATTGCAAAACAGCAAAGATATTGGCATGGATCGCTAGTTGAACCCGTGACTTCTTGAGTTGCATAACTCGCATACGCGACTTCACGCTAAACTTTCGAATAATGATTCTTTTCAAGGACGCTGACTCTATCGAGTGCGCCGTGCTACTGATCACTCTCTGCGGCAAGAAGTTCCACAATGAAAGTGAAGTGCAGTCAACCGCGGAAGATTCGCGCTTCGTCAGGTGGGATTTTTTTTCAGGGCGCTAATGCAAAATGAGTTTAAGACATGTCCAGAGAAGGGCAGGATTGCTCGATTCTCTGCATGTGAAGTACGGCAACTAGAATTAATGAAATATGTTCAGCACCAAGACGCTGGACAGTCTCTTCGCCACACTGAGTGCCATTGCGATGACGTCCGATGGGCGAATCAGGTAGTGTATTTGGCGATTTCCATCTAGCCTAGCAAAGGTATCCTTGGACTTGCGAAGGTATCAAAAAGGTGTCAAAAAAGGTGTCAAAAAGGTGTGCGAAGGTGTCAAAAAACAAAGGTACACCCGTACTCAAGGCACGTGCGTCCTGCGGGTGCTCGCTGCTAGGGCCAGCGACTATAATAAAAATTCAGTTTTAAGTGTTCATTTCAAAAATACCTTTTTCAGGGCGAAGATCGAACAAGTGATGATGCAGCGCGCGAACGGCTGGAAGAAGACAGTGAAGGGAACTTCGGTCGGGAAGGATACACGCAGTAAGCCAATCCTTCCATATCATAGCTCTCATGCATCACTCTTCATCTTTAATACAAGCACATCTTTTCGATCATTGCTCGAAAATTCGTTAATCTTGCAGACTACCACGGTCTCGAAGCCTTCGCCATCCGAGACGAGATGAACAGACAAACGACGGACAGGAGAGAGGGTGCTCATACGCCAGGTATGTTCGGACCAGTATTTTCAGGAAGCCAACCAAAACCAACAATGATTCTTGCACATGTGTACTTTCCAAATCTTGCAGTACGTAGTCAACCACTTCTCTTCTATCAGTTCGGATGAATGCCAACCTAAACAAATATGAATGCTCGAAAAACATTCTTTCAGAATACTACACCACCGAGATGATCGACGCTGAGCGGCGAGCCAGAAAGGCAGCCGAGATCGAGAAGCACTTCGTGTTCAGGGACGAAGAGAAAGAGGGTCGTCGGTCGGTCGTCACTGTTGAGGAGATCGTCGAGGAGGACGACGAGGAAGTTGAGGAGGTCAAGGTGAGAACAATAACAATAACAGCAACAATAACAGCAACAACAATAACAATAACAACAACACAGTTAATGATTGTTCTTTGCAGAACACCCTCGAGCACGAAGTTAGCTGTCTTTTGACGGTGATCACCGCAAACAACAAGCCCAAGATCGTCAAGGAGTTCCTCTCTTTCGGGGTGGAGAAGTACCACGATATTAACAAGGTACAGCCTGTCGCGAGAGAATCGAGATGAGGAGTTCACCGCATCTCGAATTAGAGCAAATAACATTCTCGATTTCTTCATTTCTATTCCAAACAACGTTCTTAGAACTATGATATTAGCACGAACGTTGTGATCAGAATTACGATTGGAGCTGTGTGCTCAGAATGCTCAGCGGAGTGTTTAAAATTATGATTTAGCATGAACTTTGGGGCGCAAGCCACGAAAAACAAACGTTCTCTACAGATCGTTTCGCTGCTCTTCGAGGCAGGTGCACTCTACCCGAGGAAGGTCTCGCTCTACGCCAGTATGTGCTCGGCTCAGGTACGCAAGTGTTTTCATTTTGAAGCAGGCTTGGGCGAAACACGGTCTATTTTTTCATAATGCTCTCTTAGACAGAGTAAGAGAGCACGGAAAAGTTACATATATAAAGGCGCCCGTAAAGTTATCGCCCAACCCTGTTTTGAGGCACGAAATCTGAAACAAAACAAGCGTAAATGAATAGCTGTTCTTCAGATCTCGAAAGAAATGGACAAGGATAAAGATTCAAAATTCCTGCAAGGCATCTACGATTACATCTGCGACGCATTGAACCCGGAGAAGACTGAGGAGATGGTAGGTTTCTGGGTTGTTCTTTCCGAAATATTGAACGTATCCACGAAACAAATAATCGGAAAGATGCGAGGGGCGAAAAGTAACACAAGAATTTGCCACGTCTGTGACGTGCTCAATCCGGAGAAGGCTGAGGAGATGGTATGCTTCAGTTGAAAACTTCTACGGGGTTCTGGGAATGTTTTCGAAATAGGGCGAGGAGTGGTGACTCGAACAAGTATTTGTGGCGTCTGCGAAACACCGAGGGCTGAGGTGATGGTATGTTTATGATTGTGAAAATGCTCGAAAAATTAAAAAAAGTGCTGATTCGAAGTCAAACGAAGTGCTGATTACTTCATTGATGAACGTACAAGAATATATGCCTTATTTCCTAAAAAAACCAATCAATGCACAGGAAGCAGCACTTCTTGCGTCAACCTTGGAGATGTTCGACAGCAATCTTCTTGACATGTACGAGAGAAACCTAACTGTCGAGGATCCCAAGCCTATAATCAAGCAGAGAAAGCTCGATAACATCTCGTAAGTGGTTTATTGATTTTTGATGGTTAACTAACTAATTAATTAATTAATTAATATTCAGTTTCCTCGCCGAGATCTACCTCCTCAGCCCCGACATCGAACTCGCTCGTCTCCTTCAGACGTGCCTTCTGAATCTCATGCAGACTGTGTCTACGTCGAGGAAGGAGGAGCATGTTGAATTGGTTCGTAATTTACTGTTTTCTGCTTTATTTCGCACAGAAGTTTCTCGCGGAAATACAGGAATTACCTTCACATTTATCGCCAGTTAACCTATCAGGACATGGAATCCTACGAGTGTGCTGTGGACATTCTCGAGAAGACCGGAAAGATGCTGGATTCAGCTTTGTGTGCTGCTGATTCGCAGGTAAACTTTGAATTCCTTCTTCTTGAATTCTTTGAATTGGTTGAACCATGAACATCTTGATTGACTAGGCCGTGATCTGTACTTTCGTCCTTCCAGGAGGCCAGTCCTGTTTCTCCGATCCTTGATACCATCTTCGATTCGATGAAGGCGACCACTTCGGAGATCAGTGGACGTCTAGGGTAAGCGTTTCTGTTGTCATTCTAGAGTGATTCCATGGTTCAGTTGTGTTCAGACTATGCTTGCTGAGGTGAAAATAATAGCACTCTAAAAGTATTATTCTTTCAGAGACAAGGTCGAAAACCTCATCTGGACTCGCGCCAACTCGTGGGTGCCCAAGGATCAGGTGAACTATTTCATACTTTACTGAGTTCGAACATCTCTTTCCCCTCCCCTATGTTTCCGTCTTGGAGGCCCATTGCGTGATATCAAGATAAACGTCTATTGACTAATGTCCGACTAGCATTTCAACGGAAAATGCACTTTTCTACTCTATTTGCCACGAATAGTGTCTAATCCCCCATCCAGCAGCAGTCTGCTAGGCAACATCATCTAATTAATTGGTGAAAGTCAAACATTGCCCCGTGGATTTATAGCTATGAAACTACTTCCAGGCCCTTCTCAATCACGTCGTCTATCTGATTGACAGCGTCAGTCCATCGACGATCGATCAAGTAATTGACTACTTACTGAAGAAGAAACTGCACGACGTGGCTGATTCCAGCGTGCTTCGCGAAGTGAGTTCAATTATTTCCATTAAATTTGATTTTAAAATGTAAAAAAAAATTCCAGATCATCTCTCACATTTTCGACAAGGCCGCTGCAAAGCCCGAGCTTGGACCGCTTTACGCTACTTTGTGTGCTGCCCTGGTTCGAAATTTGTTATTTTTTTCAGATTTACGCGGTTTTTTGAAATAACTTATGTAATTCAGGTCGCGCAAGAGGTCGCCAAGGCTGAGAACGGCTCCCGGCTGCACAATGTGTTCCTCGTGATCGCGCACGAAGTCTTCATCAACCAGAAGAGCATTCAGATCGTTTCGGAGAAGGTGCGTGATTTTATCGTTCCGCGATTAACCAAATTCCGGTAAAACTCTGAAAATTAACCAATAATTATAATGTGGTAAAGAATATGTTCTGACCGATTACTCAGTCATTGCCGAGAAGGCTCAAGTTTGATCAGTGCAAGACAGCAAAGGTATTGGCGCTGATTATGGAACTTCTGTACTTTTCCAAGGGTCTCCCTCTCTAAGACAGCTCTGCTTGAGAAGTAAGGCGGGGATGGAGGGTAGGGATAGAATATTGAGAATGGTTGGGCCAAAAAGTGCAGAAGTGCCCTGATCATGTGCATCTCTTGCAGGAAATCGAGTTGCACTTTGAAACCCCCCATCCTCATCCTCATCTAGCATTTATTGCCGGAGATGATAAATTGAGTGCCTTATTTATTGATTGCAGGATTTAAAATGTAGTAAATTTTAATCTTTAAAAAGGTTCTGATTATCAGTGCGTTCGCGTAAGAATCGCACATGCCCTCCTCAATCGGGTTTTTCGACTGCAATTGGTGTGATTCTCAGAAGAATGCGCTGTTATGCGCTGCATTACAGTTTTTACATTACATTTTAACAACTTTATCAGCTGATTCAGTGGGTATTACGAAGCTGGGTTGCCATGAGAGTTCTCCATTGAGCTCGATCGTGTCTTGCGATTTGCATGAATTGGGGGCCGGCTGCTTTGACGAAATCATCGCATTATGCGCTGCTCTTGCAGGAAATGGAGTTGTCCCTGGAAGGCGACGAGCTGCTACAAATGCCGATTATTCTCGAATTGATCGATCTCAAGTGCGAGATGAAGAAGAAGAAGCTCTCTTACGTTGAGTGAGTTGATTTAAGCGAGATCATCAAATTATCACCATTCCAACATCACAACGTTCTGACGCTTATTGTGCTCGTTAGAGAAGGGTGAGCAATAGAGTTCGAAATACGGGTCGCCGTCTCTTCATTTCACACACTCTCTCGTCTCTCTGACCGGTGAGAGGGTGTGTGAAATGAAGAGACGATTACCCGTATTTCGAACTCTAGTGAGCAATGGATTAGATTTCGATCGGTCGCTTCTCTCCCTCATCCTTACAGTTCGATTCATGCAAATCGGTCACCCTTCTATAGAAGTTATAGATGTCGCGGCAGAACGCTGTGACACGACTGAAGTAACTAATTAATTAATTACCATTTCATCAGATTCATCGGCCATCTCTTCCTCGAGGGCGTTGTCTCCGTTACTACGCTCAACTTTGTCGTCGTTGAACTACTCAAAACGATTGTGAAGAACACCTCCATTGAAAATACTGGGATTACACCGGTGAGATGATGTTTACAAAGCAATCCATGTGAAGTTCAACCTCTTTTTGGGTCAATCTTCTAATCCTCCTGAAAGGCATCCTGATCTGCCCTTCCGATGCGGCACGGATAAATCTAATCTTGTCAATAATCGAGCCTTTCCAGGACGAGGAATCGATCGAGTGCGCTCTCCGTCTGCTCAAGCAGTGCGGCAGTCATCTCCACGATGAGATCGTCAAGTATACGCTCGCTGGCGATCCAGGTGAGCTACATTTCTTATTCTTATTCTTATTCTTTATTCACCAACTCTTCAAGATACAGGAGTAACATGTAGGGACAACAGGTGGTATTTTGGGCTCGGGCGAGAATTTCTATACCATTCGCATATTTCGCCTCACTAGAAAGGAAAGTCCAGGGCACAATTTTTTGAAAATCATAAAAACTTTCCCATGCAGCGCCCTTCAACATGTACGAGGCCTTCGACGATCTGAACGCCGTCGAGCCGAGACTTAGTGATAAATTGAGGTGAGGGAAAGTACAGAAATAAAGCGGTCTCTCACTTTATCATGCTCCCTCGTTTTGTCTGACCGGCGAGAGAGCATTTGGAAATGAGAGACTTCAAAATTGTGAGGATCGTTAAAATTAGTTTCTGAATCTTTCATCATTACAGAGTGATGATCGATGAGCTCGTTACTCTTCGTTCCCATGGATGGGTGACTCCATCGGTCGAGGCTATCGAAGAGAAAGAGGAGGAAGAGAGTGTCAAGGACATCGAGGCTCAGGTAATTGTTGATTCTTCTACCGTTTAGCGTATACTGCTGTAACTTATAACTGTAGATTCTTTAGAGAATCTCAGATCTAACTCTAGAAACAATTCTAATGAGATGTTTTTGCAGTTCGAAACCGAGTACGATCCAGCCTGGATCGACTCCGGCGACTCCAGTGACCAGGAAGAGGAGGAGGAGGAGGAGGAGAGTTCTGACGATCAGGAGGATATCGATCACGACAATGATGCTGAGGTGAACGAGCACGGCAATCGAGAGGAGAATGAAGAGGTCGGTTCAACCTTCCCGAATCGTAGCTTCTCCCTAGGCATAGTCATTATGGTGAATACTAGTTCTCTTTACGTCACCAGACCAGAAGTAGCCAACACAATAGATTCTTTCTGAACAAGTATTCATTGCAGACCTCCGACGACGATGACGTGGAGGAACTCCAGAAGCCCGTCAGCGTCGAGGAAGCGAAGGATGGAGAAGTCAAGGAAGTTGGCGTCAGCTACCGACAGCCGTACTCGCCCCAGCAGACGGGCGGGGAGGAGGAGTACAAGATCGAGTCGTCCGAAGAGTCTGCCTGTCCCAGCGTCAGAAGCGAGGAGCAAGAGGAGGTGGAAGTGGCTGCTGAGGCACTGGTGAGTTGATTTCATTCATCGTTCATTCGTTCATCAGTCCAGTTTGTAATGTTTCCTTGCTCAGGCTCTCGATGAGACCCTTGATGAAGATACGCCTGAGGCTAAGAAGGAAGACGAGAAGACGAACGAGAAGAAAGAGTTCAATGACGGTCTTGCTCGTCAACCCTACTCTGATGATGAGGAGGAGAAGTCCTCGTCCTCATCTGACTCATCCTCATCCGAATCCTCCACGACCTCGTCCTGGTCCAAAGTCTCTGTAGAGTCTGCACTGGACTATTCGAAGTTGGACAGTGATCAGGAGTAGATTATAATCGAATCAAAGCTGTAGAAATGCGCTAATATTCATTGAAAGTAGACTACAATGTGTTCTCATTACCCTGAAATCGATTCGAATAGTGAACAGAATCTGTAATTATGTACCATTTATGTATTCTATGTACAGTTCTTACCTTATTTCACTCAAATTAGTCGTAGTTTGAGCTAATGTATTTCATAGTCTATTTGTGTTACTTAGGTACAGTTTTCTCTTCTTCTATTCTCTAGATACTGTAGTAATATGATGATGATCTTAAATATTTCCACTCTACCTCAGGCCTTTCACTACCTCAGATGTACAGAATGCATGATAAAGATTACCCACGATTCAGTGCAAGTCCTCATGTAAATGTTGTAATCATGCCTGTGTATCTGCTTCTGTGCGCTGCCTGTGAGCATTAGTGAAAAAAAAATTATGATACTCGTGGAGTTCACCGGAAGAATGGCATTCCAACATCCATCCCGACCACCAACCCTGCTTAGGGCCAAGCAAATTTTAGAATGAGTGAAACACATCCATTGCTCAGGGGAACTTCACAATTTCTGAAGTTATGAGGATCTTTTAATCAGTCGACGCTCACTTTCACTGGCCCGAGAATCAAAAGATCACACCGTATAGATAACGCACACCTCTTTCAATCACGCATACACTCCCGCTACTATCTAGAGGCGATTCCCCTCTCACTATCTCTCTTACATTCTCTCTCTCTCTCTCCTGCCAACACCCTTTCTCTCTTGCACGTGATAACATCCTCTTTCGCAAGTATACCAGCGAGTATGAGAGAGGGTTGTGCAACCCATCGCCATCTATCCTGCTCGGGGTCACGGGTCACCTGGGCACTCCACAATCGAAACTCTTGTCTCCTCCTTCTCTGTGAGTTCGGCCAGAGGACCTTCTCTCTCTTTATTGTGTTCAGGACCTCTGACCATTCCCCCTAGTGCTCTCTTTCTCCCTCTCAGCACCGAATCATCTTGCCAGAGGAGAGGCTCTCATTCGAGACTCTCGCCCCGGTCACTTACCGTACTTGGCGTCTTATTGTCCCTCCTGGTTTGTGAGTCATATTAGCGCTCTAACTCATTTATGGGCTTGTTGATGTTGTTGTTGTTGTTGTTGTTAATCCTATTGTTTGTTGATCATGTTTATCTCAGGGTAATGACCGACCTAATACACTTCAAGTTCGGCCATGGCGGGTCCTGGCATCGGTACGTTTTGCTTCTATTTTATTCTTTATTCGAAAATAGCGTTTCAAAATCGAGAGATGTGCATCAGAAGTTGCGAAGCCTTGCGCAATTTTGTCTATGAAATGAAGCAGTAGCTCGCTGAGAAGAGAATTCGGGAGTATTCGTGGAATGTCTTCATTGCAGATTTGCTCTTCCAACTCAAGGCCGCAAGCTGTTCCCTCGCCTCAAGAAGCGCATTCACTTCATCCTGGGCGTGACTGAGCAACAGTTGTGGTGGGATGGTGAGTATTTTGTTGGCTACCGATTTTTGCGGAAGCTCCCAATCCCCCCTTCCCACATTTTTTAAAGATATTGTGGGGAAGTATGCCTGTGGTGTGCCCGTTTGCTTGAGATCAACGGGAAGTATGCAGAGATAAGAAGATGAGTACGGTGATAAGAAGTTATGGATTCATAGCACGCACCACAACATCGAGTGATTAGACTAGCCCATCACAAGATTGTGATGGTTAGATAAGAGTTAATCAAGTTTATCATCACCTAAGGATCGAATAATCGTAATATCAAGATAATTCTGAACAGTGTGATTCCAGATGGAGAAACGATCAACCGCCTCGATGATTGGACCGATCTCCAGGCCGCCATTGCTTTCGCTGAGCAAGAAGGAGTGCTGTGAGTTTCACATCAAGTGCATAACATTTCAGTACTTCGAACGAATCTTTCGTGAATCGTCCTTTGCAGGCGAGCCACAGTGCCCTGCGTCTACCTCCAGTTCTCGCCCTATCGGGAGAATTATGAGATGCTTTCCGAGATGAACCCTGCTGTGTACAATGTCGGCTATCCCCCACCTGCTGTTCGGGTAACTTTTACATGATAAAATTTCCAAAACTTTCTGCGTTTTCCCAAATTATTGTGTTCAAAATGAATTTCAGGACACCACTGTCAGTGCCTCCGAACGTCCTCCACTTCGCTCGAATGTTACCAAAACCACGACGCAAGCCTTCACCGCACCAGTCTGCCATGCTGCTTCGCATCGTGAACAGGAGAAGAAGGCACAGGAGAGACTCACCAGCCTCTACCATCATTCGGAGAAGACGGATCAGCTACTGTATGAACTACTTCGCCAGCAGGAAATGCTGGGTGATGCGATGAAGGTTCCCAAGGAGAAAGACCCCGAGGCGCTCGAGGAGCAGAGAAAGCTAGCGGGAGCCCTCGCTGATTTCGAACGGGACTTTGGTCAGAAGAAGTTTGAAGCCAACTTGGAGGAGCAAGCAGCGTTGTTCCAGAAGATAGAACAAAACGGTCTGCTACGCTTGGATGGAGATGTGAAACAGTCTCGTCCCGCTCCCCTCAAGGCAGTGCGTCGAGTGAAGCAACAGCTTCTCGCCGTGTCGGATACGGAGATTAACTCCTCGGAACCGACCGCATGGAAGCAAGCGACTGCGCAGAATGACTGCGATGAAAGTCGTCGTGAGGATCAGATCAGCCGACGATCCCATTCGCCACTGTCGCCATCAGAATGCGATGCGACCTGTGCAGAGAAAGAACGGAGGATTGCAATGGCTCTGAAGATCGAGGCGGTGAGCTATTTTGTACACTTTTCCTTCGAATATATCTCTTTTCATGTCATTGTGTGCTACAAAATGCAGTTTTCTCATTAAAATATTCCCATTTCAGGAGATGAATCTGCAGTGGGAGTTGCGAGAGAGGGGACTCCAGACTCGAACAGCTACTGCAGCTGCAGCTGCGGAGAAGAAACTCACTGAACTTCTGGGCGAGATTGACGAATCGAGGGAGAGACTGAAGAAGTTTGAGAAGGATTGCTTCGAGAAGAAGAGGGAGGTAAGCGGGTTTGGTAGGGGCTTGAATGACTTTGAAAAATATTGTTGAAAATGAAATCCATTGCAGAGCCTCAATCTCCGACGACTCAAACTGCAATTGTACAAAGAGAGGAAGCACTTGATCGAGGTTAGCTGAATACCGCGCATTCCTTAAATATCATTACGAGTGCTTTATTTATTTTGTGAAACCCATCCTCAAATCATCTACACAATTGCATCGCATTTTTCTAAGATTTTCGAGCATAGTCAAAAGAAAATAACCATCATAGTCATGGTTTTCACAAAGTAATTCCTCAGACGAATCCCACACTGCTCGAAGAAGTCCGTGAAGCAGCTGAATTCTTCGACGAACTCATTCAGCAGTGTATCAGAGAAGCGATCAATCCCAAGGAACTGGAATACTACTTGCCGAATTTTGTGGAAAGAGTGAAGGTACTTGATGCACTCCTTATTTCGCACTGTCTATCGTCACGCGAAAATTGGATAATTTCAGAAAATGATCTACGGTAAGATGTCTCTTGAAGCCGCTAATATTCCGGCTCATCTATTTCCACTGATCCAGGTATGAGAAATTCACTACTTCAATAATTGCGAAAGTTTACATTCGACGCACTCACTTTTCTTCATTCCTAGTAATCATATTAACCCGGAATCAGTAAACCGTTCGAAGTAATCACAGAATCCGAAGGCCGAAAATCATCCAAGACCCCGAAATGCAAACTTACAGACAACTCTCCCCTATCTCCGTGTCGCCATCGACGCCGGAATTGTCCATATCGAGTACCTTCCCTCCATCGCTGATCGACTGCCGAGTAGATTCAAGACGTCTCCTCGATCCTCGACCGATCACTGCTCTGACAGTTCGGGATCGTGGGTGAGTGAAGCATAGAAAAAACTTCCCATTCTAGTATCTTCGTAGCAGCTTTTCTATCCTCTTAGTACCTGTGACCTTGTTTTCGCTCTATTGTTCCGAAAGACCTATGTGTTCAGGGATCGGCGGAAGAGCCCAGTCCGAAGACGTCCGCTCAATCATCTCCTAACAAGCCTTCTGTCGATCCCGCTGCCAAGGAAGACGTAGTCATCGATGAGGTCACTTCGGAAGCTTCTGAAGCCGTCACCGAAGCGACGTCCGTGTCCACTGAGCCGACTGCACCAGACGCCCTCGGCGTCGAGGCTGCAAAGAAAAACGTAGTCATCAATGATGCATCGACGCTAACGACCCCTCTGAGTGCTTCGTCAGATGTCGTCAGCGTTGAAGCAACAAGGCTAACTGCATCTGAAGCCATCACTGAACCGACTACACCAGAAACCGTCAGCGTCGAAGCTTCCAAACCATCGATCAGCGTCGGAGAGCCTAAGCCCGGAAGAATGCCCATTTCGACTCGCGAGTCTGATCACGCGCGAGAGAAGAAGTGCCACTGCACGGTGAGCGAGCGGGTTTCGAATGCTTATTATTTGATTTGACTCGCTAGAAGAACCTCGCTGTGAGTTATGATCTATTGCGCATTCAATTTTCCGATACTGTTCAACTTCTTCAATTTCAGGTCGCCGCGAAAGTAGTGGACCTCAACTTGGGACTGAAACAGAAACTCGTCAAGAATCCGCCGAACGAGTCGAAAAAAATGCCCAGAGTGCGTAACTATTGCGTATACGAATAACTCGACAACACATTTTTATGATTGAAAAAGTAAAATAAGGATTGACCTTTCAGAAGGTTCTATGCGAGATCAAAACTCGCATACAAATTCTGGCTGAGAGATTTGGCCCTCAAGAGGAGAAGTTTGAGAGGGTGTGCGTCCGAGTGATCACTATGTACATCGAAGGAGAGAGATACAATGTCGCCTTCTCGTGTGAGTCACTTGCATCTTATTAAGAACTGATTAATTCAAAAAAAATGGCACTTGTGAAGTTTTGCGGAAGCATTGTACTTGGAAAAACCTCTTTAGATGAACTCATCTAGTCTAAAATAACCAACCACCACACATTCAGTCACTCCTCTCAACTTCCTTCGCGTGGATGTCTACAAGGACGCACTCATTCAATACGCATTCGCGGTGAGTATTCGGGAACTTTCCTGGTAGTTGGCCAACAGTGTTTCTCTGTCCTCTCTAAATGGTGAAAGAAAGTGTGTGTAAAATGCAGAGACGGTGACCAGAAACCTAGCAGACAGCCTGACGCTATTTCAAAAAGTTGGAGTATGTATGGGAAAGGCAGGAAGAGCAAAAGGTCAAATCACAATGAAAAATCAGGCGTTTTGCACGCCTCATATTTCACTCCGATGATGTAATTCTCTCTCAGGCCCAATACTACCCCGACGTGTGTCTCATCGTCTTCAACTTCGTCGAGGAACGGAACAGCGACGGCGAGAAGAGAATCAAGGAGTTGCTGTCCGATTATGGAGTGCATGTCGAGAATCTCAGATACACGGTGAGTGGAAGATCGCAAACTTTCGACTTTAGCACGCATCATCAATAGGGTTCTCTTGTTGGAATGGAATTCTGGAATTCCAATAAACGAACAAAGAAATTTGACTGCTCTGTTGGCGAGAGAGTAAGAGGAATGAAGAGGTATTGGAATTCCAACTGGAATTCTAATCTAATCAAATTCCAAGAAGAGAACCATAATCATCAATCGAATCTATCTTCCCCACAGCATTTCTCCCTATCGCCTATGAATCTCGTATTGTTGAATTGAATTGAAATGAATCATCTCGCATTATACGGAATTATCTTCTGAATAGTTTTGCCTCAAATTGATTTATCGAACGTAATGCTTTCAGCGCAAATCCGAGAAAGAGAATGTGCTGAAGAAGATTATGATGAATTGGGACAAACTGAAGGCTGGACCGCAGAACACGGAGACCTGGTTCTCCGGGAGCACTGTCAAGATGAACGGAAAGAGTCAGTTTGTAGAAAATATCACCCACTCTCATGTTGTAATGGTCTTTCACCGGTCAGACAGACGCGAGAGCTCGCGACCAGAGGATTGCGTGAAAGGATTGCGTGGATTGCGTGACTCTTCTCTGGCTTGCAAGCAAACGTTCTAACATTATTTAGAATGGAATACACCGTAGTTTAGGATATATCGACCAAGTAATTGCAGGCGTCGAGTACTGTTGGATGAGCACTCTGGAAAAGGACCGCAGACGTCTCCAAGCATACGTCAGTTATCATTCTTATTACTCAATTTCGGCCTCTCCAAATTCTAGAACGATAATATCACAAGAACCGCTTCGAAAAATATGGAAATTCTAGGTAGACTCTCACGCGAGGAAGGGCCAGGATGCTGTGGATCAGGTGAGATGAGCTTCTAAATTTCTTTGAGCTAACCTCAACCCTACTAGGAGACAAAGATCTGAACAAATTATAATTAACGCATTTTTCAGGATTCTAAAGTGAAGTGTGACATAGACGACAGGTCGGTGTCGCATGCACCGGTACAAGTGTCGCTGGTGGACAGTTCGGCAAAGGAGACTAGAAAGGAAACGGGCAAGGCGAGTCGTCATTCAATTTGTTTCCTTTTAGAGGTGATCGGGCGTTCAGGAGCCCTCGTTTAGAAACATCGTAACGCAAAATTTCGAAGTGTTCTGAACCGTATTTCTAACAGAACCCAAAACATTTTGCTCAAACGTTCCTAAACAGGGGTTCCACTACAAGCAATTTCCATTAGTGCCCTGATTCCTGAAACGGATTTTTGTATTGACTCACTGATACTGTTCCTCACTTACAACAAGTTGGATAACTTGTCCATAAAAGCGAAATAACCAGAACATTTTTAAGCACTGTTCGAAAAAGTTCGCCATTCAACTTCAAAAAGGCCAAACACTCGAAGAGTTCAAAGCTGAAGCAGCAGCTAAGGGGATCACTAACTTGCAGGTGCGAATATTAACAATAAAAAAACTGAGTTTGCCGCATCTTACTGTAATGCAACGAAAAGCTTCGCTATAAGAATTCAGTAATTTTTCTATTTGTCATTGTAGATTTGCGAGACGACCAAAGAGGAATCGGCAGTGTTCGAAAAGAGAACGGAGCTTGAGGGGGACGTGAAGAATTTAATGGCATTGGTAATTCCATTTCACTTTCGAATTATTTCTTGTCTACCCAATGAACATACTAATACCTGAGAAAATAATCAACAAAAAGCCGTATTAGCTGTTTTTGAACTAGCACAATAGAGTATTTATGGAATTAGCTCAGTAGTTAAAGGAGGGCTGTTACCCAAAGAAATGGGCGAAAACATGCTGTTTTCATCAGCAAACAAACAAGGACCTCGGCCTTTAGAGAGATTGATCGCTCCATCATCTCGTTCAGGTTCCTTCTTCTTCAACGGATGAAGAGCAGCGCTCTGAACTGATGCGGTTGGTCAAGGCAGAGTACGACGAATACTCCATGTCTGCGGGATTGCCACAGAGTGCGGAGACTCCCTCGGTAGCTACAGAAGCCCCGCCTCAGTCTTCGCTCGACCACGGACCTTCCGGTCTCCCAGTCGTGCCCCAGGGAGAGGTATCCACAATTTTAAGAGTCACCTTATTTTCTTTTAGAGGTAGCAAGATTCTGAAAGTTATCTGATCGTAATCATATCTATTTCAGGTGCAGGAGGCAGCCCGATTCTTCCGGACTCTTCTCAGTTTCTGCCATGCCGATGGCGACTCGCAGGAAGGAGGGAAGCCCGCGAGAGTGACTGCCATCGTCAAGGTGCACTATTTAGATAGCTTACATTGAAATCAGCTCGGATGACTTAGTATACCATTCAAATTCATCAAAATCGGGATATGTGAGTTGAGACCACTCCCATGTTGGAGAATTGTTCACAAATGATAATAAGTAGGATTAGCCAATGAGAAAGGTAAACTTGAAAAGGTAAAATGCTTCCACACCGATCTATTTCATTGCCGTCCTGCAACGACTATGGGCACTTTTGCCGTTCCATGCCAAGCCCTGCCCCCTCGAAATCGGCGGAGGGTCGCAACAGGGTCGCAACCCGCCTACGCTATGAACAACAGCTACTGAATGTGAAATAGGAGTAGTCCAACGCTCGGGATTACCTTCTACTGAGGGTGGCAAATGCTTCAAAATGGTCGGATTGAGCTGAAATTTGAAATTGGTTGTACCTACATGCGTTCCTTTTTAGAGCGTCATCTACGGAGCCTCTTCTGTGGGCGAGTTCGTGGATCAGTTGCAAGCACTCGGCATGCGCGGTCAACCGCACCTCCTGTCCTTCCTCGAGGTTAGCCAGGCCGAAACGCTATTGATATCATTCACGGTCTCTTTTCAAATTTGGATGAAGTTTGCATAGCAAACCCTTCTGTCCTTCCCCGAGGTTAGATCTCAGATTTTCTTGTAAACGTTCAAATTGGATCAAATTTTCGTTGTGAACACTTCTGTCCTTCGTCCAGGTAGGTTCAAGATCTCAGAGTTTCTCATAAAAAAATTCAGATTTTCTTACAAAATTGGATGGCATTTTCGTAGCAAATACTTGTGAATTTCCAACCGCACCTTCTGTCATTCTATTTTCTTATAAAAGCTCAAATTTTGTCTGAATTTTGGTAGCAATTACTTGTTCAGAACACGCTCCCTTCCCTTCGCGTGGCCATTGCTTCAGGTGAAGTCGTCATCGATGGAATTTCTGCTGATCCACTAAAGCCCGAATTTGGGCATACTGCGAACGCCGACGACGTGAAGAAGGTAGAGTTGTCCCAAGCTGTTTTAAACTTCCCACTCTCTCATTTCGCAATGCTCTCTCGCCGGTCAGAGTGGGAGCGAGATAGTGTCTGCACGTGAGTATGCATCAAATTATGCGTATTTTCAGGTTGACGCCGCCACCGTCGAGCCAGCGAAATCATCAGTAGAGAGCAATTCATCGGAAGTTACTGTCGTGCCTGCTGCTAAAGTTGAATCACTGGACGACTCCATCAATGCTGATCTAAAGAAGATCGAGCAGGAGGCTGCGGCGTTTGATAATCCATATCGGAAGCTTGTTTTCGAGGTATGATATTGGAATTCTTTGAATCTATGAGCAAAATGGTGTTACGTGGTGCATCATTTAGGGAACGCAAAAGGACTCCATCAATGCCGATCCAATGAAGCTCGAACAGCAGGAATGGGAGTGTCTCAAATATCATCAGAAACTAGCTGAAGAGGTAACTTTTTTGTATTTGTGGAATTCGCCGGAAGAATTGATGTGTTTTACATACGAACAAAAACCGCTCCGTATCTTCCGGCATTGCAATCAAAATGAACCATTCACATTTCAGGCGCCGAGAGCTGACTCCATCGCCGATCGCTCCTCTCCTATCGATCAGCAAGTCGTCCCGAGCATGTTGGACTCAACGCGCTCCTCCATCGCCACCGTGCTCGACAAGCAGTACGGCGGCAGCACTGTTGAGGCAAGGATTCATACCTTTCAAATTATGTTTCATTGATGGTTTTGTTCTCGAGAACAGTAAAACGTGAACATTTTGTCCATTTCAGACCAATCTTGAGGAGCACATGCGAGAGGCGGTGAAGTGGCGGGTGGAGCAGCTGCAGCGGCCTTCAGCAGATGCAGCTGACCCGACTGCAGTCGTAGTTGTGCCCACTGCAACTGATGCCAGGGACGTTGCCAAGGCTACTCGATTTGTCACCGCTGGCATGCTTGAGGAGCATGTTGGACCTACAGCATCTGAAGCTAACAATGCTGTCAAGCAAGCGCCGACCACTTTGGCTGCTGCGGCATTTACAGCCATTGACATGGGCGAAGAAGTCGCTGGAGCTGCTCCACTGCAGCCTCCACCCAACCCCGATTGGCAGCGTGCTGCAGAGATTGCGAGGGAGCGTAGGGCGGAGATGGAGAGGAAAAAGGAGAAGGTACTGATTCTGATTCTAGCAATTCGAATTCCATTTCTTCGATTTTAAGACGAAATACGACAGAAAACTGAACAAAAGAGATGTGCAAGTCCATTTGCAGCTCGCCCAAATGCGCCTTGCCAAGCAGCGACTGGAAGTGGTGAAGAGACAGCATGAGGATAGAATAGCTGCGCGAGCTGCGGATGAGAGAATTGCGCAGGTACACTTTATTCTGAGTGTTCATTACCAAGCAAGATCAAGTTTGGGTAGCAGAAAATTTCCATCAATATCCGTTAATATTTCTTTTTTTTAACACGAGCTCTATGAAACGCATTCAAAAGACCCTGTTCAGGCTCCCAACGCGTCCATTCCCCTGATGGAACCGGTGCTGAAGCCCGCCCAGTCGTCCACTACGGCCACAGTGAAGCTCGGAGGACAGATGGAGTCGATTGGAGTAGCAGGGTTCGATAATCTTTCATTTCCATAAAATCAGGCTAGCAAAATCATGAGTCTGACCAAGCGCGATTTTCCGTTCCGCTTGTAGCTTTTCGTTCCCTTTACTGCAAGAGTTGAAGCTCCTTGCAATTGTTCACTTAGACTGATGTATATTTGTTTCTATCTAAATATCATTGAATGAATGTCTTCTTCTCATATTTTCTCGCATCCTCTCTCTTTTTGCTTTTGCCTCGAAAAGACAGAGTATCGCGTTTAGCGGGTGTTTACACAACGTGGGAACCTAGCTGAGGACAACACGTTTTCTCTCCTCTCCATCCCTTGACTCGCTACGTTTAGGTGCATATTAATTGGTTAAGGGCCATTTGATTGAATTACGTTGTTTCAATGCACTGTTGATTAGATTAGAAGATTGATCTGTGGCCACTCTTCTCAAACCATCGCTTGGCACGCTCATAAAAGGGTTTTATGATTGCGTCACCCTGACAGATTGCAATCACTCCGCTCTCATTAGTCTTTGTTGGTCTTTTGCTGATTTTATTAGGCAACCCTAACACCTCTTCTCTCCGCCAATCCCTCGATCTATTATGCAACAAAACAAATGAATACGGGCCCTGACAGATTGCAATCACTCTGCCCCCATATCGCTCACTATCGGTTTAATGTTGATGAGATTACAATGCCCTATTGCCCAATCCTCTTTCATCTCATCTCGATCTGCGCTGTGTAAGCAGAGACGGGCGCGAAACTGAACCCTTGCCCTGTAGTGGAGGATTGTAATGTATTCCAAACCTCCTCTCTTCCGATGATCGTTGAATAGATTGCGGAATAGTATGGCCCAATCCTGTTGTAAAATCTCTTTATCGTTCGTTGCGCTGTGTAAACTGAGACGGGCGCGAGTATAATGCTGCGAACAGTGTCGACATCTAGACCTTTTCTCTGGGAGAAAAAAAACGTCTAGACGGTCTACTCTAGACGGAATTGAGGGGAGTCTCAGTCTCTCCCAGAGAAATGGTCTAGACGCCGACACTGTAAAGCCAATACACTTTAATTCCAGACTGCACTTTATCCCAAATCTCCTTCAGTCGGCCCGGCTCAGATGAATTGGTGAAGATCACCGAGTTTGGGGTTCCACTTTCATACTCTGAATTCGAGTGATTCGATCCCCTTGCATGCTTCTGATCAATAGCCTCTCCTCATTCTCTTCTATCTTTCTACTCTGCTATTGTAGCGATGAGAGAAATCATTCTTTAATTTCAATATCCTTTTACCTACCGACATGAATCTGAAAGTGATAAGAGTTTTCCAGCGCGTTTTCCTTCTCACGAGAGAACCAACTGTCGCAAAGCAGAGAGTACGAGAGACGTGATTAATTTGTAGAGGTCGCTCGCTCTTTCTTTCACTGATGTAATGAAGATCAGTGCGATATCTCCGCCGATTGGAAGTTTCAGCGCTTTTCCGCTAGCAATTCCCTTTTCTTGCAGTGTTCGAACAAACTGGGTAGGGCTAAATAGAGCACTTTCTATCCCATCTCTCTCCTTCTTTTTATCTAAACAATCCTCATTCTCCTCGCTATCTTGCCCGTCTTCCTAGCGTCCGTTTTTGCATTCATGTCAACATTCTAAGGCGTGTTAGGGTAGGAGTATCTTCTCTCCCTCCCTCTTCTCTCCCTGTCTTATCTAATCCCTCCCCTTTGTCCTCGCTCTCTCTCTCTCCGACCCTCTGGCTCTCTTCGCAGTCATTCTTATCGCCTGTCTCCTTTATAGTAAGCGCACTCATATTCGCGCTGTCATAGCCCTTCGGTATGATATCCTCTGGTGCCCCAATTACATCCTTCTTGTCATCTCTCGATCCCTTTACAGGTAGCCCGCTCTTATCGGCTTCTGCCACTGCCCTTTTACCTCTATGAGACCCTTTTCAACCCCGATATTTTCTCTCTGGCACCCTAATCCCATCCGTCCTGTCACTGACTATCCAGCACCCCATTCTTGTCTCTTAGCTCTCTCGTCTCCCTCTTGTCACCGACCCGTCTGCGTGAACTTTTCAGATTGGAGTTTTCCCTCCTTTTCTCCTTCATCCATTCTCTATCATCGATCATCGATTGATGATTGATGATGTTTCATTTACTGTATTTTTATATTTAATTTTTCATTTAATTAAATACTTTCCAGAAAGATGTTCGAGCAGATGGCACGGGAGCTCGCGGACGACTTGCCGAAGGCGGAGAATGAGGACATCATCGAGAGTGATGAGGTGAGCTACAATCATTTTGCAATAGGTGGGAGCATTTCTTGGATGTTTGGCCAAATCGATCGTCACACTTTATTGGATCCCTGCCGTTCCAATTTCCTACCCTTTGAAGATCAGAGTTGCTGTTCTGGGCCAGCTGTTGTATCAAGAAGATGATAGGTAGAAACGTGGGTCTCGCAGCCCTTCTTTTGCACACCACCAATCGGAAACTGGGAAACCTTAGCCTCACGATTGTCGTCTGAGGTAACAATTTTTTTTAATTAATTTTCAGAAACTGCTCGAGCGAGTCCGCGATCTGCTCTACAACAACTCGTTCAGTGCAGTTGACAGCATCACCGCGATGTTCCTCGCCCTCAACGTGCACAAGTCGGCCGCACTGAAGGAGGTGATTCGAATCTTCTGAGCCTGAAGTGTCTCTGATTGATCAAATATGAGTTACGCCGAGACTGAACGTGCTGTTAAAGAGCTATTCTGATTTTCATCCATCGTTGTGTTTCAAAAGTGGATTGAAATTGTGAAAGAAATGGTCACTTTTACGAGTCAGTTGGCTTGATTGGTAGCCGGTACTCATCTTCTAAAAGATTCAATGTTGTAGGTCGTCGCCCTCGTCTTCGAAAAGGCTTCTGATCAGCCGAGCATGCACGATGTCGATGCGAGGTTGTGTGCGGCGCAGGTGAGAAATTGGAACTTTAAGGGCCAACAGAAGGCAACAAAACCGTAAAACTGAGGTAGAATCAGAAAATGGTGGCTTAGGATTATAATAAATGCCCATAAGACAAAGCAAGCATGTTTTCGATAAGTGCCGGTGCGGCTCAGGCAAGAGATTTGATAGATCTGAGTATCAAGGTTACTAGTTAGCACATTTGCTTTAGTGTGTCATCGAATTCGTATTACCGGATGATTTCAGGGTATTGCTGATGGGAAACAATCATTCCGTTCCAGATGAAGAAGGAACTGGAGGAGTCGAGCGTGTCCGAGTTCCGCCGTGCTGTTCTCGAGCACATCGAGGAGCAGATGGGACCGACTGCTGTGAATGAGATGCTGAGACTGAAGGTGAGATTCTCTCATCGGTCATGGGAGCGAGATGCCGTGTGAATGGTTCAGTATTTTCATAATCATGACGATAGGTAATGGTATCGAATCAAGTCTGTGTAAAAAGTGTTCAATCAAGCAAACACTTGCTCCGGTTTCTTTTTTCAGTCTCATTTTGTACACTTTTGATTATCTTATTATTCCCCCGTTATTCACCAATTTTGAATTGCAGGAAGAGCAAATCGTCGAGGAACTGGACGACAATATGAAGGGGTTGTTGAATCTTGAGCTTGTCGAGTTGCGCAATGAGTGCAACAAGAAGAAACTTGCAGATTTTTCGTGAGTTTATTATAAAAAAACTATTAATTATGCTAATTAAGCTAATTAATTAACCTAATAAAGTTTATTGACCTTCCGCCTTTATATTTTTGGAACGATTATTTAAATTTATTTTATTAATTAACATGATTAATTAAAAAATCAACCTAATTAAGCTTCTTCGCGGACATCTTCGCTAAGGATCTCGACGTTGCTCTTGCTGAACTCCTGCACGTGTGCCTGGTGCACCTGCTGAAGAGTACGGAGAGAACGAACGTGCTACAGGTGAGGAATTTCGAAATAATATCATAATTTAATTAATTAATTTAAGTTAATATTAATTACCCCAGGACGACGACTCAATCGAGTGCGCTGTGGACATTCTCGACAAGGCGGGAGAGCTGCTGGAGATCAAGGTGTGTTGAGTAATACTTGTTTTCCGGGCAGAGCAAAACGCGTTCTGGAGCTCTTGATATTACCGGATTGGTTACGTTGCACACATTCTGGAAAAGAGATAGACTTAGGTGCTAGGGGATGGACGTTTTCAATCCATTTCTCTGAAACTTACTACTTTTGAGTCTTTTTTTGGTTTTCCATAGCAGAGAAGGAGAAGCATTCAGCTCCCTTTCATTCTAGGAAGCCGAGAGTGCGCCAGTCGTCTCGAAGGTCGACCATCTCTTCGCTGTGCTCAACTCGATCCCGAAGAGGAGATGCGAAAGCCGACTCTGGTACGTGATCAGTGCACTCACTGTGATGTCCTCATTCTTTTTGTTGTTGTTAAAAACGAACTGAGAGAGAAACTATTAGCAGGTCTCCACTCCTTCCTAAATGTATCTTTGAAACACATCCGCTCCTCATGTGAATCATAAGCAGAGCAAATGCAACTCCAGGAACAAACTCGACCTCCTGCTCTCCCTCCGTCGCAACAAGTGGGTGCGCCCGGCCGAACCGCAGTCATCTGGTTCCTCGGGCACTCGCTCAGGCTACTACTTCGAGCTGCGACCGACCACCGTGTACCAGGGAGAGCGAATGGCGCAGCTGAATGCGGCGAGGAGTGAGGAGGAGAAGGTTAGTAACTGGGTAAAGGTAAAGGTATCCCCGTACTCAAGGCACTTGCGTCCTGCGGGAGCCCACTGCTAGGTCAGACTATATTATGACTATAGTGACTATAAGTAACTGGGATGATCCCAAAATGAACGATCACTTTCACAGAAAAACAGCTCATTTCATACCTTTCTGATTCGGTGATTGATAATTTATTGGATTGGCCTGCGCCACTATGTCTCATAATTCGAAATTCAGAAGAAACTTCTGGAAGAGCAGGCGCTGGTGTGCGAGATCCGAATGCTTGTAGCCCGAGTGACCAGTGATTCGATTAACGAAGGTGAATTGTCGTTTATTTATGTCGACTTTGGATCCAAAAATTCTCATAAAATATTTCCTGAAAATTAAAAACAATTTCAGTTATCTCCGCCTTCCTCGACCACAAACCGTACAACACGAACATCATGCATGAGGTTGGATTATTCTTCTGTTCTAACTCAAAGCTTTCGAATGACCATTCCTCGATTGCTGTAATAGCTTACAATAATAGCTATATTAAAGGTCGTAGGAATCATTTTCGAAGCAGCCGCCGATAAACCCGATCTCGCACCGCTCTACGCCAAGATTTGCGGAGCGCAGGTTTGACAACTATTCCCTTCGGCTTCACAATGCCGTTTCGTTCACAATTTTGAAGTGTTTTTCCAGATCCACAAGACGTGCATGTTCAAAGAGGCTGTGCTCACCCATGCGAACGCCCTCTTCAGCGAACGGGCTGCAGCTGCAGGCGCGAATAACATTCACGAAATGGTATTTCGGGAACTTTTAAATGCGTTTCTATTTTTCATTCCTGTCTTAGCACACAGAGAAAAAAACGATTCACATGGTGGTAACTCTTCAGAGGTTTCTTTCTCTTAATTCAAAAAAAATATGACAGGCATGATTTTCGAAAATGTATTTTCAGGAACTCGCCATCCTCACTGAGGAGGACGACGAAAAGAGGATGCAGCGGCAGATCGAATTGATCGAGTTAACGTGCAAAGCGAGGAGCGCGAGATTCGCACAAGTCGTGTGAGTAAATTTTTCTTCCTTCTTTCTTTTCCTCGCTTCTCTCCATTCTCGCTACCTCGCATTCATGATTTAGGAGACAATGTGATACATACGGTGCGCAACATAAAATCTATGGAAAAAAAGTTTCCAAACGTCTGTTTCATCTGCACTCATGCAAAAAACCAGCAGTTCTTGCAAACTCGCAACAGAACGGAAATAAATGAAATTACTACATTTGCAGGTTCCTCGGCCTGCTCTACCTTCATCAGATCCTTCCCGCGCGCACCCTCGACATCGCCCTGACGGATCTGCTCGAGTCGATCAGGCCGGGCGGAGAGGCGGTGGTAAGGATCAGTTATTTGTCCGTTTCCGAAAAAATATATGCAAACGTCGAACAATCGCGTCGAATTTCGTCAAAAAATGGTCTTTTGCAACTTGGTCGATTCTTGACTGCATAAGAGAAGGCAATGGCATTTTACAGGACGAGGAATCCATCCAGTGCGCCCTGTCCCTGCTCCTAACCTGCGGGAAGGAACTTCATCAGGAGATCATCGGGATGAAGTTCGCGGGCCGGCCGAGAATCGACCTGTTCGAGCACTTCGACACCCTGTCGGTGGCGATGCCGCGTGTTAGTGAGACCGTCAGGTGAGACTCAAAAGTATCGTCTACCTCTGGGGGTAGGACATGGGTAGGCTTAACTGAGGGTCGACCTGTTCGAGCACTTCGACACCCTGTCGGTGGCGATGCCGCGAGTGGGACAGGCTGTGAGGTAATGGTCAAGAAATTGTACATTTGCAAGCTTCAGGGTACAAATGGAACGACAGAACGCTGAGAAATATGAGTAAGCAGTAGCGTATTGATCTGACTAAAACACGGATGAAAACACTGAGAAACGCAGATTCTTGCGAGATAAGTGCTAAAATTCGAAACATTGCAGAGACCAAATCGAGTACCTGTTCGCGCTCCGGGCAAACGGTTGGATCGAGAAGCCGGTAGGCGTTTCCGTCGAGAAGAAGAAGTCCGGATCTGAGAAGCCGGAGGAGGTTCACCTCGAGACGGAGGCTGGAGAGCCGACGGAAGAGGAAGATGAGGAGGTAAGAGGGTTCGAATCAAATACTATGTTCGTCGATGCATCGGTACATCAACTACTTTCGGCTCTGTTGCAATAAAAGAAGTCCCATGTTTATTAAAAGGTCCCAATGGAGGTCCCATGACGATTAAATGGTACTGTGACAGCGCCCTACTTTCCAGGTTCATGATGATGATGAGGGTGACTGGATGTACGACAGTGAGAGCGAGAGTGAGGATGATGAGGAGGAAGAGGAGGAAGAAGAAGAAGCTAGTGAGAAGGTTAGTTAGACTTCTTCTCCGATCTCAGATTTCATGAATTTTCATAGGTTAATATTCGTTCAGGCGCCGACCACTGCCACTAGTGATCTCCAGAAACTATCCGTCAACGACGCGGGAGTGAAGGAGGTCAATGAGGCTTCTAAAGAGCAGGTGATCATTGAGTTTGAAACATTTCGAAGTTGCATGTTTCCAGGCCGCCGACGAGAAGACAGACACCCCCAACCCCCTGCACCCCACCCGTCAACCCTACTCGGACGACGAGAGAGATGCGCGATCCTCCACCTCATCCTGGTCCAAAGTGGATGCTACCAGTGAGGAGGATGTGTAAATAATGTAATTAATATCTAAATAATCGACCTGCTGCCATTATTCAATTGTTGTAGCGTGTATTTTTTTCTTGAATCGTTCGTTTCATTTCGAATATTATTCAGTACCTCCACTATACCCACATGCAATGCCTTTCTCGTTGTTGTAATGTTAATCGTTGATTTGATAAACAAAAAACTTTTTCGAACATCACTGAATGATATCATCCTCGTGGGTATTATATCGCTAGCGAGAGATCGGGGCACATTCCGCTGTTGCGTTGCACTCCATGGTGCGGAGGAGAAGGAAAGTGCAATCTGATGATCTTTGAGAAATAGTTTACCCTTATGATAAAGGAGGGAAAACACCTGAAAAATGGTCAGTGATGCATCTATTCCGCAGCCTCTTCTTCTTTCTGAATGCATGGCGAGAGCCGGAGGAGTGGATGACCACTGTAAGCGAGTCTGATCAGTTCTCAAGCTGTTTTCTCCCTGTGTTGACACTAAGTTCGGCCCTACGAATCGCGTAAGTGCACTGGAAGAAATCATCACCCGCTGGGGCTACCCGGTTGAGTCGCATGATGTCACAACAGATGATGGATACATTCTCAAGATGCAAAGGATACCGCGAGAGAGGAATTCGAGTAATGATTTTTGCCACATTTATTTGGAATTTTTCATTTCTCTTTTTCAACGCTGCATGCATCTCTTTCACTCTTCATCCATAAGTAAAGGCCTGAGAGAAATACTTTGAAATTACCAGATAGCTCATCATGCTTCCGTCCCCCGATCCTCCTCGTGCACGGCTTCATGATGGACGCGTCGGCGTGGGTGCTCAATCCACCTGAATCCTCACCAGGTCAGTGTCACTTTCAGTCTCTAGAGCATAACCCAGAGCAATGTGTGTTTGAGCAGCTCTTACTACATCTATTTTACTACCCTCGCAGATTTTCTCTCTTTTTCCTAGCCGCAACCTTGTTTTCGCTCTAATCTAGTCGTGCAATGTAAAAAGTGCTGTCTTCCTCAACAGGAATGATCCTCGCCGATGCCGGCTTCGACGTATTCCTGCTCAACGTGCGAGGAACTGCTGGTGACAGACACGTGAAGCATGGCAGGAAGGATCAGGAGTACTGGAAGTTCACGTGCGTTACCGATTCGATACTCTCTCTTCGATTTTACGGTCGTTTGTCTGAATCGAGACCATGCACCTATGTCAGTGTTGACGAAATGGCCCGATACGATGCGCCCGCGGCAATAGATAAAGTGCTTGAACTCACTGGAGCCGAGTGGCTGCACTGGGTGGGTCACTCACAGGTGATTTTTTCCTAGTTGAACCCCGAGCTCAATCTACTAAATCCTTCAGGGTTCCTTCATCAGCTACCTCATGCTATCGGAGCGACCAGAGTACAATTGCAAGGTTTCTTCTTCTTCTTGTCTAATCTTCGTGTTGCGCTTCAGATAGGGGCCCTGTTCGAACTCGGCCCGGCAGGCACAGGTCGATACGCCAAAGGACTGTCTCGCCTTGCTTTGGCGTTCCAGAAACACTTCTCATGGCTGAGCAATGTTAGT
Source organism: Pristionchus japonicus (assembly GCA_900490845.1). Classification (NCBI taxonomy): domain Eukaryota; kingdom Metazoa; phylum Nematoda; class Chromadorea; order Rhabditida; family Neodiplogasteridae; genus Pristionchus; species Pristionchus japonicus. The sequence continues at coordinate 323,916 of LS515839.1, read as the reverse complement.
TTCCGTGTTTTGCAGGAGGATTTCGACTGTTCGAGCTGTATTCAGATGCTGGCTTGGATCGCAGGCCCTCGCGCTGTTGGGTTCAACCATCCCTGGTTGCTTAGCATAGCAGCACGAGTTCTTTGTCTTCCACACTTCAACTATGAGGTATTCCACTCGTTCGGGCAATCGCTCAACACATGGTTCTAGGTCTGCAGGGACATTCTGCATCTGATTGTCGGGCCACCGGCGAAGACTTACAATTTCGTAATTCTCTCTCTTTCCAAAAAGATAACTGACAAGCGTTTACGCAGTCCCGAACGCCTGTCTACTTGAGTCATCTATTCGTGGGAACATCCTCATGGAATCTTCAGCACAAGTCACAGGTTTTTTAGCTGGAAAAGTGCAATAAGACTTGATACATGCCTCAGAACGCAGCCCGTACTGATGTCGTGTATCACTTCGATGCTTCGCCTGATGAGAATATGAAGAGATATGGCCACTCCGGAGTCCTTCCCTACAACTACACCAACATCGACAGCGATCTTTTTCTGTTCTGGAGCAGGAATGACTTCCTCACTCCTCCAGAATCATCATCGAAGTGGACGCTACCGAGACTCAAGCACGGCGTTCTGAAGGTGAATCACGAGGCTACTCGTGATGCTGATCCGACTCTCTTTGAATAAAATTGATTCAGGGCTCATTCGAGATCGCTGGCTACAACCATCTGGATTTCCTAGCGGCAACGGATGCCGGGGAGAGAGTATTCAGCAAGATCATAGCGATAGCGAGGAGATACGAGACAAATGCTTGTCTTGAATAAACATGTTTACAAGCAATTTTTCATCAGAATCTCGATTACAATGAATCGAGAAAATACATGACGTGAGAAAGATAGGTTTATCATCGGTAGTTCACTAAATCGAGCACATCTGCGTCACAGCACATATTGCGATAGGCGATACGAGCCCTGAATCAAATAAAAATCATTTTTCGAAGACATAGGGGTTTGAAACAAACGATTTTTCAGTTTGCACAAGATTAATCTGAGTGTAGAGGTGCATTTGCTTGCTCGTACAGCTCACATTTGAGAGGTGGCAGTGCTAGAATCACGCTTTTCTTGATAAAGAAAGCCTTTTAATCATATTTGTTGGCAAATTACCTGCTTAGGATCAGCGATCAATGCTTCATTCATGCAACACAGCGTCTTGTGGCCGGATGTGCAGTAACTGAGAATGTGAAATCATCGTACGAGGAGAGCAAAATCACTCACTTGCCAAATCCAGCGAATGCACTCCCAGCGTATCGCTCTCGAGCAATCTCCGTGTAGCCCTCAGGACAATCATGCCAGCCACAGGCTGGGCCGTAGCCGATCCAGTCACAGGCTTGCTTAAAATTTCTTTACATTGGTATCGCAAAAATAATATTCAAACCTTTTTCTTATCGCCACTACACGCATGTAAAAATGATGCAAAAAGCAATGCGAGTCGTAAGGCTGGAAACGGTTCTGTTAGGTAGGTTGAGAAAGGAAATCAAACCTCGACACATGTTGTTGAGGATGAAAGCAAAACTTATGAGCAACTACTCTTTTATATCGAGATGATTTTCACACGCTCATTCGAAAGAATGAGCAATCATGAGCAGATGCAAAATGCGAGAACAGTGAAATGTGCAGTGATATCATACACGAGATCAATGTGTATTGTCCTCCTTCCAGCGCAATCTGCCACAAATAGTGATGGAGTGAACGTGTTCAGAATCGTGCCAGCCGTTACTCCCTAAGCACTGACTCTCGAGACGACTGCCCTACCGTAACAAGCGTCTCATTAATGCTAGTGTCGAAGCAAAACCTCTTTCTCGATCACCCATTCCATTCTAATCGCAGAAAAACGTCACCGCAATCTTTAAGATGCACTTCAAGTTCACGCACGATGATACCTCGCATCGGTACGTTCCTTCTAGAATTTCAATGGTATCATGCGCTCGGAACTGTGCAAAAAATGTAACGGTCTCTCATTTCTGAGATATACCGGAACTGAGATACCGTAAAATTGTTGCGCAGCCTAGCAGGCGCTCGAAACGATCATAACGCGCACTTTCAGATTCCTTATTCGCTCACAAGAAGAAGATCTCTTCACGGAGCTGATTAAGCGCGTCGATGAAATTGTTGGAGCCGGCGAAGGGAGAAAGCTATTCTGGAATGGTTAGCATCTTTCTTTCTGTGAACCGAGAAGATATTGAGTTTGGTTGATTCGAAATTCAACCTTAGCTAACCTAAATGATCACAAATGGAGCTTGAAAGCCCAATTTCAGATGGTGATTCGCTCAACATTCTCAACAACTTGCAAGCACTTGATGCCGCTGTTGACTTTGCAGCGACCGAGGGACAAATGTAAGCGCTGAACTCGTAATTAGAAAAGCGCATATTTGTACGCGAGCATAATACAGCTTTTCGCTCTACTAATGAACATCAACTTCTTCCTCTCACTAGCAATTACTCTATTTGTTTTATCTGTAACCTGGTTTTCCTTTCAATTACAGCACCGGCCGTCCGCCCTGCGTCCATCTCGTCTACAAGTTGCCGGAGGAAAAGGAGCAGCAGCAACCTGCAGCTGCTGCTGCAGCCGCAGCAGCCGTGTCCCTTCTCCACTTCGCCAAGGACGAGCTTGCTACTGCCAACGCCGCTATAGAATCGCCTGCTCAGGAGTTCGAACGGATGTTGCACAACGCGAGAGACGCTCATCGTGCGGATCGCGATGTGACTCTGAAAGAACTAACGTTTAATCTTAATTGCATGGTGAGTAAATTGTAAGGTTCAGTTGGAAATCGGTGCTAACATAAGAACGTCGATTCCAGCATGGAGAATGGCAGCATAACAAGTCGAATCGAGAAAACACTCGTGAAATGATCGAAACGATCTCTGTCATCATCCGACTCAATACTGACAAGGTACCACAAACCACCTTTTTTTCGAGTAGCGAGACTCTTAGAATAGTAACAATTGGCTTTCGTTTTGTTGCGACGGTGGTCCATATACTCAAGCATTTACTGAATAGATTGAATGATTTGGCCCTCAAAAAATCACTGACCTGCACAATATCCGCAGCTCCTGCAGTGCATAACATACTTATCATTTCCAGGCGTTCGGCAAATTGTTCGGATGCGTGAGTGGAAATGACATATTCCATCAGGCCAGAAGTATGTTGAATGACTACGTCACTCACGAAGAGAGTGTTATCAGAGAAGCGGAGGCAAATGATGGGTTGTGATTACACGTTTGACAAATGTATTTGTTACAACGTAATACTCTTGGCTATCAATTTTTGCTGTAATGATAAAGAAAATTTCTTGTTATTTTTTCATTTTCAACTATTAGCTATCGATCTGTTTAGTAATCCACTATTGAGCAATACTAGTCGATACATCACCAAGATAGCACAATTATGATTGGATCTATAACTTCTTCTTTCCGCCTCGGTAAATTATAAACCAACCTTGACTCTCCATGATCTCACGTTGACTCAATAAGGAAGAGACCATGGGCCTATTTCCGAGGCTTGGTCTTTACCGCCACCCGCACCCCTCACTCTCACCACGAAGGTCCCACCGTAATCAGCGTCCCATTAGCGCATCGTTCGAAGCGTCGACATTTCGAGAAATTAAATTACTATTTTTCTTGTCTCATCCGATCGCGTAATAATGTCTTCCGACGTCGTCTCAAAGATGCATTTCAAGTTTACGCACGACAATACCTCGCATCGGTTAGTTTCCTGCATCTGTCCCTCTTTCAAGTGATGACATATAGGGCCGTAGGTAAAGTTTGCGAGTATATTTATTCAGTTGTTATTGCTATTCAGAGAATGTTGTTATCGATTGGAGTGATTCGAGATAAAATTACAGCGATTCAGATTCTTCATCAGCACTGACGAGCAAGACCTCTTCGCCGAGATGTGCAAGCGGGTTAAAGACGTTGTTAGACCTTGCAATGAACGAAAGATGTTCTGGAATGGTGGGTTTCTCTCCAGCAGTGGCCTGGTTCTCTGAGATTCGGGTGTACGCTGCATATCAAAACGATAATGATAATAATAATAATAATAATAATAATAATTTTTATCCGCACAGGTTGTGGGGGGGGCTGGGAAAGGACTCTGGCGCCTTTTGCCGTAGACGAGTAGAGGGACGGGTCAGTTAGGACCTTGGACTCATCTTTCTTCTTCGGATTCATTTCTTGTCGCTTGTCGCTGTGACACTTCACAATTGGAGCAAGCCTCGTATGAAGTCGGATCGCCTTTCCTCTCTTCTTCCCGTAGACTAGACGCTACCGAGATCCCGGATCCCGGATGGCCAGTCCTCCTTAGAAGTTCATAAAGAGGACACCTTCGATACCTTCATGGCCGTTTTGAAATGTCTCCGTCCATCGACTCGAGATCCGTGGCGTGATACCTCCGAAGACTTGCCAGGGACTGGGAAGGGATTCTTGAGGCGGCAGTAGATGGTAGACGAGAGAGGGGAAAGTCGCCTCTCCATCAGAGCGAAATGGAGAGGGACCGCTCACGACGACTGACCGAGACAAGAATGAACAAGATATTGTTCAGCGATTCACAGAGATTTATTTCAGACGGAACATCGCTTATCTGCCTCAACAACTCAGACGATCTAGCAGTGGCGATCGATTTCGCACAGACCGAGGCAAAGAGATGAGTAGGGATGACAACTGATGAGATCGCTCTCCTTATTTCGCGTGCTCTCTCGCCTCTCTGGCCGGTGAACGAGTACGTGAAAAGAGGAGAGTTATTCCTCATCAGCCATCCCAAGTGGTTCCCTGATGATTTTCGATCGTGTGTGTATAATCGAACGAGAGTCGAGCGATATGCTCTCCGAGCTGTTTGTTGCGATAAAATATCGAGAACTTTGCAGCTCCGGTCGCGCGCCTTGCATCGCACTCTCCTATGCGACGCAATACAACGCGGACAGCCTGCGCCAAGAAGCATAGCGAGCTGAGTACACGCGTCGAGTGTTCGAGAAGATGCTCCGCGCGGCTAAGGATACTGAGCATAAAGCACACAGAGAAGAGATCTTGAAGGAGTTGCGCAAGCGTGTGGACGCTATGGTGAGCTATTTTATGATGTTTTATTAGATTTCTAGTTCGCGACGCGTTTTGGAATATCCATTAGTTGTGTGTTCCGATAGGCTATAGCTCTTGCGATTTCATATCTCAATGCGCGCATGTGGCCCACTTTGAGAAAGCGGGGAATCGACTAGAAAAAGCTGTAACCAGATTTACGAAAAGTTAGTTGTCTAATTTTTTTGCAGAACTCTTTCTGGAACTGGATCGGAAAGAAAGACAGGGACGAGAAGCAAGGTCAACTCTTCGGCGCGTTGACCGTTATCATTGATCTTAATCATAAAGAGGTTGGAATATTATCAATAAAAATATATAATATCAGAATAGTATAATGTATAAATAACATTTTTCAGGAGTACAACATCGTATTCGGTTGCAAGCAGGGAAGAACTCTCTTCAAGAGAGCCAAACAGGCGGCGGATGATTTCGTCGAGAAGAAGCGCTATAGACTATACTGAAAAATGAGAAGGCGATCTTCCAAATGTCAAAGCATTCCGATTCATCATTTCGCTGATATTCCACTCGTAATGTTCCAGTCTCTCTTCTTCCCTGCATTGTCCTCTAAGGATTTCAAAATGTTCATTCATCTACTCTGTTTCTCGTCGTTAATACGCATCTTGGTAACATTGTAACTACGCTCAGCCGATAAACATACTTGCATACTCTGGTGCATGATTTTCATCTGCAAAGTTCGTTCGAGCCGTTCAGACATACATATGAAACGCAAACAATCTACGAAATGATTTCATTATATCACAATAGCATAAAAAAGCACAATGAGAACGATTGTCATTGAATAAAATATGAATTGTAATGCAAAATGAGAGAAGAAATAGAGCAGCGCTCGGAGAGCACTTTAGATACCACGTGGTGCACGTTGAAGCATGAGGTAGGAGAAATAAAAAATAGCCTGCAATGCGAAACGTTAAACTAGTAAAAATACAGTCTTGCATAATAGCTTAGGAGAAGCACTTACTGCAATCAAGTAGAATGGACGGCGAACATTCAGTTTCTCTTCCACCAATGTGGAGTATAAGTATGCAGCGAATACTGACATCACCTGTTAAAATGAGCAGTTAAATTGGGAAAAGGTGGAGAACATACGAAGTCGAGAATTTGAGATTCATATTTCCGATATATCGAGCTGATTGTGGCGATTGGCCAGTTGAACACAAGAAGGAACACTGATTGCAAGACCATTTTGAGCTGTGTTAGAATGAGACGTAGGCGGTGCATCTAAACGATAGTTTTTCGAACAGTGAAAGAAATATAGATACAAGAGCAACGGCAATAAGAGCTCTCAAGAGAAGAAACATCCACGAAAGAGAAAATGATTCAAATAGATCGCCATCCATGCTGAGATTGATGTGGCAGAGAGAGGCGAGACGATCAGACAAACTTTTGGGAAATACGATCAATGATTCACGCGTGTAGAGCTATTGGTAGAGGAAGGATTGTATTTTAGAAGTGCGTGTTTATCGACATGATATCAAGAAAAGATATATTACAAAAAAAAAGATACTGTGAATAATCAGAATCTTCGCAGATATCAGAGCTTCGAGGGTGAATCGAAGCGAAGTAATCAATCCTGTTCCGCCTGATCGTTCATGCCTTCGAGCGCAGCAATGTCTCTGAAGTATTCGTCATTCCATCTCTTTTCTTTCGGAGATTCTGGGAACAAACGAAACGAGATACACTCGAGATATTAATACTGAAGTCAACTTACTTCTCAATATCTTCCAACTGCTGCTCATATCGAGGAATATCCTCGCTCTCACATCGCTCCAACTGGGCTCTGGAAGACAATCATGTTTTCATTTTTTCCAGAATTTTCCGTTTTCCGGAATTCCCAAACCTCAGTGCTTCCAGAGTCGACATCAGATGTCGGGCACGAGCGATAGAACCAGAGGCGTTTCGACCAATGGTTCTGCAAAGAGAACTATGATTCTACGATTTCATAAAAATGAATCATACCCGAGTCTCTCTTCCAGTTCAGTAACTCGGTTGCACAACTGCGAGATATAATATCCGTCTGTCGATAGATATTTCAGATGGCATGCCAGAAACATGCCTACCGCGATCTGTCAGAGAACGTATGATCATCTCTGGTGTGCCAACCCAACTTGGAATCAAGCAAAGTGGCGTTTTCAACTTGGAATCAAGTACAGTACCCCCACCTGGATTTCCCAACTTGGAATCAAGTACGAGAGAGTGCCTGGATTGAGAGACGCAGAGAAGACAGAGTTGTAAAGGATAAGCCGTCGCGTCTAGAGTGCAGCTTCCCTATAAGGTCCCCTCTCGCAGCTCCCTCAAACCCGAACTAGGGCGCGACGGCGCCTAACTGGCTACGGTCCCGACAAGACCGTCTTTTGGATGTGGCCGGCCCCGCACGGTCTTACCGCGTGGGGCTCGGTTACGCTACAAGGCAGCTTCCGCTGTCTTCAATCAATAGTGATCTTTGGATGGATGGAACCAAGGCAGAGCTACCGTAACCAGGCTCTGCTCCCTGGCCGATCCAACTTGGAATCAAGTACTTTTCCAACTTGCCATCAAGCTTGGAGGCAAGTTGGGAATTTGCTTGATTCCAAGTTGGATTGGCACACCAGAGATGCTATAACGAGGATTCTGGAATACCGAGATGTAGCTATAAGGCGGATGAGTGTACTCCAGGGCAGCGAGCATTCGAGGCACAGTGATGAGAATCTGAAGTCCAATTTCTTGATAGTTTCAGTCCTTCGAGAATGAGGAGAAAGCAAGCAAATTCGTGCATTTCTTTCGGACCGATCAATTTTCTCTCCAGAAGCTGCGTTTTTGAGCATCACAGAAATCGACTTACACCGAGTATGAATCCACGAAGAACAAAAGCGCTCCCTGTTGCCTCTCTGGCAGTGACCGCATTGAAGAATCCTTTGAGAGTTGAACAGAGCCAAGTGATAGATCGATGAATCACTCCCGCCTAAACGACTCGGTGCGTTTCTGCTGTGGCTTCTTCCAATCAGAAGGCTCTCAGTCTAGTGCTTGAGGATATTGTTGCCAGTTGGAAGAAATGACATCTCGTTTCTGAGGCTGGTGAGAGTGGAAGCAAAATGACTCACATCGATCATATGACGCACGACGCAGTAGTGGGCATAATAGAGAATCTGCAATGTGTAGCGTTAAACAAGGCGAAAAATACAGAGCGTATGCCTTCCTATAATCTCAAGTATTTAAGAAAGTATCAATTAGCACCGTGAATTGGGAAACGGTGATGTCCACTTTGAGCAGGTATCGATAAAAGCCGGTGGATACGGTAGCAAGCGACGCCGCGACAGCCTGAGGAAGGTAATTAAGTTTTAATTTTTTCGTTCCGTTCGTAACAAAATACCGGTAAACTGATACTAGTAATGAACAAAACCCACCAGAGTCGCTAATGCCCGGGCAGAGCTCGGGAAAAGAATTGCAATGATGAGAGAAAAGGTCTCTTGGAAGCGAACCAGCATCTGATTTAGAGGTTCCATCTAAACGAATATCAGTCAGACAAGAGAAGATGAAAAATCGCTGAGCAGCCATAAAAACTGTACGATATCAATTGTAAGAGCTATCGAGAGGGAGGAGAAACAAGGAGGAAAGGGGAACGAAATGGAGCATCAAACGCCTGTAGGGACAGCGAGAGAGTGAGAAGAATGGGAGAGGCGAGGGGAGAAGAGAGAGGAGGACCCTTGATGATTCAATCGGGAAATGGATGGTCAAACCGACCTATGATTTCCTCCCCTCTTCTCCTTCTTCTTTTTCACTTCCACCTGATTCGCTTCTCACCAATTTTGCTGCTCGCCAACATCGACAGCTAACTTCAGATGCAGCCAATTTTCGCGCGCCTCAACGAAGGCGCAATCAAAATCTTCTGGATCGTCATCGAAGCCATTTTGCGCCTCTGTGGAATTCTCGTGAGTCCAATTTCGGTCAAACTCACTGAAGCGGTGTTTATTCTTGGCGATCTTATTGGCCGTATGGTTGAAACGCAGCCACTCCTTCGGCCCATTTTGCTTCACTTTTGTTAGTATCCCCTCTGCCTATCTCTCTTGTCTTGAATTGAAAGGCGGCATATTCGTATGCGCGGAGTGCGAGAGTCTCCCCTAAAGTATGCCTCCTCGCCTCCCCTTTCTCGCCACCTTCTCTCACCGGGAGAGTACAATGAATGCGGCCTCGTTCAGATTCGGTCGATTCTCAATACTCTTTCGTGGTTGAGATCCGTGACTTGGCCTGCTATCGAGTGCGTCTGCAATGCACTTCTGTCCAAAGGCGAGAATACGACGCGAGCGAAAGTGATTCGATCGACGGCGATTTGTGTGAGTTGAGCCTTAGGGCCCATTATTGGGCGCGAAATACGGATATTTGACTCGCTCCCTCGCCACCTAGATGAGTGAGAGAGAGAGTGTGTGAAATGATTACTCCTATTTCGCACGTTGAACCATTGACGCTGCCGTTCCGCAGGATATATTCGGGGCTATCGAGGGATAGCAATCCATGCATTTCCTGCACTATTGTGACTCCGGCACGATAGTATACTCTTCTCAGGTACTCGCTGTTCCGCAAATTCTCATCTACTACGAGTTTCTTCCCGCTCCGTACAGCTGGATGCTGGTTAGTCCATCTATCTCACTCGTTCTGGCACCAAGGTTTCTCGAAATGAGAAGAGTAGACAATGGATAAGTTTCCCGCCAATGCAAATTATGCAAAAAAAAGAGGGGAGAGCGAACCTTCATCCTTGCAGTTCGATTCATGCAAATCACCCTTCTCTGTATCGTTGTGATTCGATATCCTTGCAGCTCGCCGTGTCTGCCTACATCGCCGTGACTATCAAGGATTGGGAGGCGCAACTTGACCAGCCAACGAGACGAGCACGACGCCCGAGACGACTTTGAGGAAGCATCGTTGTTGTTCATGTACTTCTTGTGTCCCATGTATTGATAACATCCTCAATTGTTAAAGATTAGTACTCTCATAATAACCAACCAACTAGACGTCCTAGAAGAACTAGGCGACTCTGAGAATGCAGAAGCATCGATTTCTCGTTTTCTCTTTCCGATCTTCGCCTTTTCGGTAAACACGATCTTCACTATGTTTTCGATGTTCATTGTTGAATTTTGTTGAATTGTAACGCAAGGCCATCATCAGTCGTTGCTATTTCTGTTTTCGCTTGTTGTCCTATAAAGTATGGCATACAGACAGAGTGATTGGCATAAATCAGAGAATGGTTCGATCCTCCATCTTCTCATCCCATCATGAATCAGCAATCGTATTTCACAATCCAGTCTCTGTTCATCTCGCCTCTCTCCGCCACTCCAATCTCTCTTCCCCTCGATGGTCTCTTTTTGCCTTTTCTCTCCTCCTTGGCTGTTTCTCCTCCCCATAGCTCGCTTATACTGTCGTACAGTTTTTATGATTTCTCTCTCCATTTCTCGTCCTTTCCTTTCTCATTCGAATTGTTTCTCCTCCTCACAAGTGTCCTCTCTCAATAGCTCTCACTATATCGTACTGTTTTTTTAGTGCGAATCAGCTTAAGAGCCAGACTTGTGTTACCAGTGATAATCGCAAGAAACGCTCTTTTCATTTCTGAGAGACGAGACAGAGCGCGAAAGTTCTTAACAAACCATCCCTTGTTCAGATGGAGCCTCTCAATGCCACAATGGCACACAACGACGATGGTATTCACAGAAACTTCTGGGTCAATTATCTTACTGCGGTATGCAAATGCTCGGTGAGGCCGAAAGTTCGTTCAACACCAACGTTTTTATTCCAGTTCGTTGCCTATTGGCTGGGTCGCATCTACGGCACCATCGTGAGTTCATTAATCGGTACCAAGGCTATGCAAAAATTTTACGGTCTCTCACTTTCCTATGCTCTCTCGCTTTGTCTGACCGGCGAGAGAGCGTTGCGCGAAACCCTGTTCGGTAATTGAAAAGTTCCTCTGCTTCACTTATTCATCAAGATCGGCTGATAAATAAAGAAATTGACTGAATTGCAGATGCCCGGCTTTCCAGCACGCCTCAACGATTGCATTCGCTCATACTTCTGGGCCATCGTGGGAATAATTTTTCCTAGCCGAGAACGTGCTATGCGCATGCTTGTGAGTGCCTTTCCTCCTGAATCGCTGGCTCCCAACTCTCACAGGTTAGATCGACTTTCGTCGAAATAACCTGTGAGAGAGTGCGCGGAATGAGGAGAGCAACTCTCGCTCTCCTAACTGTATTCCTAACAACACCCATCTCCAGTTCGCAGCAAGCATCAGTGCCCTGGGTGGAATGGCATTGCAAGCGCAGCTGATAGAGGAGGCCCCGAATCGTCTGGGATTCACCACACTGACGGTAAGGCTGATGAGTCATGCAGCAAAAACTTTTCGATTGCAGATCTTCTCCTATTTGATCGGCCGCGCCCACGACATTCTGGTGGGTACATTACTCGGTGCTTGGGGGGGGTGCCCAGGTGGGGTGTGATAGAAAACGAGAAAGTAAAATACACGACTGTGCATTGACCGTACTACGCTGATCGCATGCTGGCAAGAAAAATCGATTTAAACAGAGCCATTTCTGTGAGTACTCCATAGCTGCCATTTTCCCCCACTTTTCAGAATCGCGAAGTTCCCCCGGCTCTCGATGGGCTGAGAATCGTGACGCTCCCCAAGTCCATCGTCAGAGCGATTCTGTCTGAAGACAGAACGGCGTGTGCACAAGTTATTCGAGTCGTGGCGTTTGTCGTGAGTCGATTTTTCCCTTCTGTTTCCATACTTTCTAACGTTCTGCGAGGAGGGGATGGGGTTATGGTGATGACATACTGCCTTGTCGCGATTTCTCGAGAGGCAAATCGACTAGAGGAGTCGACTAGTCGCGAATGAGAGAGAGCCCCTCTGGGAATATTGAATACACTTTTACTGCATTCTCTGACAGGTTCTCATCTTTCTCTGGAGAATTTCCGTTGAGCTCAATCCGCCGATCAGCACGATAATGGTGAGTTGAGCATTAACATGGCTCAAATTCTCCTAAACTGTGCCTCCCCCTCCTCCCCCCCCCCCTCTCACAATGAGGCGGGCTGGCTAATGGCCACTGACTCTTTGCAGATGTTCGTCTGCCCTACACTCGCTGTCTACATCAAGTACAGAGAGTACCATGCGAGGACCGCCGATGCACAGGCGCATCAAGAATAAGTGCGTTGTCTTTCTTGAATGACTTTTTATCATTTTTGAATGTTTCATCTTATTGATTTTGTTTAGGAAACTCACAGTTCCCGATCGATCGATTGATCGACTCCTCGACTCCACAGTGGCGGCGTGTGATTCCTCTATCCCATTCTCTACAAGAATGCAACAGTCCCATCACTCTCATTCATTGGAACATTTATTGCATTTCGTTGCATCACAAGACTCCGCATGGCCCATCCCATTATCGTTTTGTATGTTATCAGATAAATGGTTTAATCACAATTGTTTAGGTGTTGTTTGTGTCAACTATCGACAAAGTCATTGGGCGTTTTGTCGATTAGTCATCAAGTCTTTCTCTTTTTTCCGCTCCACCCCTCTCTCTTTCTCTCACTGTCCACTTTGCCCCTCAACGAATCAGCATTATTTCACAATGTATTCTTTGTTCGTCTCTCCTCTCTCCGCCACACCAATCTCTCTTCCTCTTGATGGTAATTTACTTTCTCTCTTCTCCTTGGATGTTTCTCCACATATGAGCATTGCGATCGTATATTTGATGAATCCAATGCATGATTTCATTCAGATGGATCCCCAACCATCGATTGTGACGCTTCTCAAAATGTCTGTGCATTTTATGTACCGTTTCGTCGTCGGTTGGGCAAGGCATGAGCTTTCAATCGCGGTAAAACAACCCTTAGTCGTTCGATAACCTCGGCTCATTTTCTGTCAATATTTTCGCAGGCTGCATCCTTGTTGGGTGCATCACTATTCTCAGTAACTCTGGCACCGTGGTGGCACATTCAACTTCCATTCTTTCGGCTCCTGGTTAGTACTGTAACGATGTTTTATATGTTCTAACATGATTATTATTATTGCAGGTTTACACCTTCATATCATTCAGCTTCCTAGATCTGTTTTACATTACTGTTAGTGCTCAATCAATTACTAGGGAACATATTTTCGAAAATTTTGAGTTTATTTCATCAAATCTCTCGTTCAGCCTATTCGCATTTTCGGTTTACTCAGAATGGTTGTCTATATGATCATTCTGGCTTCTCTTCGGTGCTTCACGAAGGGAGGTCCATGCGTGACAGCAGTTCAGGTGGTACGGTTCTCTTTTAAAAGTTGATGAACTCCTGTGCGACTACTTTCCAGGTTGCAATAGTAACCGCGCCGATAGTTTACGTCTATGGATTCCGAACTGTGCATCTAATCGTCGTGAGTAATCTTAGTTAATTTGATTTTAAATAAATAAATTAAATTTGCAGAATATTGTAGATCGCTGAGAATATCCTTCTTATTCTCTGTTCTGAAAATAGATCCGTCTTCAACGATTTTGTCGCCGACCGCAGAAAAGTGCAGCTCGAGAGAACTATCGCCTTTCAAGAGCGCTTAAGGTACAACTTCAATGATCTTTACGGCGCGATGAGAACTATTGCGCGATACCGTCTCTGACATAACAACTGTCTTTAGTTCTCATCCGGTGTAGTGACATCTTGATCTTTGATCTACTTCATTCCAGGCGGTTTCCTCGCTGTAAACTCGCTGAGCGTGCGGGACCTCGGAAGAAGGATGTTCGAGCTGGACTCGAGTACCTAAGGGCCTGCGCCGAAAGTGCAAGGTTCCATCTCCAACCATTGTCTTCTAAAAAAATCAATCGTGTTGGCCCAAAAGTCGCCGAAGAGTACGAGAAGGCCTACCAATCGGGCTTTACGATTCACTATGACTCAGTGCGCTGGCTCCCTCACTTTCCAACGCTGTGTCGCTACTCTGGTTTATTCCAACCACTAGGCTGAGAATGCCCCCACCTAGTGGATGACCGAGAGTCAGCCCACGTTCAATGGTTACCTAGTGAGTGGTATGATTCATACCGTATTGAGAATCCAGTGCGAGAGAGCATCAGAAAAAGAGAGCTCAAATACTAGTACTGGATTATTCACAATGCCATGTTGCAGGGACAAGTTGATCAAAGACGAACCGATAGTTCTGCTTCCCCTTTTCGAATATTCCATGGTCGAGTGTGAGCAGTGAGGATTTTTTGTTGAGTAATTGGCAATCACGAATTTTGAGGTTCTTCCTTCCAGGGAACTCGCAGCTTTCGAATTGGGAAAGATTCCCATCTGACCGATGCAATAACAACGCCATCACTCCTTCTCATATACCTGTACTCGATGTGTGGAGCTTGATTCATGTTTCTACCATGGTATATCGATAAACTCATGAAGATCATTGAATTGACGGGGCTGGCATTGGTAGCGTATTGCTGCAATCATTATGACTCAATCGATCGCTCAAACAGCGTGAATCAGCATTATTTCACAATTCACTCTCTGATCATCTCGCCTCTCTCGCCCACACCAATCTCTCTTCCTCTTGCTGGGCATTTCCATTCGTTCGCTTCCAAGGATGTTTCTCCTCCACATAGCTCTCACTATTACTGTCGTACAGTTTTTATGCTTCCCTCCCTCTTTCTCTCTCCTTCTCTCTCTGCGGAACGCAAAAAAACAGATCACTATTTCAGGCCCGATCTCAACATGGCTGCAGTACAGGCGCTGTTGGAGAACGATCATTTTGTCCTAGTGAGTTCTACATTGTTTTCGACTTTTCTACTGTGCAATCCGTACAAAGGGGTCACGTTCGCAACTCTACTTGCATAGTAGATGTCTCTTCTACTGCCGATAAACACGCGCACATCGATACGATCTTAAAGCGCCAACCCAGGTTCTATCGTTCTTCGAAGGCATCATTGCCAGTGCTGTTCTCACAGAAGTCCTTGATCTGCAGCTCCCTTTCGTTCTTCACTTGGTGAGCTTGTAGTCTCAGTCTTTACGTTTTGCTTTCTCTCTCGCCGGTCAGCGATAAATGAGAGGTCGTCAATTTTGTATACACAGTCCAGCTAACACGCACAGTCCACTCTCTCTCTCTCTCTCTCTCTCT
>LS515839.1:292308-307104 GCA_900490845.1 Pristionchus japonicus | reverse complement strand
CTCTCTCTCTCTCTTGCCTCTCTGAGTGTGTTCAAAATGAAGAGATGATCACTCGTATTTCGCGCTCGATTATCAGAGAGAAATTTCAGGCTGTGGTAGCCACGCTAATTGTGGTCGTCAACAAGGGCGCCCACTCGCTCGCCGGCGTCGTTAGTTGATCTAATTTACCACCATTCATTAACTGTCTGGTTGTTCAGGTTCAAGGGATTTTGGACAATCACCGAATTCACCGAGAATGAGCGTCGTTCTTTTTCAAGTCCGATTCTCCTCGACCCTTTCCACTCTTCAAAATCTGTCGCAGTCAGCTCCTACTGTCCCTCGTCTCTGCTGATCGCTTCAATTTTGCCCATTTTGCTGTAATAAATACTATAATAAAATGAGTTCTTGAATCGTGATTTCGTATCTGCTCTACCGCTTCACTGTCCACTCCGCCCCTCAACCCTCGTTCGAATCAGCACTATTTCACAATTTATTCTCTGCCCATCTCCTCTCTCTCCTTCACACCAATCTCTCTTCCTCTTGATGGTCATTTCCATTATTTCGTCTCCTTTGATGTTTCTCCTCCCGATAGCTCTCACTATTTTTGTCGTACAGTTTTTATGCTATCTCTCTCCTTCTTTGACTCTCTTTCTTTGCCACATGATCGGAACAGGAAAGAAACATATCATTCATTCCAGGGCATTCTTAACAGAATGGCTGATGTGGAGGAGCAGTTGGCAAACAGTGCATTTTCGCTGGTGAGTACACTATTTATGTTTCACTTTGCATACAATTTGACCTTTCAAAGTCCAAACAAAGAAAAGACTTTTTGTCAGGTCCGTTTGTTCATCCAAGCCTACCTCGTCAGCGACGTTCTGATTGACGTAATTGGGTATCAGCTTCCGCATGTTCTACACTATGTGAGTGGTTTGGACCTTCAGCACCTTTTGGGGGCTTTCTCTCAATGGACCGCTCTGAGTGAGAAGTGAGAAACGGTAGGGATTGAATACTTTATTGAGATAGAATACTTTATTCAATATTGAAACTTTCGAAAAAATTGCAGTCTCTCGTCGGCCTCATCGTTTTCTGCGTCAACATGGGCATCGGCTACACCAGAGGCTTGGTTAGTATGGCTTGGTTATTATGTTATCCTGTTATCGATCGATAACAGTTCGAATCATATTCCCTCATCGGTGAGAGTGGTGAGAGAGTGCGCGAAATGAAGTGATGTTTCCACCATTTCGACACTCTACTAGCGATCCGATTTCTCCAATTGACTCAGCGCGTTCCTTTTAGGTCGAGCAGATCGGAGTGGCTACTTTTCTGAGATATGCGCTGGGGCTGGTAAGTCAGGAGAGGAACCACATTTCAGGCACTCTCAAAGCTCTCTCGCCGGTCAGACAGACGAGAGAGCGTGCGAAATAAGCAGTACGGGAAATGATTCACTGCCTTTGTATCTCTCTCGTTCGACAAAATCGCCAATTCACAATTGAGCAGCCGGCCTTACCGGTAGCTCCCACCTATTGTAGAATGACGTGGAAGCACTCAATACGAGTGATCATCTCTTCATTTTGAACACACTCAGAGAGACGAGAGCGTGTGCAAAATGGAGAGACCATTATCTGTCTTTTTCACCAACCACTTCAGGTGTGGACAGCCTTCGTAACTTACTTCTTGAACGTTCTGTTGGTCGATGTGCTCCACCTGCCGCTCCCCGACTTCATTCGCGTCGTAAGTAGAGTGCGGAAAGCAAGAGTTACTCTCCTCATTTCTCATACTACCGGTCTGAGTTACGAGAGAGTGTTTGGAATGAGGAGAGCCTACTCTTGCTTTCTAGTCGTGAGCTTTTGCAATTCTTTACCCTATAAAAAACTCTCATTTCGCAATGGACTCTTGCCGGTCAGAGCAAGAGAGTGAGAGAGAGAGAGCCTGAAAAGTGAGAGGTCGTAAAATGTTTTGCCCAGCAATAATGGAGAAATTGCAGCCTCTCGTCTGCTGGACCGTTGTCTCCTTGAACAAGGCACTCGGCGACTACGTTAGTCCAATTCAATTCAATTCAATTAAATGTTTATTCCGTATCAGGGGACTGTATCACAGGAAATTCACATATTGAGTGGGCAGGGAAACGGAGGTCCGTGGATGTAGTCGAATCGGAGTTGGGGGAGAGGGGGGGGATGCAGCAAAGGTGAGGTAAGGAAAGGGGGGAGGAAGGGGTGGAAACAATTATGTTTCACTATTCATCTATTGGCTCATTTGCAGATCTACAGAACTGCGGACGACGAAGAAACGCGTCAAGAATGAGATGCTGATTGACCAAGTGCATTTTCTGCTCAGTGCTTTCTTTCGCGTACTAAATTAGTGCTTGACCCCACTTTTTCACACATTCGCCTTAAATTGGCAATTTTGATGTAATGAATAAAGTTATTTCTTATACCAGGATGTTGTATCGATAGCTTGAGCCCGAATGAATCATGAACCCAACCCAATCGTTGAGATATTCTGTGTGGACCAGAGCATGTTGAGATGTGAAAAGGAGTCTCAACATTCCGATATCTCGCCGCACTGCACTCATCTCCCGACTTCTGGACTTCAAAGGAGCCGCTCTACAGAGATAAACGATCAACAATCAAAGTTCAAAGATCAATTATCACTCCTTCTTCGCCTCAAATCGATCCATGCACTATGACACTCTTTTTGCATTCTGTTTCTTCCTGCGGTTGCCACTGTGCCCTTCTATCGTTGCTTCAAATGCTCTCTATTGAAAGCAGTCGTGTTTGCGTGTTGATAAAATACGTCTTATTTTTGCATATTCCAATCCAGCGTTCTCTCCAACGTGATGTCTCACTTGTTTTTTTCCAGAACTTTTATCAAATTTGGGGGAAGATAGTAAGAAACAGTCAAACAAAAGTGATTGCGAAAATGATGAACAAATAAAAAAATGGCACTTCGTCACTGTGAAAAGTTGTTCAGAATACCTCATTTTCTCTCAAATTGTGCATTACTTGGAAAACAGATCTCGTTACTGAAAAAGACAGATTTTAAAGAAATCATTAATTTAGATAATTACCGATGATAGAGTGATTGTTATCGGTTACAGTGTTGTATGGCGGCCTCATGTTATGCGAGGCTTCGAACCAAATATTTTTGCCAAGATAAGGCAACTTCTGAAATGTTCAAAATATTTTATAAATTATCAATCAGTTGTCAAACCCTTTTTAGATCATCTATCCCGCTCCGCGTAATATAGTTATCGAACGAAAAGTTTGAAATTTTGAGTTTGTCCAGCTTTCTCGATAGCATTTCAATAAATATGTTTGGCCAATCTCCATGCGCAATTCCGAAGAAATAAGACCTATTGTGGCGTATATTCAGTCCGTAAACCATTCGTTGATTAATGTGAAGTGAATGAACCACGGACGAAAGTTGAAGGAGTGATTCAACTAGAATTCTCTCAATTATTCAAATTTATTAAGAGAACTGCTCGGTAAAAATCGAGTATTTTCATCTTCCCCCCGGACACGTTCCTCTCGGAACGGGGCCAGCCAACCCATACTCTAGCGTTAGGAGGGTCTTGTGCTCACATTGCTCTTAGTACCCCGTATTTGGGGTTTCTACCTCTACGGCACGAGAAAATTCGAATAATGTGTGAAATGTTCCAAAAATCATAAACTACAAAGTTGGAGAGATATACTCAAATGTTCACGTGCATCACGTTAGAGGTGCCCATGGCCACCTACACGACAGTTTTGATTGAGTGCAGCTCGATCCCGGAGTTTTTTTCTGCTCTCAATTTTTCGTTTTTTTTAAGAAAGTTGGCGTTTTTTGAAGAGAGATCTAAGGGTAACCTAGGTGTACGTTATAGCCCTCTGGCGTGGGTATCTGAAAATCCAAAAACTGGACCACCCCTGTATTGCCCGTCGAAGAATTGCTTGTGAGAAGGTCCATGACCCAGATTCTGAATTCGGATTTCTTGAGTTTTCGATATTCATATTGGTAAATCTTGGCAAGTGACAACTCAATTAGTGTCACTGTGCCTCACCGAGAATATTAATGGCCATAGTAGTCGATTCCGCCACCATGACTTTTTCGACCCATGACCCGGGGTTCATGGTTCTGAAATGGTCCAAAATGGGTTGAAAAAGTCATGTTGATAGGTAATGTGCGTCAATGCATCGTCAATGCATACTTTAGGTAATATGCGTCAATGCATAGTGCAGTGCCACACTATCACACAGACACCGGAAATCCCGTCATCTGACTATCGTGGAATCGAGAACTTGCTTTTATCCGTAAGTTTTGAAAAAAATCAGTTTGCTATAGTCAGATGACTGGATTTCCGGTGTCTGTGTGATAGTGTGGTGCTGTACTATGCTCTGACGTATAGTATCTGAAGTTCCTCCAACATGACTTTTTCAACCCATTTTGGACCATGACCCCGGGTTCATGGTGATGGGCCAGTTCGAGACCATGAACCCCGGGTCATGGGTCGAAAAAGTCATGGTGGCGGAATCGACTACTATGGCCATGAATATTCTCGGTGAGACACAGTGACTCTAATTGAGTTGTCACCTGCTAAGATTTACCAATATGAATATCGAAATCTCAAGAAATCCGAATTCAGAATCTGGGTCATGGACCTTCCCACAAGCAAATCTTCGACGGGCCATACTGATGTGGTCCAGTTTTATGATTTTCAGATACCCACGCCAGTGGGCTAGAACGTACACCTGGGTTACCCTTAGATCTCTGTTCAAAGAACGCCTACTTTCTTGAAAAAATGAAAAGTTGAGTAAAAAACTCCGGGATCGAGCAGCACTCAATCAAAACTGTCGCGTAGGTGGCCATGGGCACCTCTAACGTGATGCACGTGCACATTTGAGTCTAACTCTCCAACTTTGAAGTTTATGATTTTTCGAACCTTTAACACATAATTCGAATTTTCTCGCGCCCTAGGGGTGGAAACCCCAAACAAGGGGTACTATGAGCAATGTGAGCACAAGACTCTCCTACCGCTAGAGTATGGGAAGGCTGGCCCCGTTCTGAGAGGAACGTGTCCGGGGGATATTCGATTCTTACAGATCCGGTCTCTTAATTTAAAAAATATTAATTACCTGGGTCTGAAATATTCACATGGTATACTTCCAACGAAACATCTACAACTCTATTCGACTCAATTATTTCGATAAGAGTTTTGCTGAAAGAAAAATGTTCTGGCCTGGCCAGTTCTTGGCTAACTCACAAGTTTTTATTTAATAGTTTATAAACGTGCGCAAATACTCTTTCTATGGAAATTCCTTCGAGATATTTTGGAATAGTCTCTAGATTGATGTAACTTAGATTAAGTTTGCCGATTTTTCTTCCAATTAATTGCTTCAAGCAAGCCATTGTATTAGAACTGTCCAAATCATCGCGTAAGTACAGTTGATATACCTGGAAATGGGGATCTCTGCATTTTCAAACTGTTGCGGTTAATTATTAAGACGAAAACTCCCCTTCACATCGGGTAGCAACCATTCCGAATCGTCATTTAACACAAGTGAGCGAAAAAACGTCGGAAATGCTTTAAAAAGTCGCAACATGAACATGTTCGCGTTCCGATGAAGAATTCTCAACTTGAAGAAGGTTCCGTTTGGGTCGTACTGTAAACTGCGCATTATTTTTAGCTAAAAACAATTATTTTCAATTTCAAATCATTTAAAATTATGAATTTACCATCATATTTTCAGATACGTCAAGTTCCTCAACAAGATTCAGCTGTGTCTTTACATACTCGTCAGAATGCGATTTGAGCGCTTGCGCAGACTGAATACCAATTCGTGAAATATTAATAAACGAAATGTGCATACCAGCCTGAGGCCAAGCACAGATTTGTGAGCGTACTCTAGAACCATCCAGAATATCTCGCGAGGAAGCTTCTCTAGGGGAGAATGACTGGCTAAGCGCTGATCTCGAACAGAAATGTCCGGAATTTCCGCACAAGCATCTTGCATTGGTGAAGTCATTCTGACAACATAAAATATACGATAGTTGATGCGATTCCCGATTAGACGAAATGAACTCTTGACAAGTGTTGATTCGAAAAGGACGCTGCACTCTTTCACTCAAGCATGCCCACAGGGCAGGCTTCCAGTCTTCATGTATACTTTGAGGTGACTCCGCCTACTGGCTCATCACCTTACTCGAGTCTCACCGCGACAAATTCAGTAGTCTGCGTGGCTTGCTTACATTTGAACTCCGACGATCTTTCTGTTTATTGTTTGACTGTGAATTCCTGTACTCGAACGTAATTTCAATGAACTCTAACGTGACAATATGCGCTTCTTGTTCACTCTTCCTTTCCTTCTCTCCTTTGTTGACTAGAGATCATAAACGTGTTCAATATTTCAGAGTGATGACCTCCAACTCTGATTCGAAGATGACGCACTTCAAGTTCATGCACGAGGAGACCTGGCATCGGTATGCTACTCTTAGTCAACTCTCCCTGATCGCAGTCGTAGGGAGACGGGAGAAACTAGCCCCTTGTCCAGTCCTACAACTAATCTCAAGGACACTGTTCCGTTAGTGTTTCATGGTAAAGTTAGCTAACCATAATTAGTTCGGCATGAACTGACCTACAGACACTCGTATTGTTCTACCAATGAGAATGGCTGTCACCAAGACTATAACTTCCAGTTTCGTCATCCCATCACGTGGTCAGTACCCACTCGCTCGCATCAGTGGACACATCCAGGAAGTGACTGGGGTAGCAGGACAGAAGATCTATCTGAATAGTGCGTTGTTTTACAAAAATCACATAATTATTACTGTTCTACAATTGGCCATCGATCACACTGAACAGTCGATCCATAATCGCAACCAGGGCAGACTGGGGTAGCAGGACATAAAATCTACTTGAACAGTGCGTATTTTCGAGCTGTTCTATCGTTTTAGTTATCTGATTCATACTAAATCTACCCTTTGGCTGTGCTTCCATCATTTTAAAAATCACTTCAAAGTCCTTCATTACAGATGGCTCTTCAACCTCCCATCTGCGTGACGAATTCGAAGTGCACGCAGCGATTGAGAGGGCGGAGAAGGAGGCTGCGAAGTGAGTTGTGCAGAGCTTAATCGAACACCTAAGCGCGTTGGTTGATGTAGCACGTATCACAATAGGCAGACGAACCACTACTGTAGTATTCAACTTGCTCTTTCGTTGTTCGCAACTTTTCTTTTCTTACGCAGTTGCCGAACAAGAACAGATGGCGTGCATTATCTTGAAAACTGTCCTCGAACTGCAGCCCAACTATTCTTTTCAGAGACGACGCCATTCCCTGCCTCTACCTCGAACTCGAACAGCAGCAGACTACAGCACTACTTGCTGCAGCTGCAAAGTCCAAGGAGAAAGAGGTTCGTTTATCGCATGCTTAGGCTCAACCTTAGTGTCTTTACCTTACCATTAGGCTAAACATCAACCTTAGCCTACTCAGGATCAGTTCGAGGATGCGGTTTCTGCGGCTGCAGCCAACTTTCCGTCGGTGGAGCAGATGCTGCGTGAAGCTGCAGAAGCTTGCTGTGTTGAGGAGAGGAGCCGACTGATGCAGCTGGCAGAGGAGAAGTTGCAGGCTAAGGTCAGTTAGTAGGGCGTCACATGGATATTCAAGCAGCCAGCTGCAATCCCAGCTCATTATTCTCCGAATTGACAACGGTTTGAGGCAGTTTGGCTAAAGAATTAGAAGATGGGTGACTCAAATAAGTTATGAACATTACAGTTCGACGAGCTGGCTGGCGACTTCATTACCGATGAGACTGAGATGATCGAGAAGCGAATTGTGTTCACCAGTGCATTGTCGGCTGTCTTCAGACTCCAGGACAGTGAGGTGAGCTCACAGCTAACGGCACTATTTCGGATGAGAACATTCGGATGATAACCTACTGGATGAACAGTATTCCGTCTGTTACATAACCATTGTTCCATTGCACTCATTCTGTGCTTATCCAGAAGCCCAATGTACTCATCCTAGTGCCGAGTTTGCCGAAACCCGTAAGATTTCGCATACCTGACAGCGTGCACTCTGAAGAATGATATGACTACAGAGTAATCGTCTAAACTTCGTTTAATATTTCCAGGAATTCAAGAAGCTTTTCGAATCCGACGACGGTCGCGACCTCGCCTACGCCGCCCGTTGTCTAGTGCAGCAGCTTGATCTGCTCAACAAAGAAGAGGAGAAAGAAGAACTGGAAGAGAAGGCGGACGAAAAGCGGTGAGTTTATTGCATCATACTTTGGCAGCTCAATAGTTCTGTTGCAGCACTGCACCTGCAGCTGCAGTAATAACTGGCACGTCGATCCACCTCCTGCTCGAATTAGCCGTCGTAACCGCTGATCCCATTGGGGCGACTCGTAAGAGAATGGACGCACTGGTGAGTAGGAACGTCTTCGGTTTCTGACCGACCCTTGAGGATTGAGAACGGCCAAAAACAGAAAACGTGCGGTCAACTTCGGTGGAATTACATTTTGCAATCAAACTTCATAATTATTTTTTTTATTGCAGCTGGATACAGTGTACGATAAGCTGGTGGGATGGAAACAAGCAAGGCTCGAACTAATCGATGTTTCGTTGACGATTCTTCGCATGTATGTTAATAAAGTAAGCTTCTTTTATCATGCAGCATCATTTTTGAACCAGTTTCCCGATAAACTTTTCATGGATTAAGCAATATAACATTATTAGACGTTATTAAGATTTCTAATGGCTCATGATATTACGAGGACACAACATGGCAAACATAACCTGATATTCTGATTCAGGAGTGCAAGGCTTTGTTCGAATCAGATGACGGGAACGCGGTTGTTGCGTGCGCTTTCGATGCTGCTCAGCAGATCGTTCGAATGGAGAAGTTGAAGGGGGAAAGAGAAACTGTTCAACTAATGTAAGTAATACTTCCTATTCATTATTTTCTCAAAACAATCCTAGTATTTGTGAAATTTGCGAAAAATTGACGAATTGCTCAGCTCTCACAATATAGAATACTCACCACTACTCCACAACACCGAGACATTGCAGCCCCTCTAGCAATGCAGCAGCCGAAGAGAAAGAGAAGCTTGCTGAGCTCCAGAAATATGCTTCCTATGTCTTACCCGTTTTTCCCGCCGAAAACTCGATCGAAAATCAACTGGCTATGGCGGTTGAGGAGAGCAGCCTCGCCAAGAGGCAGGAATTTCTGAGCTTTGTGCAGAAGGAGTTGGGCAGAAAGGTGAGTTTTGTTACATCAAATTGTCACAATACCTCGCTAAAAAGCTGTGTCAAGTGGGCGGAGTTTAACGCGCTTGCCGAACAGTCTTCTAACCATTCATCCTCGCAGGAAGAATTGGTCAAAGAAGGACGCTGTGCCGAAGACCGGAGTGAAGCAAAGGCGATGTTGAATGCTGATCTCAGCCATATCTTGGAAATGGCGGAACGAGAGGTAGATCAATCGAAGAATCGAACAAATCAATCAACTCAAACTTCCAGGAGTTCGAAGAGCTGTTCGCATCAACAGACGGTAAATATTTGTTTGCGGATGCAAGGGAGATGCTGAGTGATCTGAAGGATGGCAAAGAGAAGGGAGACGACAAGAAATGTGAAGATGAAAGGGAAAACGTGGATGAGGATGAGACCGAGAAAGAAAAGGAAGAGGTGGAGGATGTCACGCTGAAGGGAGTCAAGGACTGTGAAGAGAATAGAGAAAAGGAGGAGAAGTCTCAAGCTGATATGGAAGAGTCTGAGGAAAAGAACTATCTGCGCGGTGACGATGACGAGCAGAAGGGAGTCCAATGGAAGGATGAGGAGCTTGGAGCCAAGAAGGATGAGGAGAATCTTTATGAGGAGGAAGAAGAGTACGAAGAGTACGAAGAGGATGGATCTGAGGAGGACTATGAGACTGGAGAGGAAGAATCTTCTGAGAGTGATTACGAACTCCTTGAATAGGCCTAACCTGATTGTTTACTGACTCATAATTTAGTTTGCGTTGATATTACTCTTCAATTAATATTATTCTAAAACATTGTTCAACTTTTGCCGAACTGATAAAGACACTTTCTGAATTTGTGCGCTTTTAAACATTTTCTTAAAGGGTTGTTTACTCTCCGAGTTTTCTAATACTAGAAGTTGATAGGGAAATTCACGAAACTTGAGGTTGCGATCTATCTAATTCTATTGAAATCACTACTCCCATCCTCATCAATAGTTGTTTGAATACATCTATATTTTTTTAATCTCGCCACGCTTCATACCGTTTCTTTCTTTCAAGCGTCTCTTTCAATTGCGTCTATTTTAGCGTTCCTCGCGCAGCGTTCTTTTCCAGTTTCACTTGTGTTCACATTTCTTCATGATTTCTCTCCAATTTTCGTATTGCGTTCTATTCCCTTTATCTAATTATGCTTCGATATTTCAGAATAATGTCCTCCAACTTGGAATCCAAGATGAACTTCGAGTTCTATCACAACGGCGAGGCTTATCGGTATGCATCTATCCGTCATTTATACTTTCCCTCGAACACAGTAAAATCACGTTAATTGAGGAAGAAACGTTTCCTTTCACGTCCATCTCTCATTCTGATCTTGCCCAAAGGACCAAAACATATAACCGCGTTATCTTTAGGAATATCCCTTTCTTGTCTCTTTCTAGCAGCTTTACCGTTTCTGTTCCAATTCTAACATAGTTTCACTCCTTCTATATTTCCCCCCATCTTTCATCTCTCACCTTAGAGCGAAAACAAGTTTACAGGTGGGATAGTAACATAAAAGAAAGTTGGGGCGTTATCCTAATGATTACGCGGAATGTTCAGGTTCTCCCTGCCCTCTCGCGGTCGGAATCTCTTCTCTCGCATGAAGAGGCTGATCGAGGCTGCGACTGGACCGACAGAGAGGAAGATTTACTGGACTGGTGAGCATTCTCATGATGATATCTTCGATTCGATTTGACTTTTTTTTCGATTTGAAGGTACGTTTTACGATGCTCCGGTCAGAGAAAGTGAACGTTAAAATGTGAAAGGTCGAAATTTTTTGTCTTATAGATTGGGTAAGCGCACTCACTGGCATTGCCTACGCTAGAAAAGATGTTTTTGATAATTTTGAGAATATAATAACATGTAACTAATCGAAGCTAGGAACAGACTAGAACGGTGATAAAAAGCGCCGATCTTTACAGAAAATCTAACAGCTGGCCTCTCCTGCGGGTCCCACCTAGCGTTGTCGTACGACTGTTGACGCGGCAGCCCTTTACCTTTTATCTTTGTCGCTCTTTTCAGAAGATTGCAAGAGCCGCTATCTCAACGACGACTCCGACCTCGCAGCCGCCATCGACTACACTGAGACAAAGGCGAAAATGTGAGTTCGAATTGTCGATCGATTTACCGATCAGTGATATTCTGATGAAATTGACCACAGTTGACTAGAGCTTTTGAAACAAATGTGAAAAGTGAGTTTGATTTTCCGATCGATCGAATTCGATCCGATTCCGATACAGTATTGCGAAACTTTGACACTGTTCCGTTCACATGAAATGTTAGACCGCATCTCTTAATCCTATCCAATACCGATACGGTACTTTGAAGGGCTATTCGAAAATGTTCTTTCAGGTTCAACTGGCCGGGCCATCCCGTGCACATCACTTTCTCTGCCGACGTCGCGTCCCCACTCGCTGCAGCAAAGCGGGTGCAGCACGCCTACGCTGCGGCTGCTGCACCTGCAGCAGTGATTGAGAGGGCGCTGCTGGCGGCTGATCGAGCTAAGGACGCGAAGGAGAGGAGCAACCAGATCATCTACGCGAACAATAGACTGTATTCGGCGGTGAGACATTCGTTCATCTCTTTCCGTTAGGTTGTAATCGATACCTTGTAGATTCACAAGAAATAATGTGATAGTGTACGGTTGATTGTTCGATAGGATTCAATTGCTGTTTTCAACAGTAATAATAAAAAATAATAAATTTTGCAGTACCTAGCCGCTTACAACAATGAGAAAACTACCGAGAAGAAGTCAGAGTTTGCTAATGCACTGTCGATGATTGTTCAACTGGCCAGCAATGTGGGTCATTATGATTTTCCATTATTTTTACGATGTTTAAGCAGTTTTTACAACTGAAATGAGAATTTATCGAAAAATCGATTAATATTCTCAGGAATGCAAGGCCCTGTTCGGCACTCAAGAAGGCCGAAACTTCTTCGAGTCTCCGCTGAAGAATTGGATTTCCAAGATGGTCACGAACGAGATGGAGGTGCACAGAGGAAATGGACACGGAGAAGAAGAGACTGATGAAGACGATGCCCCTCCCAAGAGAGTTGTGTATGGAGAGGAGGAGAAAAGGGCGAACGATGAGAATATGCTAGCTGAAGAAGACAGGCTTCTCGATCTACTGATCGGACCGGACATTGCGTCTACTAGTACGATCGAGCGAGCTCTTGAGTTGGCGGGCACGACGAAGAGCTCACTTGTGAGGAGCTGTCTGGTCTATGCTGTGAGCTATAACATCGACGAAATGGTGAGCAATCTGTGTTTCGTTGGGTTGCTAAACACGTTTTTTGCAGTACGGTCAAATCAGATTCGGAACGGCAAGTGAAGAGATAAAAGCCGATCTTAAGAGCGCCCTCTCTATTCTCTTCGAAATGGAGACAAAAGAGGTTTTACATTATTGAGACATTTCCTTCATCTCATAGCTCAGAAAAAAGATTGACAATTAAATAAAAAAATTGTAGGAATACAAAGAACTGTTCGCCTCGAGGGAGGGTATAAGTCTGCTCAGAGATGCGAGACACTTTATGGATGAGCTTTGCGATGAGGAAATGATGTCTAATGAAGATGAAGAGGTGAGAATTAGCGTGTATCTGTTGTACATGGAATAGATAATGCTATACGACGTTGTTCAAACGCTTGATGAGGTTTAGCCAGTGCGTAGAAATAGTTGGCTATTTCAGGAGAAGGATAGTGACGGTGGCGATGAGATCCACACTGATGATGAATACGAGCGAAGAGAGGATAAGGAAAGGGACTATGTATCTTACTACGGAGACGATTCGGATCAGTTCAGCGCTGATGAAGATAAGACTGAAGACGAGTCAGAGTTCGGAGCAGAGGAAGAAGATGATGAGGATGTGAAGACTGATGAGGAATACGAACGAAGAGATGATGATGAACGGGACTATTATGATGGTTACAAGACTGGGGAGGAGTCTGATGATGATAAGACTGGTGCATTAGAGAAAGAACTCAGCACTGACGATGAGAAGACCGACGAGGAGTACGAGCGAAGGGAGAATGATGGATATGATTATGCAGAAGACGCTTACAAGTCTGGTGATGAGACTGAAGATGAGTATGAGATGGCTGAGGAAGAGAATGTGGATGAGTATGCAACAGGAGAGGAGGAGTCTTCTGAGGGAGAGTATGAACTGCTTGAGAAGGCTTGAGTTGATGATGAGCCGTTGATTATTGTTGCTGTCTGAATGTTATCCAAAATATCCTGAATGAAGACTTTTGCAGTAAAAACTTGTGTTTGATCAAGGGTTGAATGCTCCTTGTGTTACATCGACGCCAGAGTATCAAGTAGTCATTTCATAGCTTCTTATTTTCTGCATTGCATCCTGCCTAGACTTTCAAAAGGAACTAGGGAACTAGTTCCATAATAATCAAATGAACCGCTAATCACACTAGAGAGAACGCAAAATGAAGAGAATGAAAGCTGATTTGGTTATTAAGTAACTAGTTCCTAGTTCCTTTTGAAAGTATAATCCTGCCACTCGCGTCCGTAACTTTTTTATAAAATAGTCTCGACGCACTCAATACAGTAGCAAGCGTCGCTTGAGTTCTCGTTTCGAAACTAAACAGCAACATTGTCCATTGCTCTTCACATATTCTCCCTATCCATTCCTATCCCCACACGACTCTACTGATTAGTTCCAACTCATTAGTTATATCCGTCCATATCTCAGAGCAATGCCTTCCACCGTGGACCCCAAGATCAACTTCCAGTTCGAGCATGACGGCGCTTCCTATCGGTATGTCCGCCCTTCCTCCTTCTTCCCTTGTTCATCACTCTTACCATGTCAAACAGGACCTTGGTTTTGAACCCGCGGTTCTGAATGTACAGTTAGGAACGAATTGCTTGAACGGATCGCAGGGGCAAAATATGGGAATGACTTGTCGAATTCTTCCAGCTTCGTCCTCCCCGCCCGCGGAGAGGATCTCTTCGAGCGCCTGAAGAGGCTGGTTCACGCCGTGACGGGACAGAAGAAGAGCCAGATGTTCTGGACGGGTGAGTTCAGTTGTGATTACGATATATCAATAGGGATGCCGGAACAAATACAAATACCAAATATTTGGTACCCAGTAGGTAAAACCCAAAGCTTTGGACTGAAAACCAAATATCGTACCGAATTTATATTCCGGAACGAATCCAATACAATACTGTATTGTACGGGATTTTTCGATACATCATTCAAGACACTCCAAACGCACTTTCATGAGTCATGTTTGTACTTGTTCGAGAGAGAATCGTTTGCTGCAACTTATCTACAACTTTAAAAAAAATCAATAACTCGATAATACGGCGAAAATCGAGGTTAAAGTGTGCAATATCTCTTCCACACCACGGTTCGCGTGACATGTGTACTTTACAAATTGCCTTTCCGTTGTTGTTCCTATTGTTTCCAGCTGTTTTGAACTTTTTGATATATTTACTGTTGATCACGTGAAGCGCACACTAGCGGACGACACATTTGAAATGGGATTACAGCCAATCAAGGCAAATACGGGAAGAAAACTTGTTTTAAACGATCAATGGAACAAATGACGACGGAATCA
>LS515839.1:275302-286743 GCA_900490845.1 Pristionchus japonicus | reverse complement strand
GAGCCGAACTGTGATCGAATGGTACCCGCGAAGGAAAAGAAGGAGAGGACGCCCAATGACAAGATGGGCCGATATTTTCCGCACGACAATCGGCCCAAACTTTCTCAACGAAGCGAGGAAAACCACTTGGAATGCCATGCACATCAGAGCTCTCATCCCCTGACCTCTTGATAAATGTGTTAAAATCGTAAAATCGTAAATCAAACCTTCGGAATGGGCGCACCTCTAGTGACTATCAGAACTCAGAATTGAACGTCCGACTGTTAACTAGGGATGCCGGATCAAATACCAAATGGTTTGGTTTTTCGTCTCGCTCAAACAAATACTTGGCTTGGGGCAAAATGAAAATCAAATATTTGGTTTTTTTCCAAATATTTGGATGGACACTCTCCTTGATTTCCTCACTCTCTCGCTCATTTTCCTCGAACCAAATATTTGGTTTTCAGACCAAATATTTGGATTTATTGAATTAGGTACCAAATATTTGGTATTTGTATTTGATCCGGCATCCCTACTGTTAACAAGTACCGTTTCTGACAATTCGCTTGCAGGACCGAGCGGGAACGCGTCAACTGATGAAGAATTTCACGTGTAAGACGCTGAAAATCACTATCTTATTGAAGTGCTATTATGATCCGAGGTGGGTGATCATGTATTGATTTGTCTTGTGAGAAGAGTTTTATTTTCTAAGTGGTCAGACGTGAACATACCGCAAGGTGTGAGGCACCCAGCACTAGGATGTCAGATGAAAAAGGACTCTCCTCACTTCACGCACTCTCTCGCCAGCCTGATCGGTTAGAGAGTGTAGAGAATGAGGAGAGTCAAACTGCATTCTGATATCCCTATCTCTTTCAGCCTGTTCAAACTCGCACGTGCACTAAACCCTACTGAAGAGCTCGAACTTTCTCTCGCCGGGGGCACTCCTATCCATATCTACAGAGAACAATTCACGGGGCTGCATCTAGTCTCCAACCTCATGATATCAACATGCACTCCATTTAGAGTAAGAAATTGTAAACCGTTTTTGTTTTCAACCATTGAAATGCGTTTTTTTAAGCTCGCCGATGGAACCATTCTCGATCTGACAAGAAAGCATCCAAAAGTGATTTTGGCCGAAAATCCTCAAAGCTACGTACAACCGAGCGCGTTTCTTGAGGCAACCAAGGTATTACCTAGAATGTTTGTTTTCATTCATCGTAAAAAATGTAAAATTATTGCTTAGATTGCTGCTCAAAACAAGCACTGCCTTCGCATGACTCTTGATTGGAAGCAACTCAAAGAGTGTCTGCAAACACTTGGAATCTTGTGGAATGGAAAAGAACTGATGAGCAGGGATCGCTCAGTCGTAGTAAGTTATTTCTCATTTTCCAGTTCGAACCTTTTTTCAAATATCTTATTAAAATTGAAATCTGTTTCACCAAATTCGTTAAATATTTAACTTTTTACAGATCAACTGCTCTAAAAACGATTTCCTCTCGTCAACGGAGCGACCACATGAATATGAAATAGCAGTGAATGGAGCATCGATTAAATTCACATTGAAAACTGGAATTGCTTACCTTGACAGAGACCAAAATATGACAGTCGAAATAAGGGACGAAAGGCAAAAATTATACAATCCCTTCCTTAAGCACAACACTTCAAGATCTGTGAATACTACTCAGAAATTACTGCTACTCAGAAGATAGCAATGCAAATTCTTTGAACGATAAATATTTTGTTGACAAGCCTTTGATTGTACTCGAGCTCAAGGGGTTAATTGCACCCTAAGATATCTATTTGTTTTTTTTTATTATTTCAATTTATTTTTTCAACTATTTTTGCAAAGATAGTAACGATGCAAGGAGTCGAATCTTCTGCTACTGCAAATGTGAAGGTGAATAAACGTTATAATAGCGATTTATTCATGATTGCAATAGCATGATGCGCAGGCAGTGACAACATTGACCGATCTTCCTCAGGAGCTGCTGATAATGATTATCGAGCAGGAGTGCATCACTTTCGAGGTTATATGTCAGAAATGTGTTACTGAACCATTTATTGAGTTCGTTCAGGATCGAATTCGGCTCAGTATAACATGCAAGGCTCTTGATTTTGCGGTGGCCAACAGTGACATCAGCGCGTTTGGCCCGAAGAGACCAGTGAAAGGTTTATCCAGCAATCATTATTTATTTATGAAACAAGATGGTGCAAGATTCAGCAGACTAAATTCTCCTCCTAGTGTCACTACTACAACGCGCGGATCCTCGTCGTGTATCCTCCCGTTCATTCCGAATCTCTCGCCATACTCATATCGACATGGAAGGATGTCGCTTTGTAGTCTTTTCGCAATTTACATCCGATTTTCGTCAACCTTGATCCTGACTTGTGGTGTCAGTAATACCGCAGAAAGCATTCAGGGACCAGTTGGAAAGCGGAAAACGATGAAGGATTTCAGCTGCAGGAAACTGACAGTTAACCTCTTGTCCGAGTGCCACTACGATCCGAGGTGAGCTCTTGAGATCACACAGTTCTGTTGAAAACGCGCGCCCAAAGCGTGGGGAAATTATGGTTTCCCAAAGAGTGTCTAGCCTCCATCCATTCCCTTCACTTGGACATTTCTTATTAAAATTTTGAATTATTTAACAATTTTAATGACCGTTTCTTCCAGACTATTCGCTCTTGTGCGCAGACTGAATCCAACTGACGAGCTGGAACTGCGGCTGGAATTGGGGAATAACTTCGGCGTGCACAGAGAGCATTTTGCTCAGTTGCCGGCAGTATCGGATATAAGGATCGCAAATCGCGCTCCTGATGGGGTAGGATAAAATTCTTTAAACTTTTTTAAAATTCTATCTGTCCAACATTCATTTTAGCAATATTTTGCTTTTTCCTTTCTACAATAAACTACAAAATCATTTCAGCTCTCCGATTCGACCATTCTCGATCTGGTCGGCTAGCATTCACGAGTAATATTGGAGGAGCATCCGTGTAGCAGCTTGAAGCCAGAGGCGTTTCAGGAGATAACCAAGGTTATGATCAGTTTGGTAATTGGAGTGAAACGGATTTGTTTAGATTGTTGCGAAGATCAGGCATTACCTTCGCGTGGTTGTTGATTGGAAGCAGCTGAAGGACTGTCTGGCGACTCTTGAAATTGTATTTGATAGCGAGAAACCGATAAGCAAGAACTGTTCAGTCAAAGTATGAATCGATAGAAAAAATTATTCAGCTTTCAAATATGTAAAAATATCTCTTTAACATTTGTAGATCACAAAATTCGTGGAGCAAGACATGCATTGCACACCAATTCGATACAATATTGAAACGGCTGGAGCGATAATTACGTTTACTTTGCGCACTGAGTTGATCAGACTCGACAAAGAATAACAAATTACGGTCGAAATCGAGAACCTCGAAACCCACCGTTCCTCTCATGAGAGCAATCCAACCACTGTAAGAAGAACTTGAAAATGAGTATCTCGCGCATTATTGTAAATGCAGGAGAATTTGAACAATAAATGGATGAATATGCATTAGAATTATTCATGAACCTGTAATGAACTTGACTATATCTAGTTACCCTCTAGCCAATCTTCATCAAATTATGTAGACGTTCAAAGGAGCGTTAGCGCTTCCGTTCTATTGACCTTAAAATTGGACGCTTAAAACCACCGAAATAAGCAGACTCGAACCAGTCTATCCCATTGTACCTCTACCATCGGGGTGTATTTCTGTCTCTTCGTGAACAATTTCCGTATTTCACTCTGGAAAATGTTTTCCCTACTTTCTTTCTTGAATGAACGCTTGCCGTCAGTCACTCTCGGAGAGGCTACCGATCTAACTGGAGAGGTATCACCGTATTCTAAAAGTTCATTAACGAGACTATCGATTTCAGACATCCTTCCTATGTCTCCCAAACGAGATCTTGACGAAAATCATAGAGAAATTGGACAGTGAAGACAGGAAGAACCTTGCCTCTATCAACAATCGTCTGAAGGAATTGGAGAGAAAAGCGGGATATCGTAAACTCAAATACGTGTCGTATTTTGATTATGAGGTGGGTATTCATTTTGTCGGTTCTATTTCCCATTCTGTTCTTCTAGGACTTGAAAGAACTTTTTATATCGGAAGATTCATCGCTGCAACAAATATCTCATCAGCTGTATTTGCAAGAAGCTCTGGAAAGTACATTCTTCAATAATGCCAGGATCAAGAGTTTAAAAATCAGCGTATGCAAACTTTTCCATCAATAAAGTAAATTGTATTCAAAGTCATATTTCAGGAACATTTGGATAATGAATCAGAAGAGAAGCTACAGTTGATTTTAAAAACTGCCGAATTTGAAGAAATAAACTTTCATATCTTCAATGACCACTCCTGCAGGTTTGGGCAAAACTAACGAAATATGAAGGAAAGCAACTCGTTACAGAACGCTGAGCAAGATTTCACGAAACAAGCGCGAAGTCGTTCAAAAAATAGAGATATTCTGGAAGGCCATGAATGTTGATGCTAATTGTGCAAAGAATGTGTTCATGAGTCTTCCATTAACCGATCATTTATTGCTCATTGACATAGTGAGATATTTAATGTCTGCCAAAAATGCGGCTTTATTTGAATTCATTTTTAGTTTATTTTTTGCAGAAGAACAATCAAGCTATCATTGACGATGATATTCTACTCAGTATGGTCGATACTGCTACCACGTTTCATTTAGATTCTCAATCATCTGTTACGGCGAGAGGATTATCAAAGGCTTTTGAGGTACCTTCACATTCGTATTGATTGTTTTCTAAGCAATCCATTAACGACAACTTACAGATGATTTACACTGATAAAAAGAAAAGAAGAGTTCATTTTCGCATTCCCTCTCTTGCATTCGAAGTGTTCTACCAGCTAGTTAGTGTAGACCCTGCAATGGATTCGAATTTGACTCAAGTGAAACACATTCAATCTGGAGCTACGCTCGATTATTCAAGTGATCCCGACGGCTTGCACGATATCTCCATGTATAATTGATGAAAAAAAATCATATTTTGTAAAACAAACAATTGCCGCCGTATTTGATAAAGTTATTGTCGTTGTTCGTTCATTCTTCTAGCACTGCTCATTCCTTAGAGTTGAAGCAATTGAATACGTTTTTCTTCACTTCTCTGGCGTTTGCAGTTAAAAATAACTTCAATTGTGCGCGGGGGTACTGTAAAACACGATAACCTATGAATCTTTCACGGCCAAAGCAGACAGACTACGTTATTCGCAAGGAGTGGAAAGAAGTGATGGCGCGTTTGACGAGAAAACGAAGCTTCGCTTTCTTCCCCTTCCCCCCCCCCCCGCCTCGGACCCTCAAAAAGAAGCGTTAGTCGAAGTGCGCATAATTAGTTTGAAGCCCAGAATCATTGGGATTGAACTGAATCAACAGGACCCGCCCAAGTTAGCGATAGAGAACTCGGTAAACTGCCCTATGATATTGTCAAACGAGTTACAAAGATCTCTCTCGCCAACCTCTGATGGAAAAAAACAAAGTTTCCGAACTATCGAGAGAGAACTCTGTTTCAATACTGAAGAAGAATACAAGCTTATTCGTGATTCAAAGATGGACAATAATATAAAAGACTGGAGGCATCCAGCATGTGAGAACAAGACCTGGTGAAGAGTAAGGTTTGACAAGGTAGTTCTATATCTGAAGAATGGGCAAGACATTTTTGAGCGACTTCTAATTATCGCAGAAATAGTCATGGCGAGATTCATGCCTGGATATTTAATATCTGGATAAAAAATGGAATATGTTTTTTTTTCTGACTACTTTGCATTTTGCAAGAACAAAAAGTGTGAAAGTGTGAATACCGACAATGATATTTATAGAACATCATGATCAGGTGACAATCATTGTTGTTTGCATCAATTTCAAATTTGTCAAATTGAAAAAAATTTTCACGGAAAATTCATTGAACACAGCATGTTCCACAACCCTAGAACCTTCTCCAGAGCATATCCCAAAATGTTACAAAATTTTTCTGCACAAACCGCGAAGCAATCGCGTAGTAATAAAAAATGCCTGTCGAATTGTACATGGTGATATAGCAAATGTCGTCGTCGAAAACCCAATACTGGATCACACTTTCCGAATTTATGTGTCTGACGTGGTCCCAATCGATCTTGAAAGCAGGGTTGCCATTGATTTGCTGGAGAAATAAATCGAAGGTGTGAGGTGGCATTCGAAAATCTGCTCTTCTTTGCTTTTTATCTGTGTAAATCGCCTGAAAATTTGATCGTTTGTAAAACTGAGAAAGAGAAAAACCTCAAATGCTTTCGCTAATCCTGCCGCCGTAACAGATGATTGAGAGTCTAAGTAAAACTTCGAAGCTGTGTGGACCATCTTGAGAAGAATTTCATCGTCAATGATAACATGATTGGTCTGCAAAACGAATCAATTGATTGAATTATTGAGATCTACCTAAGCAATAAACGTACTCGTTTCTTAAGTACATTAATGAAAACAAATGGCGATGCCTTAAGTTCTCACCGAGTCAACGAGGAATAAATGCTCAGTTAGTGGGAGACTAATGAGCATATTCTTTGCGATATTTGCATCAATGTCCGTGGTCTTCCAGTGTACGGTTATTCTATTGAAGGCATTTCGGTTTCGTAAAAGATTGCTCATCGCACTGTAACGAGTAAATTTCAGTAACAGTTTCTTCCTAAGCACAAACCGGCACGAGTTTTCATCCAAGATATCAATATCCAATTCGTCAAAGCGGACTGTTTTAAAAACCAGTTTCAGCTTCTTTTCAGTTTCGCCATCCAAAGGCCCCTGAAAAAATACTTTTGAAAAATCTATTGTATTAAGAAAATAAAACATACGATAATTTTAAGATTCTCGACTTTGGCATTATTGAAAAAATTCGACACTTCGTTCAGTTCCATCCTTTCATAGATTATTGTTGTCCAAAACAGCGTTTGTGCTGATACAACAATTTCCCTCGTTTCCTGAAAGAGTGTAAATACCAAACCTACGAATTGATTTGTTCAAAACATGTTCACCTCTACATAAGTAACGTTTTTGAGTGAACGAAAACCCGTTTTTCTTTCTACTTCCTTCAGTCGATCATTGATTGATGCTAGATTCTTCCTGTCCTGCCTGTCCAACTTCTCGATGATTTTCGTCAAAATCTCATTCGGGAGGCTTAGGAAAGATGGCTGAAAGGAAATTTCGTGATTTTTTTCTTAATACACAGACATTATCTTAGTGAATGTAGTAATACCTTTACATTTTGATCGGCCGATAATGCTACTCCGAGTGTTATTGACAGCCTTCCAAGTCGTTCAATCAAGAAAGAAAGCAGAGAAAGCATTTTCCTGAGGATTTAGAACGTTTTCCAAGGTTCGACGTAGAAAGAAAAGAGGATAAAGTTCTCGAAAAGACTGAGATAAATCCGTAAGGTAAAGACACAATTAGGTAGACTGGATTATTGGAGGCTTTTTAATAGAGCCGATTGGAGGAATACGATCAAGAATGGAAGCAGGAATACTCATTTCGGGGTTACCCTAGTAAGAAAATTTACCAGAGCATGCTCCGAATTCGATATGCGTACAATATCGGATCAAGCAATCTACTCAATCTAATTGAAACCAATTGAATTCTTGTTGCTCTCAAACATTTGCAAATGAACAATAGCTATTCCCTTGAGCGCAGGTGAAAGTTGTTGAAAACAGTGCGAGAGTACGCTAATTGCAAGGTATAGAAAAAATAGATAATGCTTTTGTCGAGATTAAGAAGACGGTAATCAACAGACCGACCGACCTCACAGAGAGAATTGATGTACAACAACGCGTGAAAAATGCATGCAAGAAGTTAGATCCGCAACTAAGGATTAGCCAGTGGGTAACAGCAACGTGCAATGCATCTATTTCACAACAAAGCCAATTTGTGAAGAATTCGATACTCAACTAGCCAATCAACGGCACAGATTTGTTGCATTTTTACTGTTTTCGTATCACGTTCTAACACTTTTTTAGCAAGTTAAATTTTGCTATCTTTTTTTTGCACATTTCATTTTAGAAGAGTGAGTAACGATAATGGTTTATCAAACATCTTAAACGAGCTTATAGAAATAAATTTAAAACTGAATTCACAAAATAAGGTGCGATTTCTTCATAACTTGTACATCCAAATATGCCTCATACCATCGGGACCGCACGAATAATGTAGAGTAGCGCCCGATTTGATGTGAACGACATTGAATGCACTCATTCTCATACTGAGTGCAGTGTCATATTCAACCCACTGGGAGAATAAAAGGAAGGCAGAATTGGAAACGCAGAACTTTCCGCTTCTTATCTTGGTGTCCGTGTAAATCGTCTGGAAATTGGCATTGAATAGACTGTTGAAAAATACAGACAGGAGCATTGAATTATCGTTGAGGTACCTCGAATGTTTTTGCTAATCCTGACGCCGTAATGGTATTCATGGATTGAGAAAGTATAGAATGAAAATCAAACGTAGAAGTAGTATTGACAATCTTGAGTAGAATCTCGTCGTCAATGATAATTTGATTGGTGTACTGAAAACAAAATTTATCAGAAATTATATGAAATTCAACATGCTCATAAAATGCCGATATCTTAAGTTGTTACCGTGTCAAAGATGTGTAAATGCTCGGAGGGTGGGAGATTCATGATCACATTCTTTGCGTAACTTGCATCAATATTCATGACTTTCCAGTGGATAGATATCATATTAAAGGATGATCGCCTTTGCAAAAGATTGCTCATTATTCTGCAACGAGTTGACTTCTTAAAATATTCTCAAAAAAAGTTGCACAAACCTGCACGAGAAGTCATTGTAGATATCAATATAAGTCAGCGTTGATCATTTATTTTGCCCTTCAAGCATCAATTACTTTTTTTGAAAGATTATGTCAAATTTTTGAGCGGTTTAGAGTCATAAATTCGATTTCGGGTTTGACAAAATAAACAGCGTATAAAACTGTCAATTTTCGTTATTGCTGTTTGGCAGAAAAAACTGCGATCAAAAATGTCAATTCTCAGAAGGAATTTTGGCAGAAAAAACCGCGTTGATTTCTGCCAAAATTCACCTTTCAATTTTTGCTTTTCATTGATTTTGATAAGTGCACCACTTGAAACTCATCCGAGATTTTCTATTACAAGATTTGACCCTCCGTGTTGAATCACATGCCTAGCAGTTATTCTCGCAGGACATCGTGTGCGAAAGGTCTGCACCTCTTTTACATGACGAAAACTTTGATCCAACTCGTCAGTTTATGTTATGTTTCACATTCATTATGAAAGAGATATTGCGGAAAGGTCTAGCAGAGGATCATTTTGACGCTTTTCATCGAGGTGAAAAGTGGCAAATGATCCTTGGCTCTTTTGGCAGAAAAAACTGCGATGAGAAATGCCAAATTTGAAAAATTAATTTTGGCAGAAATAATCATAGATAAAATGTGTCAATTTCGATAACGATTTCACAGCTTGGCAAAATCCCTCAAAAAATGTCATTGTTGCCTTAATGGCAAAATAAATGTTCAGCGCTGACTTATATCTAATTGTTCAAAGTGGATAGTTTTGAAAACAACTTGTAGCTTATTTTCAGTTTCGCCATCCAAAGGCCCCTGAAACGATACTTTCGAAACTCGCTCATACAAATAAATAAAATCAACGTACGATAATTGAAAGGCCATTTGTCTTGGCATTGTTGAAAAATGCTGAGACTTCTTGAATAGGCGCGCTGTCGGAAAATTGTTCCCAACCCGAATCTTCCGATACAAATTCTTTCGTTTCCTGAACGAGCATGTACCCAACCTTCCGAAATGATGGAAACACGGCCACTTACATCAAGAAAGAACACGCCTTTGAATTCACGATATCTCGCTTTTCTCTCCAATTCCTTCAGACGTTCGTTGATTGAGGCAAGGTTCTTCCTGTCTTCACTGTCCAACTTCTCGATAACCTTGGTCAAGATTTCGTTCGGGAGGCTGAGGAAGGATGTCTGAAAGAAAAATTCGATAAATTTAGAACAGAGGCAGAGGCAATTTAACGCATTAATGAGTGATACCTGTCCATTTTGATCGGCCGAGACTGCTTTCCCGAGAGTGATTGACGGCATTGTGAAAGGTTCAATCAGGAATGAAGAGAATGGAGTTCTCAACAGGAATGTGAGAAAACCAGGTGAAAACCTGGTGATTACGGACACAATCAGACGAACTGGAATGGCGGAAGATATCTAATACGGATGACTGGCGGCATCCGATCTATAAAAAAGTAGTTGGGAAAGTTGTAAAATCTCAAGAACGGAAGCACGAATGCGCCCATTAATCTA
Source organism: Pristionchus japonicus (assembly GCA_900490845.1). Classification (NCBI taxonomy): domain Eukaryota; kingdom Metazoa; phylum Nematoda; class Chromadorea; order Rhabditida; family Neodiplogasteridae; genus Pristionchus; species Pristionchus japonicus. The sequence goes on along the minus strand of LS515839.1, from coordinate 276,428 downwards.
CATTATTTGATGAAGACTGGCCAGTGGGTATACTGAATTCAAAATACTCGAAAGCTATTTCAAAAGTTCATAGCAGGCAAGTAGCTAAAGGAAGGGGATAGAAATGAGTACTTTCATGGCATTTCACAAATAGTTTTAGGCAACGCATCTTACACTTTGGTTGTTCTTCACGGAATAAGGTCGCATGATCATCGTCAGTACTATACCCTCGGGTCTTTCTTCATCAAATGAATGAGAATGCTATAGGATCGCGCTTCCGTTCTAGGTTCTCCTAATAACTAGTCTCGACAATTCCAGTCTATCCAATTGTTTTGTGATCTCTACCATCCGGAATTCTTGCAGTCTTGTCGAGAACTCCCTTCACTTCTTTCGATCTTCGTCGAATAAAATGCAGTCAGTCGCTCTAGGAGACTCTGATGTCATCTCGGTCGTTCAAAATGAAAAGGTATGACAGACCTCATGAAAACTAATTATGAATCAATTCTGAAAAACAGATTTCTCTTTCAGCCATCATTCGTTAGCCTCCCGAACGAAATCTTGACCAAGGTTATCGAGAAGTTGGACAGTGAAGACAGGAAGAACCTTGCCTCAATCAACGATCGACTGAAAGAAGTTGAGAGAAAAGCGGCATATCGTCAACTCAAATTCGTGGCGTATGTTGAGGTGCATAGACGTGTTTTCAAATAATCAGACACCAGATCGGATGGGAACATTCGGATGATAACCTACTGGATGAGCACCTAATGAGGTCGAGAGAACGACTATAAAAGACAGAATATGCAAATGATGCTCATCCAGTAGGTTATCATCCGAATGTTCTCATCTTACCTAGTGCTAATAATCATTTCGCAAGTATAAACTTTTCAGAAAACAAAAGAAATCCTCGTGACTACAGATCCAACGTGGAAACAAATCTCTGATAGGAAACCATTGAATGAAGTTTCAATGTTTTTCAAAAATGCGAAAATCAAGAATCTTAATATTCTCGTATGTTTGAACCAGCCGCTTCCGCACGCCTATGGCGTGCTCCATCGACTGGCCCCCCATGGTACCTTTAAGAATCCCCCTCCTCCCCCCCTCTACCTCTCCTCCACCTCGTCTCCCCCTCTCTTCTTCTCCCTCCCCC
>LS515839.1:243462-268558 GCA_900490845.1 Pristionchus japonicus | reverse complement strand
CGTATCGGTATCATTTTGAAGCAAAATTTCATGAATTTGGGCTTCCAAACACATGTGGAAAGTTTCAGACCACATGTGGTCTGAACTATTCCTTCCCCTCTCATTCTCGGACCACTTATTGTCCGAGTGAGAGAGATCATTCTCATTTCGGACTCATTCCTGTCCGAGCGCGCGCAAAGGAAGCGGTCTACTCAGACACGAACTGCCAACCCTAGTACAAAGCCTTCCCAGTTACCAAATCGCTAATCGTAAACTAAGCTACCGTATTCCTTGTTTGAGTTAGGTCAGACTTATAACTCACGCTTCGGCCTGGTGATGCAGGAGGAAGGCGATCTCGGGCTCCAGCGGCGCCGGCGGCACGTTCTCCTTGTTCTCGTCCAATTCCTGTGAATGGTAAAGTATCGATTACCGTAATCTTGGTAGAGTCAGGTCAGACAATTATCGACTTTCGCATCCAGATCACGGCGGCTCAAATAGGCTCTTCCCCTACATCTAACTAACGCAGAGAACGGCGACCCCGCCCTCTCGCCGATCATTGGCCGGATGCACAAAGACGCAAACACACAGACACGCAACGCGAGCTTTTGACGTGCAAATACGCGGTTTTGCCATAGGATTCAGTGCTCCTGACGCGAAAATACTACCGTACCTAAATGCGGCAGGTTTATAATTAATTTTTACGTCCGCCGTTTTTAGATGTCGGTCTTGAGCACCCGTGCAGATCATTTATCGATCGGCGAGCACCGTATCCGATAGGTCACCCCATCCCCATCAACTCACCTCAACGGTCGGCAACGGTGACAGCTCCGAGGAGGCCGTGGTGCGCGCTGTGCACATCGGGCTGGAAAAGTCGATAATTGATTACCGTAATTCGGGGTGGTAGGACCGCAACTACCGTATCCTGGCCCGAAAGTGAGATCCACCACTTACTGTAAGCAAGTGACGTCGGAGCAGTTCATGTACATGGTGCCTCTGAGCGCGCGCCCCTGGAGAGAAAATATAATCAATCTATTATTAGTTATTATCGAGCGAATTGCAGACTACGCGTAGTCGACAACACGAAACAAGCTAAAAACGACATAAGAGAAGAAAGTGAAGCTTCAAAAAGCCACAGCGCGCCAAATAATGGTTGCAGTGAGGATCAGGAGGCATTTGATGGGACGAAAAAACCGTGAGAAGACAAAGACACAACGATCAGGAGCTTATCACAACAGTAACAAGTTGTTTACAAAATGGAAAGCCAGAGATTCGTGGATAAAACGCGCGAAAACGACTATGCAAGGACAGTAGTAGCAATTCATACTAGAAGATAGATGTGAGAAGCAAGAAACATCAATCGAAGTAGGCGAAATAATACAGCGCGGCAAGGGAAAAAACGAAAACGAAACCGCAACCGCGGGCGAGGGCGGACTAGACTATTCCCTTGATCTACCTCTCTCGCACTGACCCCTTCCCATCTCCCGCCTCGCGCTCTCTCACCTCTTCCCTTCTTTGCTCTTTCCCTCCCGTTCGTTGAGAGGGCGATTGTGCTTTTCCTTGTCGCCTTTCTTGTTTTCTTCTGATATCGACGTTTGTTGCTTCTCACCTCTCTGTTCTTGAAGGACTGAAACTGCCTTTCACCGTTGTCGCGCGTTTTCTACTGAAACTGGCTTCCTTTTGGGAAACGTGGTGTTGTCTGTGTATTTGTCTCCTTTTCCTTGCTTCTTTCGCTCATAATAACTGTCTTATTGCGAAAATCCGCCCTCTTTCTTGGTTCGATCAGTTATCTAGCTCGAAATTGAGCCAGTGCAGCGCTCTCTTCCTCTTTTCGTCATTGCTACTAAACGGCCGTGTCCTTGCTACCACCTGTTACCCTCTTGTGTTCCCCTCAAGGCCTTATCTCGCTCGTAATCAGTGTCTTTCGGGAGGGAATCGCCATTGCACGGGTATCCACCGCCTGTCCCGGTCAGACAGAACGAGAGAGCACGCGAAATCGAGAGAGTGCCACCCCTCCTGCCCATTTTCGTCACAACTTTGCGCACCTGCTCCCCTCTCAATCTATTCATCCTTGACACTGCTGCTGTCTTATCTCTTCTCCCCATTCTTTCCTCTTCTCCTCATCTCGCTCTGCCCCTCCGGGAGGCAGATGGGAGAGTTTCGCGCGCGATTTGCACCCTTTTCTTCTTTCGATCTTCTCCTTTCCCTCACTCGTTTGCGCGCTGTGGCTCACACTTCTTTTTGAATTTTGCAACTACTTAGTTTATGTAGTTTGCTTGTTTTGTGTTCACTTCGCCCTTTTTGCGAGTTGTAGTCTGTATTTTGGTCGTTAATCACTACTCTCTCGTCAGGGGCGCGCGCTCAGAGGCACCATGTACAAGAAACGCGGCCCCGGCGGCACCTGCTCGCAGTAAGTGATGGATTTGATCTCACGAACTATGAAGTTACGGTACCCTAGTCAATTATCATAGAATTAAATTGTTCCGAACATAGAACTTTTACGGTTGTGGGCGGAGCTTCCAAAGTGCAAGTGCGTGAAAAGTGCGCGCCTGCGCGTGAAATGGCGAATTTGGCTAATTTTCGTTTTTAACTCATTTGAGCTAGCGCTATAGATACCTGTTATAGCTTTGTAAATCATAAAAATTACCTAGAACTCGGGGAAAACAATGACAAAGTACGTGGTGTGGTGCGGGTGTGCATTGCACTTATGTCGTTTCCCACAGCATAGTTTCGTGGTGTACGACAAACTTTTGAACTTCTATGATATCGATTTTCCAGCCCGATGTGTGACATCGTGGCGCGCCATAAGCCGGCCGACGCGTTGGGCTTCGTCTGCGAGTGAGTATCGATCTTTGCCCGACTACAGTACTCGAAGACTACGGTACCTGATTGCAATCGCTAACTGAGTCGATTGCAGCTCGCTCGTGGTCTTCGAGAAGCACTTTGGCAGCAACTACAAGGATCAGGTGTGTAGTTTGTAGTCTGGAGTCTAATAATTTGTACTTTGTAGTTTGTAGTCTGATCCCTTGACCTTTGCCAGGTTCGCGAGATGTGCATAGACGCGGTGTCCAAGTACGGGCCGAACACGCCCTTCGAGAAAGACATGCGCATGCTGCCCATCTACCGTATCATGGTGAGTGCGAGGCTCACCACATGCGCGGCGACGATCACCAAACGGCGCCTCGCATGTGCATCGTGTGGTGCATTGGTGTGGTGCTATCTGCTAAACGTCGCCCTGCACAGGCATACTACTCGAAGTCGATGTCGCCGACAGAAGTCTACGAGAAGATGTACGAGAAGCAGCTCTTTCTCCACTGTCCACCGTGCGTTTATTGCTAATTAACTAACTAATTAATTAAGCGTTAATTAACGCATCTATTGTGCTATTCGAATGCTCAGCTTAGCTAAGGTCTGAGACACCTCAACACACCAAGTCAAAGGGGGGGGGGAGAAATGTTCATTAGCATGGCGGGTTTTTGCCGAGTTATTCTGAGGATTAGAGGGAGAGGAGAGCGGTGAAATGACTCGTTTTCCACCTGTTTTTCGGCACATTTGGTAGCGTTACTAATGAATGAGGTCGAAATCGAGAAATCGAAAAGGATCAAGTTGTGAGCAAAGGGTTTGTGCAACTTCCTGAACAAGTCCCATCTCGATATCTTTATTCCCCGAGGCGTCCATAGCTCTAGAGTGAGCAAAACAGCGCATTTCACTCATTTTCGCCTGTTTTTCGGCACGTTTGGTAGCGTTACTAATGAATGAGGTCGAAATCGAGAAATCGAAAAGGATCAAGTTGTAAGCAAAGGGTTTGCGCAACTTCCTGAACAAGTCCCATCTCGATATCTTTATTCCCCGAGGCGTCCATAGCTCTAGAGTGAGCAAAATAGACGGATTTGAGAAAAATTCGATATGTTCCAACAGTTTACGAAAACAGAATAGGATTTGTTGCACTGTTTGGGTGAATAGAATTGTGTTTCGCTAGTTCCGTAAGAGAAGATAGACTGTCATTTCGATAGACATCGACCCCGAGTGTGAGATGAATGAGTGAGAGAGAACCCATTCTCCACCAACCGACTCGGTGACTCGAAAGTGGCCATAGTGAGAGGGCGGATTGGAGTTGAAACTATCGCCGCTGCGCAAATGAATCTTTCTCCCCTCTCTGACTTGCTGTGCTCAATCAATAGTTGAAAATGCACTGGGCGGAATAATAAGCGGAACGAATTATTCTTTTGCGATACTAATTATGCAAATTGGCAGATTCTACGTGGACTGGGCGCACGTGCACCTGCACTGGGCACACGTGAACAACCACCCTGCCGCCATCGCCGAGAGCGTCACCATCGCCGCCCAGATCACCCGCTGGGTATGATACCGTACCCTGGGAGCAACCGTACTCATATCGTATCGACGGCTACAGTAACCCTACCGTAGCCCGTGCCTGCTTGTTGCGGTAGCTGCACGGCCCCGTAGGGAGATACCGTTCATCAGACACCGGTGCCCCGCAGATTTGATAGCCAACTATCACCTTTTCCCGGTTACCGTAACCCCACCTACCGTACCTTCAGGCGATCGAGAACTGCGGCGAGGGCCACCTGTTGATCGAGCAGCTCCAGAACACGATCGCCGAGATTGCGGCGCGGCAGATGATCGACGAGGCAGTGTCAGTTGTCGATTGCATTGGACTACGGTAGTTTGGGATACCGTAGCCCTCAGTTATCGATCGATCGTATCGATCCACTCTCAGTTGTCGATTGACACTACAGTATCCTGGGTTCTACCGTAATCCTCTGTTATCGATCGCATTCGTTGCAGAAGCCAGCCGCCGAGCTCGGAAGCGGCGCGCACACTCGAATCGCGGCTCTCCGGCATGGAGATGGCGGTACGGCTTTGAACTATCGGCCCACCGTAACCACTATCGACTACAGTAACCCTGCCTACCGTACTCCTCTCTCTGCAGGTGTTTCCCGAGAGGCACAGCGCCATGGGCCACGCGCCGTACGTACTGCCACCGAACCTGCCGGCCCCGATCGGTAATCAATCGATAATGTGCCCCAGCTACAGTAACCCTGTCCCCGTTGCAGGACCGCCGCCTCGCCGCGCGCTCGCGCCGATGCAGCAGGTGCCCGCGAACGACGCGTACGCGGCCAAGGCGCGCGGCGCACTGTCGCGCATCCAGTGAGTTGGGGGGAAGGATTTGCTGAAGTCCGGTATGTCGAATAGCTGAATGAAAACTGGCATACGCTTCGAATATATGCTGGGCAAGGATTCGGGCTTCACCATTAGACATTACTGTGGAAACTGTCAACTCGGACTTCAGTAGTAGCGTAAACGTTGAATGAATCAATGACAATGAAGTAATTTGTCAGGAAGGACTTTCCGCCGCTCAACAGCGACTTCCCTCCGCTGCCCACGTCCTCGTTCTCGGCCGCCTCCCAGCAGAAGCCGCTCGTGCTCCCGCCCCCTGAGGTGAGGTTACGGTAATCAGGGATCGATAATTGTTGCGGATACGGTAGAACTTGAGAGAAGGAAAGGGGATTTTGTAACAACGGATCGATAATTGATTTACATGGGGTGGTGTGACGTACCGACTGGGTTCCGGTGGCCATCGATCGATGTTGGATGTGGAAGCTTACCTACTCTTTGATGCAGCTCATGAGTCTTCGTCGACGGTTGATCTTGATGAACTGCTACGGGCGCTTCAACAAAAGCTTTCGGTGTTAAAAGGTCGACCTATTGCCAGACCCAACTCTAGCAAGGTTACGGTAGTCGATTTGATCGAGTTTCGTTGCAGGACTCGGACGAGAACAAGGAGAACGTGCTGCCCCCGTCGCAGCCCAATGCCATCATCAGGCTGCCGCATCTGGCCGAACCGTGAGTTACGGGTGTGACCTAGTTGACCGAGGATTACGATAGTATGCGGTAGGTCAGGTGCGGGAATCCCGTCTCCCTGCTACGGCACGGTAGCCACCGGGTGCTGTAATCGGCCTATGGTAGCACGATAATACGGTAGTCTAGTTTTTGCTATTGATTACTGTGATCGTAGCCTGCTCCCCCTTTCAGAGAGCCGTTGAGTCCGGACATCATCTCGCCGAGTCTCGCACAGATGAAGCCCGGAAGGTACGGTAACGCGCTATCGATTGATCGAATCATGGACTGGAGTTACTGTAGCCTGCTCATTTTTCGTTCCACGACTAACCTAATTCCGTTCCGTTTCAGGCCGAACCAGTTCATCATGCAGCCCATCTTCTCGTTTGCGGATGTGGCCCGCAACAAGTCCGAGTCGAACCCCGAGCCGAAGTCCGACGACGACGAAACCGCGCAGTAGGCGCGCGCGTTCGCGCAACAAGCTCCGCCCACTTGAGGCCACGCCCCCTTACCCTTACCCCCTGTACCATGCGATTAGAAGCGTAGACCTAGTATATTTATTGAAGTATTTTTGACGAGGTTAACTATGAGAAATGACGCGCTGGCAAGATTAACAGATTTGTGAACGCAGTATTGTATTTATTTGACGGAATTCCCCCGTAATCTTGTAACTTTGATAACCTTGTAACGTATTTGCCCTGTCATTATTTTTTCCTGACTATTGTACATAATTCCCCCTTCCGCTGTCCACTAACATTGTATAGTATTGCATGACCGATTGAGTGTCGATGGTTGTATGAATGAGTATTGTTGGAAAGAGTAAACGCGTTCTCTCTTCGGAGATATTGTTTGTCGGCTGGGAACTTGGTACAGGGACTATTGTGTGAAAACGGCGATGTATGACTATAATAGAAAGACCAATCGACGGCTATGGTAGTAGAAGGAGAGGTCTTAAAAGTTCTAATTGCTATCAAATTGTGTGTTGGAAGGAATTTGTTCAGTGCTCATTGCACTCCGCCCTTTGCATTGTGGGCTAGAAAAGAAACGTCTCTATTCGAATAGAATTGTGTTTATCTGTTTGTTGGGAACTGGTTGTGTACAGTTGTGGGTACTGTATCTGCTACGGTGCGATGGAGGGACTACGGTAGCTTAGGGAGGGGTACGGTATCCTCGGGGGATACGGTAATCGATCTACTCGGCCTTTTTCTCGCTCCGGTCGCTGGCGGAGAGGCGGAGCTCCGCGCGGTCGCCGTTCGCGCTGGAAGCGGATCGATAATCGATAAGAAGCGAACGTCTACCGTAATTCGATCGATACCGTAACTCTACAGTAATCCCACACTCACTCGAATCCCCTCAGGACCTTCTCCTCCCGATGATGGTCCTTGAGCGGAGTGCCAGCCTGCGTCTTGTTCGGGCTGTCTGGAATTGTGATCTTTGAACTTTGATCTCTAGCTTCTGATCTTTGATCTTTCACAGCTATCAGTGGCTAATAATGAGTCTACGAAACGAAAGTTTGTTGTCGCTTTTTTGGGCAAATAACGATATGTGTGACGCTCTAGAGTGGATGGTGCGTCAACTGTAGCATCGGGGGTATAGCTCAGGGGTAGAGCGCTCGCTTTGCATGCGAGAAGTCTGGGGTTCGATTCCCCATACCTCCATCATATTTTAGCGTTAGACAGCTAATTTTGTGCGATGCAACGGGAACAATTACGTTGCTTCCTAAATCTTCTCGCTAATTATAATGAGCAATCACTAATCAGTACCTAATTAATTAATTAATCAACTCACAACTCTCGCTGTCGCCAGCGCACGTGACCTCCACATCGTACTCGGTGCGTTGCGCGTCTTCCTTCTTGTCTGAATGAGAAGAATGTTTGAAAGGATCCAATGAAGCCGTGATCTTTGATCTCTGATCTTCAGAAAATTGGTGCTGATTTAGTGCGTGTTCAGTGAATAGAGCGCGTATCTCAGAGATCAAAGATCGATCTGGGAACGAAAGAGATGCAGTACCCTTCGTCTTCTCCCACTTGCTCGCCTCGGCCGACGTGCGCACGAGATTGTCTGGAAGGTGATCTTTGGTCTTTGAACTTCGGAATTCTGTTCTCTCTAGCTCAATGACCGTCAAGATAGTTTGTGTCTTGCATTCTCTCGCAGGTTTGACCGAAGGGAGGCCATAGAGGAAGAAGAGATCCAGTCAATCCCGCTCTCACCGGTAGTCTTGCCCTGCTGCTCCTTCTGCTGTTGTGCTTCGAGATGTTCCTTCTGCAGCCGCTTGCTGGCTGCGATTAATTAGTAATTATCCATTTACTACTAATTAATCTACAAACCCCACCAGGTTTGTCGTCTCACGACGACAGTAGAGATTGTGGTTGCAACTTTACCTTTACCTTTACTAATTGGCTAATTACTTATCAATTTTTATTTTAAATTTGCTAGTTCTCAAGTGCAACAAGGTGCTAGAGAACAATAGCAATAAGAAGAAATTGGATTGATCTTTCATCTTTGAACTCAAGATAATCGATAACTCACTGTTATCCGGCGACGAGGAGATGGTCACCGGCTTGCGCTTCGAGACGTCTGAAAAATTGTGGTTAGAGACGAAAGATCAAAGATCAGAGGTTAGAGATCAAAGATCAGAGATCACCCCTCACCATTCCCGTTCAGCGTGGCGCCCGAGTCCCAGCGCTGCTTGCACAGTGGGTCCGACTGGTCGGGGAAGTCTGGAATTAATTAACTAATTAATTAATTACTTAATTAATTAATTATCTAATCAACTAATTAACTCACACGCGAGCAGGTTGCAGCCGCCGGCGATCGTGGGCGGGCGCATCTGAATTGTTTTCACAGATCAAGGATCAAAGATCACCGCCGGAGAAGTGGGCGGAGTCTAAAGGGGCGTGGCTTACCACGGACGTCATCATGTCAATCTCCTGCGCGCCCTCCCAGTCCAGCTTCCACCACGAGGAGCCGCGCTCGACCGGCAGCAGCTGCTTGATGATCGACTGCGAAAGATCATTGTGGGCGTGGCCTAAAATGGGCGGAGTGGACGTGGCCTCACATCGATGCGGTCTCGGTCCGGCACGCGCGCCCACTTCGTCTTGCCCACGACGTCCAGCGCGTCCTTGAGCGAGTCCGGAATGCGCTCCCACATGTGCGGAAGAACTGAAAAAATTGTGGTTGATCTTTGATCTTTGGTCTTTGGCCCTGAATCAGGACTCCTGATCTCAGATTGCATCATCCCTACCCAACCGACTCACACTCGCCACTGAACATGGCCTCTTTCTGCTTGAGAATCTCCGCCACTCGCTCCTCCTTCTCCCTTCCCTGCTCCGCGCGGATCCACCTCTGGTCGTAGAAGTCGAACACCATGTACAGCCTGCGTGAAAGATCAAAGATCATTAGGGGCGTGGCCTAAAAGGGGCGGAGTCTACAGCTCACCAGCTCTCGTAGTCGTCCCGGATCGTGCAGTCCTTCTCCTTCAGGCGCGCGCGCGACGCATACAGCGGCGCGTACGGGTAGGCGACGTGCGCGCGGGGGCGTCTGAAGCAGGGGAGCGGGGCTTATATTTAGAGGAGGAAAGGGGCGGAGTCAGAGGGGACGTTGTCTAGCAAGACCACTGACGCGTGGTGTGTTCTCACCTCGGATAATCAAAAGTGTAGAAAGTGGGCGAGGTTTAGGAGGAAAGTGGGCGGGGCTTTGAGTGGGCGTGGCTTTAAGTGGGCGGAGCCAGAGTGGGCGTGGCTTAAAGGAGGCGTGGCCTCTCACTCACTTGGGCTGGTTGTTGGCGCCCATGAAGTTGAAGACGCGGTTGTACGTGCCGATGCAGATCGACTTCTCGCCGAACGGAGATGGGCCTGAGGAGCGGGGTTAGCGGCGGAGTCATGATGGGGGCGGAGTTAGAAGGGGGGGGGGGGGCGGAGCCAAGGGGGCGTGGTACGGACCTTCTCGATTTCAAACCATTATGATGTACTTAATGACTAGCGCTGGTAAATAACGAGATGCAGAAAAACGCGTTTCCTCGAAAGTGGGCGGAGCCTAGGGTGTGCGCAGCCTAGTGTGGGCGGGGCCTCACCAATGTTGAAGTCGTTGGGGCGGACGTTGCGCAGCAGGTAGCCGAGCTCGTGCACCTCAATGGGTCAATTAGGAAAACAACGACGACTGGATTGATCTTTGATCTTTGATCTCTTCAGCTAACATTCAATCAATACCTCGCGGATCGCCGCCAGTGTCTCGGCCGCGATGTGGCGGACGGTGCGAGGACTGGAAAGGAAAGGTTACTGTAGCCTTGAGATACGGTAGGGTTACGGTAAATCATCGATGAACAAAATCAATACTAAATGTGGCTGAGCTAGATCTGATAGATCGTGAAGAAGGTTACACTATCGTACTGTAGATCCTGCATTGATTTCAGAAGGAAAATGGCGGAAATAAGATTATTGAAAGAAGTGGGATCACCTGAGGCAAGGCAAAAGCAAAACGATGATGGAGGTATGGGGAATCGAACCCCAGACTTCTCGCATGCAAAGCGAGCGCTCTACCCCTGAGCTATACCCCCTATGGGAGGATCGTTTTCCCCATCGCTCTTGAGCAAAACAACGGAAGGATAGCGTTCTTCCAATTGCTATTCGTTCACTAGCAACGCGAAACAGCAGATGAAGACAACAGAGTTTGAAGATCAGAATTCAAAGACCAAAGATCAATCCTCACCCGAACGGCACGCCGAACTTGTACTGCAGGTCCTCGAGCGAGGGGCCGACGCGACTCGTCGTGATGTACTAAAGATCAGAGATAAAGAATTAAAGTCTAATGAACAAAGATCAACCGTTGTTCCCTTCTTTTCCCGATGTGAGTCCCTTCAGTCACAGGATCTATGGATCAATCCCAAAGATTAAAGATCACCTCATTCCCTCAACAATATCTACTATTGCTACAGAGCAAATACGTTCTAGAGATCAGAGATCAAAGACAAAAGACCAAAGATCAAAGATCAACCTTCCAATCGGCCGTCACGCCAAAGTCAATCAAGCGCACGAGGTGCAGACGGTGCTCGGGAGGCGCGTTCTCGGCGGCCATGAGCAGCGCGAGCTCGTTCTGAAAGATTAGTTTGTAATTCACGAAGCTGGATTACGGTAGGAGGCATGGTAGGGTACGGTAGATACGTGCTTATGCAGAATACGGTGGATTAGTGTAGTTCAGTTTACGATAGGTGAAGTACGGTAGTCCATGATAGGTTACGGTAGATTAGAGATCAAAGATCAACACTCACATTCAGCCGCAGCAGCCGGTCCGCCTCCGTGATCTTCTCGACGCGCATGACGGAGCGCTCAAGATTGATTGGTTAGAGATCAAAGATCAAAGATCATCTCCGAAGATCAAAGATCAAAGATCAAAGACCAAGTCTAACCCCGTATTGCGGCGTGAGGACGGCAAAGCGGTTGCTGCAGGTGGCACCCGGTAGCTCCTCGTCGACGACATAGCTGGAAGGGGCGGAGCATTGAAGAGGCGGAGCCAGTGGAGATCAAAGATCAAAGGGGTGGAGCTTACGTGAGTCGCTTGCCGCGGATGATGGTGCCCTGCTCGAGTGCTACCTGCAAGATTATCGATTGATAAGGGTTAAATAATAATCGACGAATATCGATCAAAACAAGAGAGAAATGGGCAAACCAACCTCCGCTGAGGCCGACATTGGCGAAGAATGAGGGAGAGAGGAGGATGAGATGAGTGGAATGGGGAATGCAAATGAGGCAATTTTAGGGAAAATCTTGCAGAAATCGAGAATAAGGTGGAGGCTGTGAGCTGGGGCTCCAAACAATTAGAAAAGAGGAGGGCTCATGAAAAAAAGTTCGACTTCTCTCCAGATCCTCCGTTCACTCTGGCCAGTTGAAAACAAGCAAAAAGGAACAAAAGATTCGCAGCGAGCAGGATTCGAACCTACGCGGGCAGAGCCCATTTGATTTCGAGTCAAACTCCTTAACCACTCGGACATCGCTGCACTTGAGCTCAAGCGTCAGTTGGCAAACTATCCACCCCTCCACACTTCATTGAATTTCGACAGATTTATTAATGTTTGTTTGATCAGCTACAAATTCGGACTTCAATTCAAAGGTTTTTATCTTCATTCGCAACTTGAAATTTTGCTAGGCGGAAACAGGGAGACAATCGGTGCATAAACAGTTTACGGTAGGCCTAATCGATCGATTCGGGCAGGCTACGGTAGCTTTGTATCGCAGTATTTGCCGCCCCAACCGACGTCGCAGGCGCACTCGTAGTCCTCCGGCCGCATCCGGAAGGTGCATCTGCAGAACCGTAGATTAGGATTTTTCCGGCTCTCTGATATTTGGTAGTTTCTACAGAGCCGTTGAATTTATGAGCTAAACTCCGGTCCCGGCTCTCGCAAACTCACACTTTGACGGGCTCATAGTTGACGCAGCGGCCGTGGCCGGAGCAGCGTGCGTCCGCGCGGCGATTGGCGCGTCGCCGCACGAGATCCACGGCTCTGCAGGGAAAAGCGTGATTTTCGAGAACCGGCAAATAAGAACCGGCTCCTGCTAACTTACGGTCCGAAGGTGTTCACGATGGCTTCGCGGATACGGCCGCAGCGCCCCGGGTACTTCATCGTCTCGGAGGTGCTCCAGTGCAGCAGACCTGGAATTCCCGGTCGCCGTCTTTCTGATTTGTTTGCACTTTTCCTATAGAGCCGTCATGTTCGTTCTCTAAAAGCCGGTTCCGGTGCAAAGAGACGGCTTGAACTGACCGATGGCGCCAAAGTCCGCGCACTGCTTGATCGAGCTGCACAGATCGCGCTGAAATGTGTTTCCTCGCATGCTTTTCGAGAACCTGTCATAAGTTATCATCGCCCTCACCGGCTTTTTCTACAGAGCCGTCGAATACCAGAGCTAAAACCCGGTTCCGTCTCTTGCATCCTTACCGTGCCGTAGTAGACGTGGTTGTCGATCTGCTCGACGTACGGGTTGAACTCGAATTTGGTGTAGGGCACGATCGGAAGGGGCGGAGTGAACTGTAATAACAAATAGCACAATCAACAACAACAACAACAACAACAACAACAACAACAACAACAACAACAACAACAACAATATTAATAATAATAATAATAATAACAACAACAACAACTTACGAAATTTGCCACTCGTCTCGTTTCGTTCAGGATCGCGTAGATGTAGCGGTAGCGGTGCCCCTGAGTGTCGAGTTAGAAATGCGGGATTGGCTTCTCGTAGGTCCTCAGAGACTACGACCAAACAATGGTTCTGCATCATTCAACACTGCGTTCAAGAGTTCTCCCACCCCCAGAGGTAATAGATAAATACCATTGATGCACGTTTCGGAAGTAATAGCAGTGCGTTCGCGTAAGGTTCGCCACCACTCCGTACAGCAAAATAAAACACCCCGTTTTTTCGTCTGATTGTGGTAGGCATGGACCCCCTACATGTATTACCGTGAAATTTTGGTTCAGGTGATCATGATTTGCATGGATAATGAGGGTCAAAGTTATGCATGATTTACAGTTCTAACAGTGTAAAAAGCGTGAATGTTAACCAAATCGCCTGAAAATTGAAATGTAAGGCCCCTGTCATGCTCCGATCACGATGGTGATAATTATATCTACAAATTATCGAAATTTGCATATTCATGCAAACTTCAAACTCAATTTTCTCGAAAACGGTGAAACTAACCCCTCCAAATTTTTGATATGTTGTAGTGCTTGGCTAGAGCTACAAGTATTGCTCGGGCATGACCCAAGTTTTGTGTGTCTTCGCCCTTAAATCTTTGAAGAACTAAGGCTTTCCTCGCGAGAAAACACCCTCATTCCCCTTCATTTCTCTCTCATTCCGCTCTGCCACACAGCGCAGGTGCGGCGGAAGGGGTGGAATGAGAGGAGAATGAAGGGGAATGATGGTGTTTTCTCGCGAGGAAAGCCTTAGTTGTTCAAAGATTTAAGGGCGAAGACACACAAAACTTGGGTCATGCCCGGGCAATACTTGTAGCTCTAGTCAAGCGCTACAACATATCAAAAATTTGGAGGGGTTAGTTTCACCGTTTTCGAGAAAATTGAGTTTGAAGTTTGCATGAATATGCAAATTTCGATAATTTGTAGATATAATTATCACCATCGTGATCGGAGCATGACAGGGGCCTTACATTTCAATTTTCAGGCGATTTGGTTAACATTCACGCTTTTTACACTGTTAGAACTGAAAATCATGCATAACTTTGACCCTCATTATCCATGCAAATCATGATCACATGAACCAAAATTTCACGGTAATACATGTAGGGGGTCCATGCCTACCACAATCAGACGAAAAAACGGGGTGTTTTATTTTGCTGTACGGATTCTCTCCGAAAGTGGTGATTCTTACGCGAACGCACTGATAGATATTACACAATTCTTATAAATATTATTGGTGACTGTTTCGAAACTTGACCTACGTCTCCTTGATCATCCTCTTCTCGAGGACTAGCAGCAATACTACAAATCAGGGCTGAGCTTACAAGCAAATTACCAACCTCAGGGTCGAGGTAGACCGCGCTATCAATAATCTAGCAGCAGTACCACAAGTTGAGTTCTCACACAAACAGGACTTGATAAGAAAGCACAGATTTTCGAAACTATTCCGCACCTCCGTCTCTGGGAGCATCCTGCCCTCGAGGTATACCGAGTTATCAATTATTACAAGGTAATTGAGTTCTAGCCCAAGCAGCTTGCAAATTGCCAACCCCAGAGTTTCGAATGTACCTCCGTCTTCTAACGGTAGATCGCGTATCAATTTACCAGCAAAGCACAACAATATAGCTGAGTTCTCACACGATTAGGACTACCAACTTGTAAGCTTGATAAGCCAGCCCAGAGTTTCGAAAATACCTCCGTCTTCTTCTCCTCGAGGTAGATGGACGGCGGCAGCATCGTCAGCTCCTCGTACAGCCAGCGCAGACTGTATTCAATGTATATTTTAATCATTTATTTATTTTATTCGGGTACTGAACTAAATGATAAGTATCTGTATTCGTATCGTATTCTGTATCATTACTCTGATAAATAACAGTATTGGTATCTTTTGTTCTTCCTAGTGAGTTATATTCGATTTTTTCCAAAAATCGAGAAAAAAGAAGTAAGCGTCGTCAACAGCCATCACAAACTGCAAGCAACTTGATTTTAGTTCGTGCGTCATAGTTGCGCATGGTTGATCCCCGAAATTAGGCACTGGGTCGGATGAGCACCGTCGGAAGAAAAAAAACTGGATGAGAACCATTTGCATATTCCGTCTATTACATAACTCTTGTCTCTCGCCCTCATTAGGTTCTCATCCAGTCGGTTCTCATCCGACCTATCTAGTTCCCGAAATTACGTTCAGAGACCCCGCAGTCACTTTCCCTCAGGCAGTTTGATGGCATAAAATGGAGTGTGCATGAAGGGGTAGTTCTACATAATTGGATGTTATCCTACAGCGTCCTTTTTTGTAAATTCATTATGCACTAATTTTCCCCCTTCACTAATTTGTTGCATCCTCACTCGTCTCACTCACTCCTTCCGGATTCGCCTAGTACGAATTTCGTGGTGAGACCTCACTGGCCTTTGGAAAGTTGCAAATTTCATAGTGTGATTCAGTTTTCCCTCGGTTTTCTCTGCGCTCTCTGTCTCTCGCTCCCGCCTCATAGAACGCAGTGTCACTCACTTGTCGTTGTGCTTCATGTAGGTTTCCGAGCAGCTCAGCTCGTCCTGGGCGCCCGCGTCATAGTTGCAGTACGGAAAACCGTACAGGCCCCATCTAGAGAGAGGATTATCGATTGATCGACTGCCGATTGAGTAGTTATCGATTTATTGATGTCCCAATCAATATCGATTTTCCTGTGCGGCAAACAACGTGAGTGAAACAACAAAAAGACGAACTTGGCTTTCGGGAATAGCCGTCTCGCCAGCCTGAACGATTCCACAAGAATGGCCCTGAAATGAAAATTTTCCGCTTTGTAAATTTTGCGAGAAAAACCCGAAAAAAGAAAACGCGAATAATATCGCTCACTTCGCTGCTTTGTTGAACTCCTCAGTTGCCATTTCCTCGATTTTCTTCGCATCTTTCTTATCTGTTAGTCCCGGATTGCTGAAATGAATACATCTGTTCGAGTGTGGGCCAACAGATAATTTTGCAGAATGATCAATCTAGTTGTTTACTATGTCTTACGAACTGTGACGGTCGGAACGCAATAATCGTCCGCTCACTTCCTCTTAACGAGATTTCGCGATTCCAGCTGGTACTTCCGCTTGTGGGACCAATTGAGCTCGTACATCGGGCGCCACTCCTGACATTTTTGGGTTTGGTGAATTGCAATGCCGAAAATTCTCTCTAATTCAGTCATTTCCACTCGATGACTTTGCTCTCTGGTATGTAGATAACTGCATTATTTCTACAGTCCTGTCCGTGCTTGACAGTATCCACAGTATCGGCAACCGTATCTCTACCGTATACCTCTACATCGATTGTTACAGTACAATTTCAGCAACCGTATTCCTAATCGATAACTACCGTATCCCTTCACTTATCGATAACTACCGTATGACCTCAACATCGATCACGGCTGGTCCATTAAAGTCTGGATCCATGTCTCTCTTCAGGCCCTCCTCGAGGATTCTCAGATGCTCGGCGAGGTTGCAGTTCTGGAGTACGATAGGATTACGGTAGCAGAAGATAACGGTAACGAAAGATTACTGTAGCTGTAGATTACGGTAGAAGAAGATTACGGTAAAGGTGGGTTAGAGTAGCCCTTGGCTGAGGCAACTGATACTATCGTAGGTGAAGGTAACAGTATCTGAAGATTACAGTAGCGGAGGATTACGGTTGGAGAAGATCAGCTAACGATTGCTTCTTTATACTTTTTTTTATCGTTTTCATCTCATTTGATGAGATTTCCACTGGTGTTGATGATTGATGATTCATGACATGATACAGTTAGCCCATTCAACGAACCTGCGGCAGTCCGCCATTGACCGTCCTCCATTCGATGGGCCAGTCTTTCGCGTCTCTCTTCGTTATTTTGTAGTGCGGAAAGAGCCCGTAGTCGTGTTCGTAGAAGAGGGCCACCTGTGTTTGAGCTATTGATTCAGTTCAGCGTAGCTCTAACTCGTGACAAAGTGTGCTGAAACGGCCAATTGAACGCATCTTGATCCTACTCTAGCCCTGATAGCCTTAGCATTCATATTTAGTTTTCATCATAGCAAACGCGTAACCGACCTTATCCCCGGTGAACTTGTATCCCTCGTTCTGCAGGATGTGGTACTCCTTGAGCGGGAACTGTACGTCGTATTCGAGGTGGCACTTCTGGGAGGGGAAGTTCCAGAACGACTGCAAAATCAAGGAATTATCTTTCATCCTTGATTCCATCTCCTCCCATCTCCTCTCCCACCCTCAAGACACGCCCCGGGTGAAGTTCCTAGATAGAAAAGAGGATGGATTAATGGACTAGAGGCGACGGGAAGCTCAAGAAGGACTGCAAGAGTGGTGACGTCATAACGTCAATATGAGAACGTTGAGCTACTGCTGACTCTCATACAATACTTCAATCTCAAGGACAATACTTCAATCTACAGATTACGGTATGATACGGTAGACGCCTCACAGTGATTCGATCATGTCCCCAGTCGACCGTCTCCGCGCAGGAGATGGAGGGGAGGACTAGGAAAAGCAGAAGGAGGAGAGAGGAGAGCATCGGGCTCTGGAAGAAGATATTCTCATTCACAGCGAATAATTAGTCAAATACCGAAGAAAAAAGAGCAAAAATAGGTCGAAAATACACGAAGAAAAGTCAAACCAACCTCCGCTAAGCTCCGCATTGACGCGAAATGAGGGAGAGTGGAGGGACAAGAGGCAAAATGATGAATGGAACAGGCAAATGTAGAAATTTTGATCGCAAAGTTGTAACTTTAATCTCGCAAATATTTATTGTTGCGGATCACGTATCTAAAACTCTTCAGCAGTTCTTCAGATGAAGTTGATCTTCATCGATCATTCTGATGACAGGAAGAGGGAAGCATAAAACCATGTATCATTTGAAAAATCATAACAATATGCTATTTTAATGAATTAGCAAAGAAAAGTGAAGACTTTATTGAAAGCTTCTTCGAAAGGTATCGTTTGGCTACAAACTATGACCAGAACGTGAACTGAAGTTCGAGATGGATAGTTTGTACACAGAACGATTCTGCCAGGTGCAGCGATGTCCGAGTGGTTAAAACGAGTTCTCTGTAAGAACGGGACATCCTCCATCAGAGAGTGGCACAATGCTTCAAAATGGTCGGATTGAGCTCAAATTTGAAATGGGTGGTCCCTATGGCTCGTACATTCATTTTACAACTTTGCATGATGATCATGCATCGTTCATGCAAATTTTTTGTCCTTCAAGATACCACCTCATGTGACACCTCATTCGAAAGAGCATCGAAAGTTATGCCTACAGTTCGATTTTCATCCATTTCGAATAAAGGGGAGCCGAGAAACATGAAGATATGTACATTTTTCCATGCATTTTCATTGTTTTTGATTTTTAAAATCATGAAGAACTCATTTGCACCGGCTGATTTTCACTGTATTCGATGCGTATTTCGATTCTCTATCAGAAAAAAATTATAAACCTGCAAATTTGCAGGACGTGTTTCGAGATATTTGCATATTTCTAAAACCCAGGTTCGAATCCACTTGACCACACGGGCTTTTGCCAGTTGTTTGCAGCCCTATTTTCCTCGCAAAATAATGTTTTTGATACTTTTAAAACATACTATGCTTTATAGAAACAGGAAATAATATTTAAACGTCTGGCAAAAACTCATGCAGAGAGGCGGAATCGAACTTGGCCAACACCTGGTGATAGAAATGTGCAAATATCTCGAAACACGTCCTGTAAATTTGCAGGTTAATAATTTTTTTCTGATACAGAATCTAAATACGCATCGAATACAGTGAAAATCAGCCGGTGCAAATGAGTTCTTCATGATTTTAAAAATCAAAAACAATGAAAATGCATGGACAAATGTACATATCTTCATGTTTCTCGGCACCCCTTTGTTCAAAATGGATGAAAATCAAACTGTAGGCATTTCTTTTGACGCTCTATCGAATGAGGGGTCACATGAGGGGGTATCTTGAAGGACAAAAAATTTGCATGAACCATGCATGATCATCATGCAAAGTTGTAAAATGAATGTACGAGCCATAGGGACCTCCCATTTCAAATTTGAGCTCAATCCGACCATTTTGAAGCAGTGTGCCACCCCTGTTCTGATCTTACAGAGAACTCGTTTTAAGGAGTTTGACTCGAAATCAAATGGGCTCTGCCCGCGTAGGTTCGAATCCTGCTCGCTGCGAATCTTTTGCTAAATTTTTCTATTGATTCTGCTTGGGATACGGAGTTGAGGACGGAATCATTGCATTTCAAAGGGCGAACTCATCAATTCCGCTTGTTTTGTGTTCCCTTATTCATCCCCTGCTGAATTGCTTCAAATCATCTAACCAATACAACTTTCAAAATCTGTACATTCTGAAACTTGAACTGCAGCAGAACACTACTCCAAGTCAACTGTTATTATCTTTATTCACTACTTCAGCTACACGAGTTATTATGCAAAGTAGAAAGAGTAGAAGCAAGGAGGAAACAACTGAGATTGGCAAAGTAATTCAAAGCGAGTAAGCGTTTCTTTCACAGAGATCGCAGGCGAGACAAGAAAATCGATAAGGTTACGGTATTTCAAGTTAGTTATCGATTGACACAGGTTGAGATCGGAACGGTAAGGCAACATGTAAGTAATCTTGCGCAGAGAGTAAAAATCGATAAAACTCGATCGTGTAAAACCAGGGGGCGAATTCCTAATAAGGAACCAACACACAGCACTAGACACCAGTAAGTAGTACACAGAAACAAATCGATGCATATACAGCAGTATACAGTATACAGTGGGGCACGGGTCTACAGTATCCTCGCAATCAATCGATCAATCGATATCCTACAGTATCCGCGTGAACAGCTCGAGTCCCGGCGCGTCTTCCCGGTTGTCGTTGACGTTGAAGTGGGTGGGCGCGGCTGCGAGGGGCGCGGGGACGGTAGGAGCCGCCTCGGCAGGGGACATGGTGGCAGGGGCGGAGGCCGAGTCTGGAATGGATTGGCATTACAACGGTCCGCAAATATTAAGGACCACAAGATGGATCACTAAATTCTACTGTAACCATAGAGCTGAAGTGTGCACTAACATCCCAACAGTGTCAAATATTCAACTACAATAGCGGGTGCGGAGGCCGAGTCTGGAAGGGGTTTCAGCATTGTAACTATAGAAATATGACGCGTCGTTCCGCTAATGAAGGCACAGTGTAGATTTAATAATTCGCTATTTTTTTCTACGCGAAAGCAGACTCACTAAATATTAGGCTGCTGTTTGAAGTTTATGTTGCTGGTGAAACCCAAATGGAAATGTAACTACAAGATGACTACAGCCCTATCCACCTTGTGAAAGAATTACAGTACACGAATACAGTACTCGCAATTCTACTGTATCAATCAATACAACTCACCAGGCACATCAGCCGCTATCCGGTTGGCCCACAGGGAGGGCTCGAGCTCGCGCACGGGAGGGACGACGCCCGCGTGCAGGGCGGCCTGAGGAAATCGATTAATCGATAAATCGATGGATACTGTAGACTGGATAATCAATAATCTCATCAATAAAGTCATAGCAGACTGCCCAATCGACGATGCGATCATCAATTGTCGATTAAACTACCGTACCTCCCTACTCGCCAGCGGGTCCACCATCGCCTCCTCTTCCTCCTCTCCGCCCGTCTGCTGGATGAAGCCGGGAACCGCAACCGAGAAGCCGATCTCCTCCGGCTCTGCCGTGCTGGAGCCGGGCCCGGATCCGGAGCCGGCGAATCCCACGTCCGCGTCCACCACGTGGTGCATGCGTTCGCAGCGCGCGCCGTAGTAGCCGGCGTCGCACGCGCACTCGTAGTCGTCGCGCGGCATCCGGAACGTGCACCTGGAAGATAGCCATAGCCGTTATTTAGGAAAATAATTCCAATTTGTGATAAGCTCTTATCAAAAATTGTGAGAACCGTATAATAGACAAAAGCCGGCTCCGGCTCCACTCACACTTCCGACGGCATCTTCAGGATGCATCTCCCGTTGCCCGAGCACTGGTCGAGCGCGCAGCGGTTGGCGCGCCGCCGCACGAGATCCGCGGCCCTGCAGGGAGAAATAAGTGAGACTTGAGAGAACCGGCATTCAGGAAGGCGGAAGCCGGCTGTCGTACTAATGATCGTATTTTACAAGCTATGCACTGCGCTCTCTATCATACAACTATAGACACAATCGTTTTGATACAGATCGTGAAGCCCAACTGAACGCGTTCACTTTTGTAGAGTGAAATATGTTGCAATTCACGAAATGAATGACGGAACTCATGGTCCCAAGGAACTCACTACCTTAGTTCTTAGCTACCGTGCCCGATCAATGAATAACTCACGGTCCGAACGAGTGCGCGACATTGACGCGGATGGTGTGACACCGCTCGCGCGTCATCGTCCCACCGTGCCCCCAGATCAATCAATACACCAATACTCACGGTCCGAACGAGTGCGTGACGTTGACGCGGATGGTGTGACATCGCTCGCGCGTCATCGTCCCACCGTACCCCAGATCAATCAATACTCCAATACTCACGGTCCGAACGAGTGCGTGACGTTGACGCGGATGGTGTGACATCGTTCGCGCGTCATCGTCCTACCGTACCCCCAGATCAATCAATACTCCAATACTCACGGTCCGAACGAGTGCGCGATGTTGACGCGGATGGTGCGACACCGTTCGCGCGTCATCGTCCCACCGTACCCCAGATCAATCAATACTCCAATACTCACGGTCCGAACGAGTGTGCGACGTTGACGCGGATGGTGTGACACCGCTCGCGCGTCATCGTCCGATCCGTGCTCCAGACGAGCACGCCGGCCGCGCCCAGGTCCGACGACAGCTTGAGCGAGTTGCACAGATCGCGCTGCAAATGGGGCGATTAAGTCAGCAATAGGCAATCGAATATTGGTTTGTATTTTCAGATGCAGGTGTGAGTTATCGCTCAACGATGGATCCTACGCGTCTTGAGTAGACCGTGAAACCAATAAAACACAAATATTAAAAGTTGAAAATAAGAACACACTATCACTGCTTTTGCGCAGCTTTATCGCACAGCTATGAGCACAATCGTGATTCTGCAACCGGGAACGAGATTTCATCAACACTAGGTAACAGCAGTATTCGTCTATGCTAGCAGCATCAAAAGAGCCCAGATCGAGTAATATTTGATGGTGTCCGGATGCCACTGTGATCTATTGCCAATGAATGTTTTTATCCGATTTCAGCGAACCGTGAAACATAACAGATACTTCACTTGAAAATTCAATTTCAAGGAGTGTTCTTCTGTGCTTCATAACCTACTGAAATTGAACCAAATGACGATGTGAATGATGACTTCTTGAAATCCCCTTACGTTATTCAAAACAGAAAGTGAACACCCCTATTCCCAATTTAAATGCCCCAATAAAGTCATCTCATTACCGTAACATTGTAACCAATCGATAATACCGTACCTTCGAGTAGTAGATATGCTTCTCCACGCAATAACCCCATTATGCGACAATAGCTACAGTACTCGAGGTTACCGTACGCCTCCACTACCTCAAATAATCAATAATTTCGTACCTTCGAGTAGTAGATGTGCTTCTCCACCTCATGTTCATACGGGTTATACTCGAACTTGGTGTACGGCACGATAGGAGTGGGCGGCGAGGACTGTAATTGGCTAATTAGTTAATTAAGCAATTAACTAATTTATCAATGGGCTAATTAATCTCATGCTTCTCCACCTTATCAGTTGAAACCTCTCAATCTTATACGTCACTCTTTGATCATCTTATATTTCCACGTCTTACCAAAACGTAACGGTTCTAAATTTGAAGGTTGATCTAGGTTTCTGAAGGCGGACAAATCAGCTGCTCTCTTTCTTATCAGATCTTCGTCGAATTTCATTTTAGCAACAAAATTCCTATAATCGCCCTTCACAACCTAACTCATCAATTCATCAGATCAACCAACCATCCGATTCCCAATGGCTGTGTATTCTCACATCAAATGTCGAGCATCTCTCATTTAATGGGGTTCCCGAACAGTATATCAGATACCAATTTCAAGTAAGGGATTCACAGTGTATCAAACTCCATATTTCTTTAGGTTTCAGGAACACCAAATATATGCAACTTCTTTCGTAACATGATTTATGCTGGGTTCCTCTGTCAAACAATCAACTCTCATCACCTACCATCGTTCTCAACCCGTAAAATACTCATTTTCACAGATCACAAGATCAAGTGGTCACCCATTCCCGCTGGCGGCCCTTTCTCACATCAAATATACACAAATTTTAACTGCACTTATGCTTCAGAAATCACAGATATGAGCACTGTTATCGATTCATAGACCACGAATCGACGAAACGACGACGGCCGACCAAGTAGTCACCCACTCCCGCTGGCTCTGCTTGGAATTCGAAGGTTTAAATTGGTTTCAAAAAGCACTGATGTGGCTTGTATAGAAACGTTATTTCGTCCGGTGTTGTCGATCAGCCAATAGTTATCATTCATACTGTGCTAATCCAATCATAATTTTCCCTGACAACTCGTAAACTCATCATCCCACACAACCATCAGATCACCCATTCCCGATGGGACTGCTCTCCCACATCACACTAAACATAACCAAATTTAAACTGTGGTTAGGTTTCATAAATCACAGATATAAGCACTGTGATCGATTAATAGATCACGAATCGACGGAACGACGATGGTCGGTCAAGTAATCACCCATTCCCACTGGCACTGCTCTAACACATCACATACAGCTCTAATTGCCTGTCACTATGAGATCAATTTTTCCGCCGTCTGCTATCTAATCTTTCCCTCACTAAATTGTGACTAAATTGTAGTCTGTCGAGGAGAAAAGGTATTCAAACAATGCCTGAAACTGCGATCAGATGGAATAATTTTGAGATCAATCCTTCTGTTGTCTGCTATCTAATCCTTCCTTTCTCCTCGGTTGTTCACAATTTAGTATTGCTCAGGGTATGCAACTGATGTTAAAATTCAAAAGCTGCTTAAAACGGCGATCAGATGAGATCCACTTGAGATCATTGGTTCAGGCGTCTGCTATCTAATCCTTCCATTCTTTTTTTTCTCGCAATCCACTGCGTATCAAGATACATACTTTCACTAAAATACAAACTATTTTAGAAACCGCGATCTGATGTGATCGTTTTAGCACTTCAAAGGGTTTCTCACTCACTCAATCGCTCACAGACCCTAAAATACTGAGATACCGCTAATCCAGGCCCTAATCCCCCCTGGTACCGATCGTATCTCCCTCTCACTCGTCGCTCCCTCTGATTGGCTCCTCCCCTCCGCACCCTTGACCCCGCCTCCTGCTCGTCGGCTATAAAAGGCCTAGCTGGACTCAGTTGCATCATACAGTTCAGTCGTCTCATCATTTCCCTCTTGCTCAGTCCTCCATCCCTCTCCCTAGTACCGGCAGTCCTCCCTAGTCTCCCTCACTACTCCCCAGTTTATAGTACCGGCAATCTACCACCCTTTCTCCACAGTCCTCCCATCCTCCTAGTGCTCCCCCCCACCCCTCGGCCCCAACGCTCATGCCTGTCGGTTTGAAGATCCCCAACAAGTTGACCTTCATCGGGAGACATGGCGCCTGGGCCCCGGGTATCTTATCTCAACCCATGTCTCATCTCTTCCCTCTCTGGTCCGGGAGCCGCCCTACCATACAGTCTTGCCGGTTGAACAGATACTCGCAACACAGTTCACCGGGAGCATTGTATGATCGGGCGTCCCGGGGATCCAGCCTCTCCCTGCCATCTCCCACTCATCCATTCTGCCTAGTTTTTGGTAGATATGGTTATTCACTACCCTGTGTCCATTCGTCCATCCCAGTCATAGGTGCCCAGCGTCAGTGTCGGGGAGGTGCCTCAATTTGAGGCACCCCCCTCAATCACAACCCGTCGCGTCTCGAGTGTGGCTCCTCAGTAAGAGGAGTGCCTCGAGGAGACCTTCGCTCCGCGGTTTGAGAGGAGCGCCCTCATAGGCAGGGTGCACTCTACACGCGACGGGTATGGCCCCAACAGTTTTTGTCCATGACCCCCTATACGATC
>LS515839.1:208513-234781 GCA_900490845.1 Pristionchus japonicus | reverse complement strand
CACACCTTTTCTCACTACTTATCACTCACCGTGAATCGGTCGCTCCACACCGGCCCTCTGTCCTCCTCTGCCCTCACTGACAACGATGAGAAGGAGGTCGGCGTCAACGATGAAGAGGAAGAAGGCGTCGCCCTCGCCGTCGAGAAGGAGGCAAGGGAAGTGAGCAGCACGAGTGGGAGGAGGGCGGAGCGCATCGGATGGTGGATGGGGAGTGGAGCGGCCCTCTGTAAAGAGAGTCAATTAATTAGTTAATTAACGATTATTAATTAATTATTATATATGGGTTTGTGAGGAAAAACCGAATTCTCTATGAACGATTCTCGGAAATTATTCTGAGTGTTATTGAACGTCTGAAACATAATAGCGCGTAACGGAACCAGGAAGAGAATCGGAGCAATGCGCGATTAATAAGCAGCATAAAGATAAAGCAAAACCTAGGCAGTTGTATATTATAGTAGGCTACCCTCGCTAATCGAAGCTTTACCTCGCTCCGGGCTTTCATGAAACCTCTGAAACCCGAACGTACGATCATTGCTGGAAGCAGAACTGCACTGCGTTCTATGAGTGGGGAGCGAGAAGAATGAGAACAAGAGGGGAAAACTGAATCACACTATGAAATTGGCAACGTTCCCATGGGCAGATAGGTCCCACCACGAACTTCGCCCTGGGCGGATCCGAAACGCAGTGGAACTGCGCAAAGAGGGATGCAACGAATGCGTGACGGCATTCGGATCCGCCCAAATGAATCAGGAACCGCTGCTGATTCAGCAGTTCAGGAGCAACACTGACGTCGGCAATGATTCCCCCCTCCCTCCGACGCTCTAGGCGGCATACACAGAGACCAAGCACAACCTCGACCAAAGATTCACCGAAAGATCACCCTCACAAGGGAGCTGCCCAAGTGAAATAGGGTGATAGGGGATGGTAGAAGATTCTAAAATGTCTTTTTTCAGAAACACTGACGTCGGCAATGATCCCCCCTCTAGGCAGCACAACAATTCACGCAGAGATCAAGCATCGCTCAAAGACACGACGAAGGAACACTCCGGACTCTGACCTACCATGGGATAACGCAGGCGCAAATGTTAAAATTGTCAGAAAAAAAATACCACTTATGTTCTGTGGAAGATTCTACTATTAAAGAGCGCAAGCGCCAGCGTTAGCATCACCAGAGCAAGAATCACTGCAAGATCACCCCTCTTCGCTCCTTTATACCAGCTGTTTCAGGCGTCTCCATCAAAAACGTCAAAACAACGCCCTAAAATCAGCGGCCACTTCAATCTATTTCGGCTTCGCACCACTGCTTTCAAGCGCCAAAAAGTGCGGAGGTGGTGGACATGAAAGTGGTCATCAAGAGAAGAGAAGGGAGGAATCAGCCTCTCTCAGATTCCAGTATTCTTTCACTGGTTAGACAGCTGCTCTCTCCATTTCCCACGCTCTCTCGTCGATCAGTTGGCGAGCGAGAGAGGAATGTAGCGCAATGAATTGACGACAGAAGCCGAAGATCACACTCTACGCTAATTGCTTGAGACAAACGACTCTTCGGACAAGAGATCAGAGCATGATTCCACGGATTGTATTCTAGAAGAAGGGAATGTAGTTTTTTTGGCAAGAAGGCTGAACGAAATCAATCTCTGCGTGGAGTCAATGCAATAAAGGTTCTGCGAAACATATTACACACGACCGGAAATTTTTCCACTTTCCCGCAGAAAGAAACTGCTGATTTTTGTGGAACTCTATTCCTCGAGGAAAAATCAAAGCATATTATAATTTCAGTGTCTTATCCGCTCCATGAAACATAAACGTCTCGACCGGCGCAACAACTATCAAGAAATGACCAAGTGGGAATCAGTCCCGGGTGCGCTACATTTGTAGCGCCAGCACCCATTGTAAAACAAAAGGACAGGGCCGGGTGACCTTTGGGTGGATTTACTGGCCAGGCTGCAAGGCATGTTCAAGTGCATCCCTGTTCGAACTTGCGCGCGGAGGGAAAGGGCAATCCATCAATCCCCCCCCCCCCCTTACTTCCTTCCGTTCCAAGGAAAACATTGCACCTGGTTGTGATAAAACGCCAATCACTAATCACAGCAACTATCAACTCAAAGAAACGACTGCTCTAGAGCTAGCCAACCAGTCACAGGAAATCCTATAGGTCAAGCCAAACCAGGAGTGGAAGGAATAACCGCCATTTCGAAACTGAAATATACACACTCTTTGCTGTTGGTCCTTGGCCATTCTAAATTCTCTCAGCTCATCACGATCTCTCCCCAGCCAGAGCCACTAGAGAGCAGGCTCAATGAGGAGAGGGTGTCCTCCAATCGCCATTCCTAGCTAGACACTCGCCACAACTAATCTCGGCCGCGGCAATTTATGGGCCCACTCTGGCTGCCCTCCGCCGCTACTGCGCAATTGACGGAGTTATGATGATGTGGTTGCGGCTGCCTCCGCTTCGCCTCCTTCTTTCGAAGACAAAAGGGCGATTTATGCAATGGCCTTTAAACATAGTCACTGGCCTAGCAGTGGGCTCCCGCAGGACGCAAGTCCCTTGAGTACGGAGATACCTTTACCTTTTATGGAATGGCCAATGGGGAACGAGTCGCTCAATCGCAAATGTTCCCTAGTAGGCTAGAGAAATGAGGTAGCGGGTTGAATTAGGTGCGAGGCCCAGTTATTGGTAGCGGTCTGCTGCTTTTCGCACCCCCCCCCCCCCTCTTCTCTCGCAAAAGACAATGGGATATGTGGAGCAAAGACTTTACAAAGACTGGAGGGCGTTCTCTGCGTACTGGACTACGTCAGAATGCCCGTTTGAATCCGCGTTTCTCTTTCAAAACAAAGGGTGAACGACTTTCTCTATCGCCAATGTTCTCTAGCTTGACAGAACGTCGAGAGAATGCGTGCAATTTGGAGTGCGCCATATTCGCATTCATCATCGCGCAACGACTTTACAAAGATAGAGTGCGCTCTGGTGTTTCCCGGACGCTAGTCCTCGAGGAACAAAGGCTGTTCCTCCAAATGCCAACCGAAAGGTCGCCTGACGACAGAAAAATCAAAGAAGTGAGGCAGTTCATTCAAATTCAGACCCCCGGAGGGCGTTTTTTTCGAAACAAATGCTGTTCTACCAAATGACGGCAATAACGTCAAAAAACGGGCGCAATTCATTGTGATTCACAAAAAAAAACTAGCACATCCATGAATAACGGGCAACGCAAGTGGAAATTCAAGCAGTTACTTTCTAATCGCTACTCGATGCTCCTCTATTCCCCACTTACATCTCTGCCCTTAGAGGGCAACTACTTTCACTGATAACTTCCGAATTGGTACTTTGTTGGAGCACGAAAGATGAGGGAATCAAGAGATCGACAAAAAAGACATATGTTTCACAAACCACTTGAAACACGGAAGCGCAATGATGCGAACTATAGTAAGAAATGGACAAAAAGCGCTGTGAGTACGGGGGCGAGAGGCACAAGGGCAAATTTCGCGTTCCTTGTCTGCCCAATTTCGATGGCCTCTCGATCTAGTGAGAGAAACTGCATAAATGGCGAGAGAAATCGGAGCACGAGGCCCCCCTCGAAAGAAAGCGGAGTAATAAGTACGCTTGCCTAGAGTTTACGCAATCGAACAAGGAAAGTCAACGAAAACAACGATTGATCGCCGTGTTTCCTTGTTCCACCATCACTAATCCCTTCTACGATTGGGAAAACGGCTGATTTGATAAAACTACGGGCGTAATCCTCTTGGATCCGAGGGAAAGAAAGATCAAAGATCATCAAAGGACGAAAGCGAAATGGCCACTTTCCATTAGGAAAAACACGGCGAACGTTAATCGAAAGTGCGAAAGTGAGACACAAAACAAGATACTATCCCCGCGGCCGGTGCGGCATTCAAAACGCCGATAATCATAATAGGATCGGGGAGATCAGGGATGCGAGGAGGGAGAGGATTGCAAAGGGATCAAGCGCATGCTCTCCTCGATTTGTGTGCTCTCTCGCTTTCTCTAACCGGCGAGAGATCACGCGGAATTGAGAGAGACAACTACCTGTGAATTGTGACAAAGCGAGAGATTTGTAGCGCGAAACTTGGTAGATTACTGCCACCCCCAGGGCTGCCTACTGGAGGAATCGAAGGATAGAGGACATACACTAGGGTAGGTTTGACCGCAAAAACGGAGTCTCAAACAAGGGAATAAGTGAGACGGGATCAAAAAAATTTCACACCGCATTCAAGATCCTAGAGAAACAGAACCGTCAGATATACGGGCTTGTCAAGTGAAAGGAAAAAACGAAATCGAGACTCACATTTCAGTAGTAATAACAATAATCGGATCGTCCTTGCTCGTCCGCGGCCGCTCGTCTTGCCATGGATCGGGCACTCTGCAAAGGAATGGACTGATTCAGGGGAAACAAGGGATAGAAACGACAATAGGACAAGGGAAATGCAGAAAGCAAATAATTCGAGTGAGAAACGATGAGAACACGCCACAAAGCATGAAACAAATAAGAACGGCGAGCTCATAATCATGAATCGGGCAGGAGTTTAGGCCAAAAGACAAATTTAGCCAGATGCGAAAGACAATGAGCTGATTTGGCCAAGGAAAGATCGAGGACAGGCGAGAGAACACGCAAAATGGAGAGAATACTGAGAAGGAAAGCTGAAATAATGAATCAGGCAGAATTTTGGGCGGAACCTATTGAACTTGGGTCGAGAAAAGAAGAGAGAACGCGCGAAATCAAGAGATCACAGAGAAATCGGGCTAAATCAGACCATAACACTGCTTGACAACGATAAGGAAGTAACCCGTAGGGTCAATCGATAGAAGGGAGGATGGAGGAGGGTAGATCACGGCAAGGGATCGAGTCACAGACGTGCGAAACGAAAGGAGAGCGAGAGACAAGAAAAAAAACTAGAGGCGCGAGAGAGCACAGACAGTCAGAGCAAATTACAGTACCCTGGAAACATGCGTTGGAGCGCGCGGCCGGTCACGTTTGCATTTCCACAGTTATCAATTCCTAATCGCATTGTAAAATTCAAGACAGATCAATGAATTGAATATTTCAAAGCAAGTCATTGCCGATCCGATAATAAGAGCGTCGCCGAAAAGCGGCCACATGATAACTCATGATGAGCTTGTGAATGTGTGATTCGGATAGGATAGGTTATTGCATTTTTTTTCGCCTCATCCACCCAAATCGATTGATCACAATGGGAGTACCGGCATAAAATGAGCCGCGTGAAACATACCCGCGCGCGCGACCCGGCCGACCACACTGCGTTCTATGAGGCGGGAGAGAGAGAAAGAGAGTGCAGAGAAAACCGAGGGAGAACTGAATCACACTATGAAATTGGCAACGTTAAGATGGCCAGATGGTCTCACCACGAACTTCGTACTGGGCGAATCCGGGACGCAGTGCGGCCACAGCAGTGTTGAGCAATGACAAATGCACGACTCTCCATTCCGCACAACTTTGGTCCCGCACTGATTGGTAAGTGAGAGAGGAGGGAGGGGACTAAATCTTTCGAACAACAGCATTGTTTTCACAGCTAGAGAGGACTGAACCTCATTTCATGTATTCTGGGCTAATTCAGATATGTTTCAGACAATATAGACAATATAGAAGAATGTGCAAGGGTGGTTTCTAATGCCTTGTGTCCACTTCTACAAATAAAGACATGATTTACAGAAGGAACATACTCATGAGATCATGACGAGAGTTAATTCAAGATTATCGGAAAAGATCACTTATCTCCTACAGACGAGATACTACAGACAGTTAGGGATACAATTTTCAACAATTGAAGAGTGGAGGTGTGAAATTGGTACCACAACTATACTAGAAAAAGGGGCCAAGTGGCAGTAATGATCTCGTTCCCTCTCTATTCCGCAAGCATCGGTCAGGCTCATCGTAAGAATGAAATATTCGGACGGAAAGAGAGGATGTAACATGGAATCAGTTCGTTCAAAGCTTCGCATGAAACCTGGACAAGGTTCGGAAATGCGTCGAAAAGTTACGTTTCAAGCAAGATTCTTTAGGATTGAGGAAGAAACATCCGCAGTGGAACCACGGAAACCGTTCTCAGAATTTCACAAAAATTGTCGCGTAGGTGGTGCTCCGTTCTGGCAGGCAAACATGCGACAGAGATAAGAGCAAGGATGGAAACAACCCGGCGTAGTGGAAATTCACATCATAGAGCAGTGCAGTGCAAAATGATTACGTTTCGCGTAATCGATAAAGCGATTGAGAGACTGTGATCGGGGATTATCGTCTGGACCGTGTGGAAAAACAAAAACATCGCAAAAGTATCTGGAAATCCTCAATAATACGATTACTAGAGGTAGAACGCAGTTTAGATAAATGGCTAGTGAGCAATTGGAGTAACAATAAATATGCTTCAAACATTCCTCAAAATGATTACGCGAGAACTGTGGATAATCTCGTTGCGTCAATTGAGTAAAACAGCCCAGTCCAAGTGGCAAGCCAGCAAGGAGCGTTCGCCCTCTTCCACTTCCAACTCTGTGCACTTTTTGCGCCCGCGCAGGTAAGAGAGGATCCCTTTCATGGCAGATTCGAAAGTGAAAGGAGGCAAGTAGGAAGAACTCTCTTCCTCCTCACATTCCCTACTCTACCGCTGTTTCTGCCTGGTGAGAGAGCGTGCAGGATTGAGAGAGTGGGAAGAAAGGAGGAAGGGTAGCCAAAGGACAGGGCGGATTTGCCCGGATTTGGCCAGCGGGGCCTTGGATGTGCCTCTCCGTACCGTGAGGTCTCTAGGAGGTTAGAGAGACGAGCGATCAAGGGGAATGAAGGGAGTGGACAGTTGCAAAAGAAGAAGGAAGGACGGTTAATGGAACCCCGCTGGAAGTAGCAGATGAATCACTGTGGAAATAATGCATGTATGGTTCTACGAACACGCGCTTGGGGTTGTCGAGAGAAGTGATGTAGATACATTAATCAAGGCTCATTGTGTAACGGCAGAACAGTCGCGGTCGGTGAGCTGAGCATGGGTTCTCTGATCGTTCAGAGCAATTGGGAGTAGATCAGAAAGAATAAAGTTCAATTCATACACTGATCAAGAGAAGGCGTTGGATGTTTTCAAAGATGCGCGCCGTGAGGGGGCGAGCAGGGGTTTTCCCGATTCTTCTCTGTTTGGAGTGAAATGTTCAGACAAAATGATGCGTTCTCGCCTTTCGGGCGCTGATTCACAGGCAAAACTTTCGCTTTTGAAGACGAATGAATGGCGAATGCACAAATCATCATGGAAATGATGTGAAGTTACTGATCAGGAATGATACTGGAGCTACGAGTGAAGAGATCAAGAAGAAGAATTGATTAGGGAAACTCCCACTGAGTGTACGAGGACTCTTGCTCAGCCATCCCCGGCTCTGAACAATGATCAACCAAGCGCATTTTCAATCAACGTGGTTTTCTAGCGTTCGAAAACTTTGCGGGGAAACCCCTCTTTCGTTCAGCATTCTGTGCTGAATGAACAATGATCACCAACCAAGCGCAGGTTCGAGAGGGTGTGTGGGGATGGAAAATACTACTGGGCAACATTCAGTGAGTACACATTGCGCATCTCATCCCGCGAAAACAAGTTGTAAGAACCCTCGCTCTTGGAACTCAATGAACCTTCAAGTTCAACGATTAATCTGCTTCTGGAGTAGACTATTGACTCTTCATTAACCCAATCTCTCACAGGTCAGAGTGAAAAAGAGTGCGCGAACTGAATCGACGGCTAAATGAAGAGTTCGAACTCTATTCTGGCGTCAATAATGCACGTGCAAACGCTAAAAGCCAGAGCGCCTAGGTTCCTCTCTTGCCGATCGAAGGAGGAATCTCTCGGTTATGACTCGGATCTCTCTACTCAATGGCATAGAGTGGGGGCCAAGACCGGTACTGTGCACGGGAAAGAACGAGGTAGAGAGAGGGAAGAATGGCTATGGAGGAGGTGGGAATACAACAATAAACACAATATGGTGAAAGTGAGAGGGGTTGAAACTTCAGCCGGCAAGGAGGAAACTAATTAATCATGGTGCCAACACCGCTGTAAACTGCACCGTAGGAGTAACAAAACAGTAAAGAGCAGGGGTAATTGGCTGGAACTTCCTTATGTTTCGATCACTGACCAATATAATTTGTGGGGAAGATAAGCTTCAGCTACACAACTTACAAATGAACGGATTATGTCAGTTGGTTGCAAAAAAAATTATTGAAAAAAATCGAACACTCAGGGTGTTGGAATGTTGAATTGACTGGAACTTCCTCATGTTTCAATCACTCGGCAAGGAATGAGAAGAACGGAATGAGTTTCAGCTGCACGACTTATTCCCGGAGGAGCAGCGAAGGCCAGTTTATCCAAGACACATCCAATACCAAAAAAAGCAAAACATTGAAAGCACAGCGATTTTGCGTT
This sequence comes from Pristionchus japonicus, assembly GCA_900490845.1. Classification (NCBI taxonomy): domain Eukaryota; kingdom Metazoa; phylum Nematoda; class Chromadorea; order Rhabditida; family Neodiplogasteridae; genus Pristionchus; species Pristionchus japonicus. Next base: position 226,372 of record LS515839.1, on the reverse strand, counting down.
TGATGTAATTAGATTGTTCTATCATTCATGCCGATATCTACTGACAGCGGAAGTGCAATGAAAGGGAGAAATGCAGAGAATTAATGAGTTTCAGCGTATCCATGAAACTAGATGCGAGTTGAAAGACTGGTGTCTTGTAGGAAGTTAACTTACAGAAAAATACAATCTATCCAATGTTTCGTTCATCAAACGTTGTTGCTACTGGTAAGCCGAGTCGGCTGCCCGGTCATATCCTTGAAGCTTCTCATTATTTCAGATTCGTCCCGCGTCATTCGAAGTACGAAGAGCGATGGCAAATGTGATGAGTTTCAGGGAATATTCAAAAGGACCTCGTGACACAAAACGGTAGTAACTCGCCGGAATCCTGCTGAACAAAATAAGCAATCTTGCAAACACTTGCACAGCTCCAGTTACAGATCGGTGACTGCGAATGGGAGGAAGTGACTAGCCTAGCAATCAGCCGTTCGCACTATCAAAGAATTGAGTGAGTTTCAGATGCATTTCAAGACAGAATGGAAAATTGCAGGTGCAGTATTCCTGCGATCGTTAGTGAAACAGTACGCAATGTTTCAAGTTCCGAACCAGTGGCTGTTGTATGGGAAAAGGAACTGGCGGAGAGTTGGGCATCTCACTGAGAGGGAATGGAATCAGTTTCAGAAACATCTCAAATGACAAGGCAAATTGCAGGGCCACTACGCCAGCAAACGTCAATGCAATAGTGCTCATCGTTGCAAAGTGCCAGGTGGACCGGAAACTGTGAATAGGTAAATTGACTGGGAGATAGTTCGATCGTTCGCTCATTGAACACCCTTAGCTTGAATGCAATCATGAATCAAAGCGCGATTGAATGCTCCATGGTACATCTGCAGTTGCAGAAACTCAAGACCGGACTGGTAGCCGCTGAAAGGGTAAAGAGACCGGCCTAGAGAGTTCGGCCGTTCGCTCAAAGTTTCGAAAGGCGAGGATTTGGGTCAATCCCTAATCTGTCCAGTCTCGTGCGGTTCATTCGCACTTCCGGACTTCGGAGAGCGGTAAAAACGGGCGGGAAATCGAGTTTGATCAGATCGGATTAGGTGATCATGATCAACTTTCTGTTCGTACGCGGCGTTATTGAAAAAAAAACGGACTAATCGAACTGATAGTGCGCCTTTTGATATTGTCGGGCATCAAAGGAAAGAGGCAAATGCAGATCGAATAGCGAGTCTCGCTTGCATTAGCATCCTATTCAATCGAGAGGGCACTGATCAGAGCATGTTTCCCACTGGGCGATTATAAACACACTTTCACTCCTCCCTCTCTGAAAGCGAAAACTGCACCTTTCAACTCACTTTTCAATGGATTCTTTCATGTTTTTCGTGCTCTCACTCCGACTAATCTGCATAAGAATTGCTCCGAGCGCGTAGCAATTTCAGCAACTTACACCTACGATTCTGAGGGTATCATCAGTCAAATTGGAACATACTTCTCTAGGAAAAAAAGATAAGTTTCGCTCAGCTCACAAAAAGGTACTGTGAAACGGAATGTTAGTTTCTCAATTGTTCCCAATGAAATAAAATAAATATTCTTGCATCTTTTTAAATTGCCATGGTTGAGTATCAGACCTTCCGGAGAAGTGAAATAGCGCCAAGGCCAATATTAAAGCTCGTGCACGAAATGAAGTGAGATGAGAAGGCGCGCTCTTCATTCGCCATGTGATCAAACGAAATCAAGAGTAACCGCCGAGCGAATGGCGATTCGCCATAACTACATGTGATCAAGAGAGATTTCGACAGGCACCGAATCGTAAATGACCGGATACGCATGGTTAATAGTAAAACGCGCGCGAGCGGTAGCCATCATCAGCAGTATTACCCCTTTCATCTGACCAGCTCGCGGGTATCTTATGGCTTTTACGCTCGCCACTGGATTGGGATGGCGAATGACAAGGAATGGCTTTACTCTATCCATTCTGCCTGCTCTCTAGCCTGTGGATGTTTCCTATTCTAACCGCTTGGCAGTAGAAGCACTCTTTTGTTCAGCTAGCTCCCTCGTTTCTCTGATCTACGAGAGATAATGAAGAATGGAGAGACCCTATTCACTTGCCCATCCCAAATGCCTCGATTACCATGACTAGCCAGCTCTCATGCGCCATTCGGCTCGCAAGGGAAAGTTCTGGAACGAGCAGGTCATTAGAATTCAGAACAGAAAATGAATCAGTGGCTTCTCTCTTGGGCAATCAACCAGTGAACTTGAGTTGAACAAACATAACAAAAATCAGAACATTTTTGGGATTTCGTGTAACAGGCAAAGTTAATTGGATAAATTTGTAAATTTTAAAGAGTACAAGATGGGTTAAATCATTGCTCTCTGCATGCCGGTCTTCAATAGCGTGTCTGAAGCTCATCCGATTGGAATGATTTTTCTCGTTCCAGAATCACAACCACTGACGTAATTCATTTATCGATTCGTGCACAGTATTGATGACGCAACAACTCAATCATAAGAATTCTAGTCCCGTTTTCATTCGCGTGCGAAAAAGAAGGCTAATAAAATTCGGAAATCGGGGGTATCATAATCTTTGGCATGTATCAAGACACTCGGGCGAAGGAGAGAGGCAACAACTACTGGATTTCACTAAGCGCAAGCAGGTCTCAGGGGGAATGAGGCTGATCGACTACGGTAGATATCGATCGGACTCAATCGCCCCTGAGGATGGGGTCACTGGGGTTTACTGTATAGTATGCGTTCGCGTCGAGACAGGCACCCGTCGGCGGGAAGTGTACGGTAGTATACGGTATTGAAGAGAGGCAACAATCGATAAATCGTTATGTGAGCAGCTCAAACAGGGTCTAGGTGAGTAGTGTGTGAAAGAGGCAGAAAGAAGGAGAGGTTATTGATTGAAAACGAAAAAAAAGAAAACATCGAAAGTATTGAGAAGGGATTGCACTGAGATTTCGTGATGGTATGGCATCGGGAGGGTGTACGGCGAAGGCAAATCACAGGAGGTTGAGGAGGGCTATTTACAATAGGGAATACGGTAGAAGAGTACGGTTGAGTAGGTGAGATAGATGATCGACGACTGACTTTAATGCCGACCATCCAGGGCGTCTAGATACTTGTAGTCGATGAGGCGAGGAACGAGCGTGTGTCTGGAATCGAGTGAGTTTCAAATGATTCCTTTATTTCGAAATGATCGAGTAGCTATGATTTTCCGACGGTATTTATCTGAATCAACCAACCAGTACTCTAGCACGATCTCACACTCAGAACTTGTTTTCTGAATCTATCTACGCCGTAAGAATCTTTGTTTGCTGTCGTTCCATCTACTTCGAACCTTCTCTAAAAGGCTCACCTAATCGGGAGGAAGAAGACGCACACAATGGAGAAGACCATCTCTTTTTCAGTTCAGTTTCGAAATTACTCGACCACTAACCATGATACTTTTGTGGATTAATTGATTAACCAATTACCTAATCGGCAGGAAGAAGAAGCAGACAATCGGGAAGACCATCTCGATGAACGGATAGGGAGAGAAGCCGAAGGCACAGAGGATGATCAGTTGGAGGAGTTGACAGGCGGTGAAGAGATGGACCTGAGGAGGGATTGGTCTTTGATCTTTGGTATTTGATCTCATCCACCTAAGCTATTCTTTCACAGTTGCTCTGAATAGTTCATCTATGTTTCAAACGACGCACATATTCTGAAAGTTCAGCAACTTTCAATGAATATACGGCACATTATCGGAAACAAAGCGAAAGGAACGAAAAATAATATTGCGCTTACCTTCCGCTGCGGCACCTTGCGGATGTAGTGAGTAGGCGGGTAGGCTTGCTGAAAAATCGATTGTTCACACCCTGATTCTCATCTTATCAAAGATCAAAGATCAGGTTCCAAAGCTCAAAGCTCATACCTGCTCCGTGATCAGCAGTAACAACCGCTCGAACATCTCGTTCCCGTTGAGAGAAGTCAGGGCCATGTACAGGAACAGGCCGTGGAGAACAGAGGTGGGGATCCATCTGGAGAAGAAGATTTGATTTTCCGAAGGGTATTATGTTTACGGAAGGAGACTTCAATAAATAACAAAGGAAGTAGAGTTCAGAACGCTGAAGCGGTAGGGCAACAACCAATTCTGGGCGCTAGTGATTATCATGTTGTGATTCTCACAGTGACTAGTTTTTATAGACAAAAAGTCCTCTGGATCGCTTGAGCACGGTGATTTGGTGGTTACTTCAACGGGTACGGCAGCAGCCAGAATGCGCTCGCGAGGATCATGAGGATCGTGACTCTCGCTTATGTGGCTTTCTCTCTCTAATATTCTCATTCCCAGCAACTAAGCAACGAACGACGGAACGTGCTCCTTACTCACAGAAAAGTCATAAATACTGACCTCAACGGGTACGGCAGCAGCCAGAATGCACTGGCGAGGATCATGATGTGGGCGAGGAGTGAGGCGAGTCGGGTCTCACGGACGTTCATGATGCTGGAATGGGAAAGTTCAGTGATACTGACGATATCAAGAATTTGGTTTCTTAGATAAAGGAAATAAACTAACACTTCGTGCACATGCCCTTGAGAGACACGTTCTTCGACGTCGGCCAGGGCTCTGGAATGATGAATTATCATTTGAAATACCCTGATTACTGGGTCAATGAATCCACCACTTCTTGACGAGACTAAAGATCAACATAACCATAAAAGAGCAAACATCGAACCTCAAGTGCAGTGGCGAGTGCGGCAGCGCTCCGTGCATCCACGGCAGACCCACTGCAAATGTGATCAGTTTTATGAATCTTTTTGAATCTCGGCAATACTGCATAAGAACTTTTCTGAGGAAACATGAACGCACTGTGAAACCTAATCCGTTCAGAGTCTCAACTGGAGTCACAATTTGGTGAGAAGCGAAGGGAAAATGATCCAATTTCTGCGTGGATGAAAGTAGTTTCAATCTGTGCCGATGTATTAAAACAGCTCACTCAGCGACAGGAACATGTTCAGGATGGCCACCACGAAGAGGTCCAGGTTCTGCGATGAGCCCTTCTTCAGTCTGGAACGGAATGGAATCAATGGAATCCTCCGAATTGATGATAGCTAAGTTGGAGAGATGGAGTGTTCGGTTGAGTTTCAACAGTATGTTGAATCCTAGTGGAGAGCTCATGACACGATGGGTCGACGGGTCCTTAGAAATAAAAATAACCAGAAATTCGAAGACACTGTGCCACGGTCTTTCTAATTTCTTTCTAATGAATGCTTGGCTAACTGAACCCGAAATTAAATGAACCCACTTGTTCTGGCTGTTGTTCACAATCGCACTGGTGATATTCTGGTCGATGAAGAAGAGGAAGGAGAGGGAGAAGCCGAGCAAGAGACACACGAAGTAGCCCTGAATTGAGTAATCTTGATGGTTACGGTAATCGATTAGTGCTTGATACACTCGGAGTACGGTATATCGTTTCATCAGGGGTACGGTAGTCAATAATCGACACTCACGGTCCACGGCAGCGACAGGATCGGCGCGATGGAAAAGAGCGGAATGTCCTCGCGCATGTCGAATTTGTCCTCTGGAAAGAGACAAGGTACCAATCGGATCTGCCGGAGATCCGTGTTCCTCAAACACCTTTGCGAATGAGTTTCATAGTAATTATTATTCACTGACTCGCAAGGAGAAGTGTTGAGGTGTACGTCTCTGAGGTCGACAACAACAAATAAACATTATCGATGAGTGGAGATGACACTCACTCTCGTGAATCCATTCCAGGCAAAGGTCATGATCATTTGGCAAAATGTTTGCGCAGAGGTAATATTTTCGCGTTCTATTTTGCGTTTTGCCCGCATTTTTCTGTTAGTGTCACTAGAGGCTATACATACAGTCTCAATTTCACGGGAAAGAATTATTCCACTTACTCTCCACGCTCGAGAACCCATACGACCCGGCGAAGGTCATGATCATCACCGATGCAGGGAGGGCGTAGTCGGCCAGCCACTCGCGACGAGATCTCCAAGGAGGGAATGAATGCTGTGTATTAGGTGAGTGCCTACTTGAATCTTGCTTCCTTCATTGCAAAGCAAATCTAAACATTGGCTATGTTTCACATCGCATTCAAGTCTCGACTCGCTTGCTCTGTTCAATATCAGACTCGATGCCAGCGAAACTACAAAAAAATATTCAATGCTCCAGAAAGTCAATCTTCGCCCCAATCAGATTTTGCCTTTTTTTGAATGACTGAGGAATCTCTAACCTCGTCAGATAGGGCGTCTTGCGGAAGTTGTAGAGGAACAGGCCCAACCAGAGGGTGCCCAGCATGAGGAGGACGTAGAGGATGGACGTGTCTCGCTTGTTCGTGCACATCTACAGAAAGTATGTATACACCGATAAAGTAGTAGTTTTTGGGAAGAACGCTAGTTTCGTGCAGATGCTTTGCCTGTTCAATGGATTACGGTAGCCTTTTGTCTTCTTGGCAGTTTGATGCTTCGAACTATAGTCAGAACGCGTTATTCTACTACGCACTCAATTGAAAACCTTGATATGAGATAGTTCTACTCACATTGGAGAGAAGTTCTTTGTGTGATGTTATTCTCGTGTTTGCTGTTGAGCTCTCATGATGACTTACTAATTAAGGATAAACGACTTACCGCCGCAGTGGTCGCTTCAGTGATGTTGGTGTAGGCATTGGTGATGTTGCTTCCCGCCGTCGGGACGCAGTAGTAGTTGCGCGAGAAACCTGCAACAGAGATAATTTTCTTTACTTCCCCGGTTCCATCTTCCGGCAGGAATCATTTGGGTACGTTTCACACAAGAAACAAGTCGCAATCCGTCCATTATCGGTGATTTATCCTTGTGTTCCATCAAAAACAATGCAAAAACTCACTCCTGGCAACAGCTCTCAAACTCTCCACCGTGAACGCGATGGCCATGAACAGGGAGAACATCTCCTCGGCTGATCTGCAGTAATTAGTGATTTAGTTAATTAGAGTTTATTTAAAATCGCAATTTGACTGGATTGTTTTGTGCCAAATGCGGGTTATGCTTCACACATCATTCAAGTCTCGAGTCAAGCACGCAATTGGATTTCTCTTAGTTTCTAATTTAAAAAAAAAATCCCCAACCTTGTCGCCATCTTCATCAGACTGCACATCTCCGTTGCCGCGTAGAGCACCTGATGTTGTTGTTGTTGTTGTTTTTGATTTGTTATTGTTATTATTGTTGTTTTTTCCTCACCAGAAACATGCTGCAAAACAGCCCGACACAGGCGTACATCGCGTAGAAATCGTAGCCGAGCTCGGTGGATATTTTGAAGATTACTGCAAAGTCATTGTGCTGACGTCAAAGTTGTTCAAAACATCATGGGTTCATCATGGGTTTCATAAGGCGCCGAACAAGCATGCGCTTTATTTCAAATGAATTCGGAAGTGGATGTTGATTGATAAGATATAGAACTAAGATGATAAGAGCTACCTTTGATGTAGATCGCTAAGGGCACTGTCGTTAACAAGATGATCATTGGTTGGCCGCCGAACAGAGAGAAGAAAATGCCGCCGATCGCTTGGGCGAAGATGATCTTTTTCACGTCTGCAACGTATTGTTAATTTCTACAATCATCACTCGAATTCATTCTCGGTTATGCTTCACAATTCGTTCAAGTTCTAATTCTCTTTCTGGCATTGATACAGCTTGGTCTATGAGTCAAAAATATAATCCTCACTGATTTTGCCCTCCGTATTATCGTCGTTGAGCACTCCGAACGCAATCGCAGGCAGAAGGCAGGCGAAATAGAGAAAGACGACCTGCGAGATGGATCATGGTTACGGTAGATTACTGTAGTCCATAGAATACGGTATTATGAAGACTGTCAAAAATCAATAGATCTGTTTATGGTATAATGATACTGCTGTGAGACTGGATTACGGTAGCTATCGATCACTCACCGTACTGAACAACTTCGGAATCGTTCGATGCCCGAATATTCCGTCGGTGAAATCGGAAATGTACTGCTTGCTCCGCCTCTTGAGCTCCTCTTGCAGTCCACGGAACGGATACCAGCGATTGGGACCGAACTGGAAAGCAGATGTATCTCTTTGAACGATGGTTCCAAATGTGACTCAGAAGGTCTCTGAGAGATTGCTCTAACAAAATGTAATTCAACGCATTAGAATGTTCAAGTATGCACAAAAACTGGTGGAAAATGAGAACAAGAACGTTCGAAAAATCCTCACAATCTGCTCCTTCGCCTGCGATAGATGAATGGACGCTTTCCTCTCTCTCCACTGGTTCTGATCGACCGCCAGTTCTTTTGCTGCGGAGAGGAGGGTGGCTCTGGAACACCAAAGTTGGGGACCAAAGTTCAAAGATCAATTACTTGAACTCTTCAACCGTTCATCACAATTTGCTGTCGTTTTATTCCCAAGAACCGCTCTGTCGTTTCGAAATCTCACGTTCATCCTCTCACCTGAACTGTTCGACCGTCTGGGCCATCACCAGTCGCTGCCTGATGTCCATATCAGCGAAGAGCGTAGCGAATGTCCTCGTAGTTTCCAGCGCTGTTTTGGTGCCTTTCTAAAATAATATTTCGATTTTTTAGGAATTGCTTTTTATGTTTTTGGCTTTCAAGGAGGGCAAGGATCGAAGGAGCACAACTCCTAGACCATTCATCCCATCGGCGAAACATATTCGCTAAATCCCCTCATCGGAAGAAGCTTTTCTCGGCGCATCATCCCTTCCTTCTCCCCCTTCAATCCAATTTGCTTCCCCCTCTTCTCGTCTCGGATATGCGCATTCGGCGTACTGTCTATGCCTCGTTCTCTGGCGCTCTCTCACTTCTCCATGATCTCTCGCTTCTTCTCACTCTGATGCTCTCTTCAACTCTCTGGGCACTATCAAGCACTGATTGGGGGTTCTTGTCAAGAGGGTGTGGCAATGATTCAGAACGACACTTCCGTCACGAAAAATACACATTCTATGTTGACGGAAGCTGATTGTGAGACGGAATGGGAACTTCCTAGTAGTTCGCCGCTCTTCTTTGAAAACATCCTTTGAGGTCTTATCGACTTTCACATCCATTTTTTTTCGTTCTGAACGCTCCCTCATCGACAAAAATAGTTTTTATTTTTTGATAGATCAAACACCTACTGCTTTTCTAAATTTTATGCACGACAGGTGCTATTCAGCTGTTCACATGGACTAATCTTGATAGGAGCGCATGGGAAACGCGATAGGGAGAAGGTTCTGGGATTTTTTTTCTGTACTCAGCATTCCCCACTACCTTGGAAAAAAGGAAGGCTAATGATGGAAACTAACCGCTCGCGACGGCGCGATCACAATGATGATGAACCGCAGGTCTTGCATCGTTCGTCCCAGATTCGTTGGATGAGACAGTCGAGCGATGGCGACGTGCCGGTGCTGGACGGTGTTCAGCATGCACCTAAATATCACACAATTCGTGATTGAAACTCCATTTCCGTAAGTGGTCAATATTGCATGCATTGCCGAAAAGCAGCTGCCGATTTATTATTGGAGTACATTTGTATTTTCGAAACAAGAGTAACAGCAGATGATTATATTTGTCCTTGATCTTTCAGTAAACTTGCAAATGTCAATCAGGCTAATTCTAAATTCAGCTGTTCACCATAGCAAATGTGTTTCAGAGACTACACGAACTCTCCAAAATTTGAGGTGACTGATCACTTTGCACATGATTCTACAAACAAACACAAAAAAAAACTCACAGCGCACAGATCCACGTCTGATCGTAGTCGAACGTTCCACAACCGCCTCCAGTGGTGCAGATGGATTGAACGGTGCGAGAGAGGATGTGGACTGGAAATAGCTTTTCTTGTTTCGATGTTTATGTTTGCTTTGGATTCAATTCTAGCATCACTGGACTCTATCGTTATATCTAGCGGATTCCCTAGCCTACTCAGAGCACTATCGTAATGAGAACAGCTCAAAATTGAGAGCATCCCACGCACTCGCTATCTCTCACTCTCGAGAAGCGGTTATGTTCATTAATATGCCTGTAATGTGAGAGAACCGTGGTTACTCGAGGAATTCAAGTTCGAAAACAATCGACTATTCTCTCTACAAGAGAGTGCCATGAGAAGAATGACAGTAGACTGGATCGATAATATGAAAGGAACTAAAACTTACATTGACTCAACGGGCACCCTACAACGAATCGAAAGTTGCACCGAATTTTTCAACTTATGAAATAGATCTTACATTGATTCCCGGCATCTTGAGTGAACAACACCGACCGCACTTGCTCGGAGGTAAACTCGGGCTCTTGGATGTCCATTTCATGAATGATTCTGGAATTATGGTTACTGTATCTCTCAATTATCGATTGCTCCCGTCTGTGCCATGCTTTGTTGTTCCGAAGGTGTCTGAATGACGGACTAAAGTCGCCCCCGGACTCTTTAGAAGACGTGAGCGCGCGTCTAAAATTAGGCTAGAGTGGGCTGGGAAGCTCCGACTTGAAGCGGAGCCTATTTCTTTACTGCCCCCGACTCCCATCTCTCCATCTAGATTACGAATGCACACACACACAGAGACAACTTCTCTATTGGCCGGAATAGCGACTCGTTACGCTCGTTGAATGGGGAGGGGTTCTATGATCCCTGAAGCGTGTCCACGATGGGCAAGCAATTATGAGTATAATTGGGGCCAAGATGATCTTTGATCTTTTACGGACGAAAAATGACTAAAGGGACTGCGTAAGTCCCGATAATCCCAGTCCTCATCACATTGTGAGGGTGTGTTTTTGTTTTCTGTTCGAATATCCCCTCAATCTCTCATTTTCGCTCTGCCCTCTTTCCCGTCTGATTGTTTTCTCTCACTATATCTTCTTCTTCTTCTTCTTCCTTCTAGTCTCTCTCTCTTTCCCGACCCATCACCCCCTATTTTATTATCCGGGGCCACTAGCTTCTGTAACTACACCACACACAGATTGGCCGGAGGCAGACCACAACAAAGCATCAGCGGCCAATCTATCCGCCGGCTCTGATTCCCGGCCCCTGTCATCAGTCACATAACAGATAAACAGCTGACTTCACACATCCGAAAATATTTAATTTGCCGCCTCAACTTCAGCCAAGCTGCTCAAGGGACAAGCGACTTAGAGGCTCTATGTTCCCTCGTCTCATTTTGAACCCCATTTAAAGCCGAAGTTAGCAGCAATACCCGGAATGTCCTTGCTAAACCCCATCTAAGAAGCTTCGGAAACTCTTCCCTCCCTTCCTTTTCGGGTCTCCTCAGCCCGCAAAAAGCACTCTCAGTCCTCTTCTTCTCCTTCTACTCGTCGTGAGTCTTTTCATCGCCTCTTCCTCTCTCTTCGGCACAAATTGCATTACTCTGAAGGATGGGGGAAGAAGGGGGGGGGGGAGTAAATCCCGCGTCCTCTCAACGCTGAACATGGCCTAGATTGGCTTACTCGGCTGAATCCCCGGTTTACATTCTCTTCCTGCAGCCAAACCATTACCGAACAGGCTAAACATGGATCCCGTAGGCCAATCTTCCTGCTCGACTCCCTTACAGGATAGACGCAGCTAGCGAATTGAGTACCGGAATCCCGCCTGTCATCTACAGGCTTTGGGGGGGGGGGCTTCTATTTGCCGGTCCTACGCAGTCGGGGGAAGGAAGGAGAGAATCACTCCCGGTGAAAGAACGACGAAAATATCATACAGAGGGGAAGAAAGGAAAAGCGGGACAGACAGAACCGAAAATAGGCTCAGGGGTTCTTGAACATTGCTTGGCGAGGGGCTTTTCAAAATAATGGAATATTAAAAAGTTATTACTTGGCAAAGATCTCCTCCAGACTGGTCTCTTGCAAATCGAGTAGTAGCACAGCTTTGTTGAGCAAGTGATCAATGTCCATCGTGGCTCTGGAATGCGAATCGATATTTCAAGAAAATATATGTTTCACGTGGACTTCAATTGGTATTTTGGAACTCGGGTTTTGATATCGATGAAGGTAGTTTGGGAAAAAAACCAAAAGATCAAAGATCACAACGACTAACCGAATCTCCGACCCGAAATCCTTCATCGGAATCTTTTCATGCTTGGCGTACATCAAAGTCACATTGTCGTACTCGTCTGAAAATATTATTTTAAATGTATTTTCCAAATTCATTTTTGTCAAATTTCATGTTATTTTCAACCCATCGAACCCGTTTTCACCTCTCAAATCTCATTCTTTCCCTCAAGTTCCAGATGTTGTGCGAAATTTGAGTTTGAGTGGCTCTCCTCTTCTCCCTTCGCGAATGATTGATTGGAGGCGAAATACTACTGAACTACGGCCGAGAGACTCCATTTCCTTTTGATATCAACGAATTTTTGATCGTTTGTAGGCCAAGCTTCCAGACAAAAAATGATTTTTTTCGAAAAACGAACAAAGATTTTTTTCGTGTTCCGGCACTCAATTTCGACCAATTTCCGTGTGATTTTACACTGGCAGAGGGGGCAGAGAACAATTGGTTCTGCGTCCTTTGAACTCACTGCCTGGTGACTCTAACCCCAGGCATTTGCCTGACTCTCTCTCAATATTTCGTTGTCTCTCGCCAACCAGAATCTAAGCCCCCTTCTCCCTTCCTCCTACGTCTCTCCAATAATAATAATAATAAGTGAGTGGCCTCATAACGCTTGCCCATTTCTCCCATTTCTTTTCATTGGGTTGCTGCAGCTCTCCAATGCAAGTGATCTCTCACTGGCTAGAAGATCTAGGGAACGCTAGGTAGACAGAGACTCATCCAACCATCGTTGCCTATAACATCGCATCTCTTTTCAGTGTATACACCCCCGAATAACCGTCCACTCTCCTCATTCAGCACACTATCTCGTCTACCGACGAGAGAAGACACGAAACGGAGAGACCATTACTGCCTATCGTTCCGACTGAACGCATTCGACATTCAGTCGTCACATGAAACGGACTAGCAGCCAAAAGAGAGGGAAAAGCGCCCAAGAGCCCAGAAAACGAGACAAGTTAGATAGAATGGGCAATGATAGCGAGCATTTGGGAAAACATGGGGACTCAGTTTTTTTTCTCTAAATGCAACAAGTATCTCGAAGAAGTTTCTAGACTGAGAAAAAGAAAAAAAAAGTACTCAACGCACCAGCAAAGCTCCAACTCAGCGTGTCCAACGGCGGTGTATCCGAGTCAAAGTCCAGGTCTGCTTCGTTCAACTGGACGACGCTCCCGTACTGACTGTCGCCTCCCCTCATCGTCACCGTCGTATTCGTCGTCGTGGGACTTCCCTGCCCAGAGGATCTTCTGATCTTGGTCTTGATTCCCAGGAGCGGCTCCACCGAATCCTGCAGACTCTTCATGGACAGCCAGGAGACGCGCTTGGAGAGCATCTTGGCGCGCGCCGCCGCGCCGCCTTCGCCCTCCTCCGGCGGCGCGCTGTCCTGCCGCGACGGCTTGCGCGGCGGCGCCGCCGGCGGGCCCTCGGACGCGCCGCGTCGCGAGTCGCGCGAGTCGGGCGCTGAAGGCGCGCCGCTAGTGCCGGCGCCGCGCGCGATGCGCTGCGCCTCGGCGAGCACGTCGCCGTGCATCGTCGGCTGACTGGCGCGCCGCTCGAACGCGCGCACGGGCCGGAAGCCGATGGCAGGCGCGCCCGCCTGCACGGACTTGCGCCGCGCGGACGCGGGCGAGCCGCCCGCGGCAGCGGTGCCGCCGACGGAGACGAGGGGCCCCGGCCCCTCATCCTCGACGGTGACCGCGGGACAGGAGGCGACTGACGTTCCTGACGCAGTGGAAGTCCGTCGCTGTTCCGGCACGTAGAGCAGCGTGTGGGAGGTCCTCCGGTTGAGTACGCGCTGTCGCGGATCTGGCTTCTTGGCGTAGCGGCCGCCTACCGCGCCCGGGGCCGATTCGGCGCCGTTCTCGGCGCCATGGTCGGTGCCGCGGCTCGGCCGCCGCACCGAGTCCGTCGCGGTGACGATGACGCGGACGGGCGCGGAGCCGCCTCCGCCGCGCCACGAGGAGTCGTCGTCCATACGTTGAGAAGCGGCAGCGGCGAGGAGGATGGATACTCGTCTGAGAGAGTGGAGAGGGAGAAGGGGGCTCCGCCCCTCTTCTCTTCCTCTCAACTCTCTGATCGTCTCTCCCTCCTCCTCACTGTCCTCTTCAGACATTAGAGGCTGCTAGGCATCCCTTCTCTCCTCTTCTCTCGAAAAGAACGCGCCGGATTGAGTCGCTCTTCCCTTTCAGTCCAGCCGACTAGTATTAGACGGATGAACACTGTCTTCTCTTCTCCTCATCCTATTAGTGCCAGTACTGCCTGAGGATGATTCAAATCAGACCAGATTACGGTGTAAGAAGGTAGAGTTGATCGATAAGTGAGCGCTAAGGATGAAATCACTCTGTGAGAAGCTAAGGAATAGGAGAGAAGAGAAGGAGAAAAAGAGGAAAAAGGACTGACAAATAGCCCGGAGGGATAATAGGATTCGAAGCACGGGCGGAATCTATGACCACCCGAGACTGCTAAGTTTTCGCGAGGGGAGTTGAGTGAGAGCAGAGAAGTAAACAATAGAGGAATGAGGCGTGAAATTGATGAGCTATTTGCGATTCAGATTCAGACTGCTGAAAGTAATAATAGAACGCTTTGAATTATGCTTCAACGCGTCTTCAAGTTTTGGGGAATAAGTCAGATAGCAGTGATTCGTGAGATTTTATGATAAAACGAAATCAAAACATAGTAAAACCAAGATCAAGTACGGAACTCTAAAGAGAGAAAGGGAATTGAGCGCATTCTCGGACATTTCGAAAGAAGATCTCACGACAAAGGAGACTGGATTTGGAAGCGGATCGGCAAAAGTTCAATGATTCGACATGAGTTTCAAAATGTCAATAAGTTTCAGTTCTCTTCAAGATTTCAGTGCATCTCGTATATCGTTCTTACTGATGAGAAGAAGAAAACGCAAATCATCCAACAATGACGTGATTGGAAACTCTAGCCTACACAGGGAAGTGGCTCAACTCTGTCGTTGACACTCATGGAATGAAGGAGGGAGGGAAATTATGAGGGAATGAGGCGGAGAAAGGGCTGAATGTAGAGAGGAGTATAAGTAATTGTTCAACTCTCTCCAATTCCCATGCTCTCTTGTCAATCAGAAAGACGAGAGAGTGTTGGAAAGTGAGAGGGTCAGGCAATCGAGAAGAGAATAGGAAACGGCGCGTCAAGAAGGCTGTTTCATATACAGGAGTAGCCCAATTCTCTCTCCATTATCCATGGTATTCAGGCTGCTAGAGTTGATGAGGGACAGAGAGAATGGAGAGAGACATGAGGAGCCCTCTATCCTCTCAATATTTCTTCTTCTCTAGGTGGGTAGACATGAAGAAATAATAAGTAGAATGTGGATGAACAAAGAAGGAACATTCAGCACTATGCTCTCTCGTATTCTCTTGCTGTCTCAGGGGTGACAGACGTCAAAAGACAAAGTGAAACGGAGAGAAACAAAGAAGGAGTGGGGGCGCCGCGAGAATGAATAATTCCCGGTCGTGTCTCGCGCCTTCTTTGATGGAATGACAAGGGCAATGAGATGAGAGGAGCAGGAAGACTAAGGTGGCGGGATTCATGCAAAATCTGGACAACGAACGCATGAATTCCGTTTTTCTTGTGCTTCTGGAAATGCGAAAAGCGTGATGAACAGAAAGAGTACAAGTGCTGCAGAAATACAATAGATTTAAATGAAGATTGGAAGGCAATATTTTCAGTAGAAAGAGAGTGGTCAGAGATAAAGCATCTGCATTTATGATCGAATTTTTTGAATTTCGAGTACCGGAACACGCTTTTCTCCCCTTCTCCTTCACCCTGAAGCACCTGCCACTCGCAATTTCAAAGTGCTGAGAAAACTTCAGCCTTTCAATTTCGAATTTCCTCTTCTCATGAATTTTCCGCCTCAAACTCGACTCTCTTTTATAGCTCGCGCTGCATTTTCGTTCTTTCCTGGAAAATGATCTGCAAGCACCGATTTTCCCAGAACACTACAATGCGGCTATAAAACGAAACGCTTTCCCGCGCAAAAACAGCGAACAAAGAACGCTTTTTTCTTCATTAATTTGATTCAGGACGAGTTTCGTTCATACCCGGTAACTTGTAGTCACAGTCGAACAAACTGACCATCATCGTCCTCAAAGATGTTCGACATGTCCTTTCCATCAGTTGTACATTTCCCGGAATACTACCACTCATGTCAGTTGCACACAAACCATGATTTCCTCTATAGAATTGCAATTTGTGCGCTTTTAATGATAACTATGATGATAAGATGCCATCAAACTGACCATCATCATCCTCGAACTCGTGGATGCTGTCATCGTCGAAGCAGTAGATGTTCGACTGCCTTCTCATCGCCAGTCGATCCGGAGCCACGTCCATCCCGCCAATGATGTCGTCATCGGCGTTGGTCTCCAGACTAAGATCAGAAATAAAAAAAATAAAAAAATTCAAATATCAAAGAAATACTATCACAGACAGATCTAGCGTTCCACAAAAGCTTCAAATTGCTTTCGAGTTCTAGCTAATACAAAAACTGAAATCAATCACAGTTGGGATGATTGGAAAATTATGATATTTCACTCCCCACGCACGGAATATCAAAAACTAACAATTTTGATTCCAGCGCTCAGAACAAAGCATGAAAAGTGTAGAACCTGTGAATCGTCGCACTGGTCATGCTGAAGTTCATCTCCACATTGCTCGCGCTCTTGGGGCGTCTGATGCGTGGCGCGTGGTGGCGGACGGGCGTCGCCGCGCCTGACGCGACCGTCGCCTCGCTGCCCGCGCTTCCGGACGCGTCAGAATCGTGACGCCGACGACGATTACCTAATCGATAACTACCGTACCCCCCAGTTCTCGATAAAAGATACCGTACCTCCCATATTGCCGCCGTTCCTCAACTGCACCGGTTTTACTGTAAAAACGCGGCCTCTGGATTGCACCTCCCGTTCCGATGCATCACTCCCCGTTCCCTCAGTGGCGAAAGAAGTCTCCGAGGCAAACTTCCTCAGTTTGCGATCGATGATCGACTTGGCGCAGTTGTGCACGGCGGACTGGTAGATGCCAGAGCCGGGAACCGGACCAGGGCCGGAAGATCCCGCGCCGCCGGTTCCGGCCAGCGGATTGGACGTCGTCGTGGAGTTGTTGGTCGACAGCGGCAGCAAGTCCGTGGAGTCCCCGGAGTCGGTCATACTGTAGCCTCGGTTGGTCGCCAGGTCACACTCCTTACTCGCTGCTTCTCGATGCTTCTCTGCTCATCAACTGCAAGGGTACAGGGTGGAATCGGCGAGTAGGAGCGGAACGCGAAAATCGACAAAGGACGCAGAGTTGCTCGCACAAAAGGAAGGAGGAAAGTGTGAGGGGAAGTGAGTTGGGGAATTCTAAGCAGCCGGGCTAACCTCGTTTAACCCCTTCTTTGCCTTCTTTCCTCCACAACTCGGATTTGAAAGAGTAAGAGGACGTGGGAAGGAGGAGGAGGAGGAAAATGCATAAACTTGTTGGAAGTGGATGTGGATTTGACAATCGAGGACAGCAGAGGAGAGGAGAGGTGATGAGAGATTCGGGAAGAATAGGTTTTAGCCGGGACCGGGGAATAAGGATCTATCGATAAGTGGAGATTACTGTAGCGGATCTAGGGACCACCATCCCTCTCCAGTCGGATAGGGTGCGCGCAATGCAAAATAACACAAAGAGGGTTGACAGGCCGTGGGTTCTGATTTCGCAAGCGTTTAGCACACCATGTTGGGCAACTTTCCTCGAAATTTCAAGCAAATCGTAGTACGTCCACGTTTTATATATTCCAAAATGTTTCAAAACGACCGTCTTATTTTGAAAATCAACTCTTCAAAGCGGTATAGATTGAGACCAAGTAGTAGGCCGCGACTT
>LS515839.1:192238-207588 GCA_900490845.1 Pristionchus japonicus | reverse complement strand
ACAGATTTTATAGGGCTTTTGTAGTTTCTAGACTCTCTGTTATCGACAACTGATTTTTTGAAAAATGCAAATATCTCGAAAACCATTGGATTTTGGTTGGTCTTCCGCGAACAAAAAATGTTTCTATACAACAGATTAACAAACTGAGATAGTTCATGGGCCATGAATTCATCATTTGCATATCACGTGGTGGTCCCTATAGCGGATCAAGAGATTACGATAACTGGTCTATCGATAACTGACTGAGATACGGTAAATCAATAACTGAGCGTACTCAGGTCCTGCAAAGAAAACGGAGTAAGTGAGTAGGTGAGAAGGAAGCGAGTCTAGAAGACGATCGGGTTTCTGAGGTCAACTGACTCGGAAAGAATCCTTGTGAACTTCACGTTGTCAGTAGTCGATATTAGAAAGGTACTGTATCTGAAAGATTTACTACGGTGACTCTAGACAATCATATAAATAAAATATCATTCTAATGATGTCTATCCATTCAAAAACTGAAGGGATCTAATGGTTTCTAGGAGCCGAGTGTTTGGGTAACGCAGAAGTTCAGAAGCTTTAAGGCTTCTCTCAGCAGGAAGTTTAGGATCTCATCGTTCTTCCAGTTCTTTCTCGGCCAGACAGAGCGAGAAAGCATTCGAAAGTGCGAGAGGTTCTCTCGAAAGGATGACCATAAATCTCTCGCCCATGACTTTCGAAATAATCGCGGGGAGTCAGTCACCTTGTGAAATAATGAGCAGATTTATGACACCGATTAAAAATTCAGAGGGAGTGAAAGGAGTCAGTTTCGAAATGAAAAAGGACAGTCAACGCCTATGAAAGAACAAACAAGTGAGCAGGGAAGTCTAGAATTTGAACCAGAAAATGACTACTTCAAAGTAGACCAAACTACTCGCAATCTAAGAGAACTTGGGCCAGGTGTCAACTTCACAGAGCGAGGGTGGCCCTTCCGTTAGTTATGAGGTTCAGGCATTCAGGAGACGAGAGACAGCGCAGGATTGAGAGAGTGTTAGGGAAAGATGAGATAGCCGGACACCTGACTATGCGATGTGAAGAAGATGACTACCAGTAGGAGATTGACTCGGTCTCTTTATTCCCATTCTCCCTGGAACTGACTGACTAGTGAGAGAGTACGCAGATTTGAGAGAGTGCCAAGGGTCGGTGACTCTAGTTTGTGATTGACTCGGTTTCAGCATTCCACACGTTCTCTCATAAAGTTTGTCCGGTGAGAGAACAGGCGGATTTGAGAGAGTGCCGGGTTGACAAGATGTGAAATGGACTCGACCCGGGATGAGAGAGAAGCAGGTCAGAGATGAGAGAACTGGGGGATGGCATGTGCGGGATTTGCACGTGAACATTGGCAGGCATATTTTTGTAACGAAATTGAGAACGAAATCAAACAATTAGTTTCCAATGCATTTTTGCAGAGCGTCTGAAACACAAGCAACATTCAAAACTGTTGATTGAAGGAGAAAGTCGGCTCAATACTACAGATTTTCGATTCTCGAGACAATCTTCCGGCTACCCACTCTCGATCAATACTCCCGCTCCCACTCAAATACGATGGATGGGCTGACATAACACGCTCTCGGGACCGAAAGGAACGAGAGCGAATCGATCGTCAGTCAGTTGGTGAATAAGTCGAGAGATGAGTGAAGATGAAGAGGACTGGACAAAGTTCACGAACGAATAATTTCGAAAACTTCTAAACGGTGCTGCACGCCTACTTTTGAGAGGATTCTCATTTGTTTTCAAGATCAACAAGTATCAGTCAGGCAGACTGATCTCTGAATCTAGATTGCACAACAAAAGTGCACTAAAGGATGTGTAGGGTCGGCGAAAAGGGGAGACAAATCACTCTAAATAAATAACATATTTTTTTGCAGAGATGACAGAATTTTTCGAGAAGAAACGAGGCGATCAACAGTAGAAATGAAATCCGCGAACGTTCAAACTAGAGATGAAACCTATCTAGTAGTTGAAACGGAACTGGTCAACCGCCTACCCGAATCGGTTCAATCAGTTTGAGTTGTTCTACAAGTGAAAGCCAAACGTGAAGCGCGGATCAAAATTTCGTAGTACAAGATTGATTCGTGAAACTCATCGAGAAAGAGGGGCAAGGTGCTGAAACATTTGAGGGAGATGGATGCTCAAACTTTTTCTCTTTCTGAAAGCGAGATAAATTTTAACAAATTAACTGAGTTGATCTAGCAATCTACACCGAACTGAAATCGTACGATACGATTTTCAGGGAACAAAGTGACTGCTGAAACTAATAGTGTCAAGAAAGAAGCAGATTCGACAAGGTGCTGAAACATTTGAGAGAGATGGATGCTCACACGTTTCTTCTCTCCCTCTCTCTCAGTCCAATTAATTGACGCGTAGCCTCTCTTGAGAGATGAGATACATGCACTGTGTAACAAGCATCTGATGAGATTTGAGGGTGATCAAGCAAACGATTTAACAAAGCTTTTTTTTGAGAAATAAAGATGCAAAATTTCGTAATAAATCCGCAAGGCGATCAAAGGACTTTGTTCCATGCAGGTGAAATAGCATCAAAATAGCGCATGACTAAAAAGTCAAACTACATTGAGACTGACTGAATGCTTAGTTGTTTTTCCTATTCTCACAATGGTCTAACTGTTAGTGAATATAAACTAAAATTGCAGAGATTAATGCTCGTTGAAACTTATGTGCAGAACTCAATTATGTCTTAGAAAACAGCGGAAAGGTGGTGAATTTACCATGAAAAGGCCGTCTGAGTGCCGCAAATACTACACACAGGTGATTTACGCAGCATAGACACCCTAAAGTTCACGTTCAAGCACAGAAAAAGCACAGACAGGGCGCAAAAGTCGGAAAGGAACCACTGAAGCAATGGTCTAACTCCCTATTTCAGCAGTTCTCCGAACAATCTGACAAAGCAAGGTGACTGGAAA
Organism: Pristionchus japonicus; assembly: GCA_900490845.1. NCBI lineage: Eukaryota > Metazoa > Nematoda > Chromadorea > Rhabditida > Neodiplogasteridae > Pristionchus > Pristionchus japonicus. Next base: position 204,649 of record LS515839.1, on the reverse strand, counting down.
TATCAGAGCTAGCGAACTAGAGAAAGATCTCTTGGCCCAACATTCCAGAGTAAAGCGAGCACGGGTCGGGGCAGAAACACTTCCTCAACCAGAGGAAGACTCTATCTGCGTGAGAACAACACCCTAACTCTCTCAGATTCAAGTGATCTCTAGCTCTATCTGATCCGCTAGTGATCACAGAGATTGAAGATAGTCAGGCCCCGAAGCACTCTCGATTTTGCCAGTTCTCTAGGAGGTCCGAGAAGCGAGATAGCGTGTAGAATTGAGAGAGTGGGCAAGATTCAGAAGACTTCGAAAAGAGAAAGAGAGGCAGAACAGGTGTCTTGTTGAGACAGGGGAGCAGGAACAAGAGAGAGTGAGTGAAGGAGGCGAAAAAATAGAGGATGATCGAGTGATTGGAGAGGAGAGTTGAACAACGGAGAAGTGGAAAGTGAGGTCCAAGGTCTAACAATAAGGTTGAGGTTTTAAGGCAAGTTTAGAGAAGACTAAGGTTTAGTCTAAGGTCTAACGTTTGCAAAGGTCTAAGACAATGCTTGAGATTAAGAAAAAAACGTCTAAGGCTATCCATTGCAAGGGCTAAGTCTCGATCTACGCTAAGGCTATGGTAGCTATGGTATCAGTAGAGACGTCCGAACCAGTACTTCTGGAGTCCTCCCTCTCCATAAAATATGGGAAATGATAGGGGGCAGGGCCCTCTCATACGTTTCTTCTGCAGAGTCATTCATCTCATCTTCCCGTCGTTCGGAATCTCTCACTTCCTCAGACTCTTTAGAGATCAGACAGAGCGAGAGAGCACGCAGAATTGAGAGATTCAGCCGATTGGCTCGTTCCCAGCAAGTTTCTGCAGAGGACTGCGGGCTAGTCGGGGCTACCAATTTCCCGAGCCGTATTATATTTCCCGGCCCGAGCTCGATTGGCGCAGAATAAGGCTCTCGCGGGCGAATTATCTGAGAAGAAGATGGGGAAGGAAGTCTTGGTCTAGCAATTCGGCATGGTCTATAGCTCTGACTGATGGGAAAGGAAGGAAATAAGCAGAGAGTAGAGAGCAGAGACTAGGAATCGTGAACAGACTGAGTGCACTCGTGGAAAAACAATAATCAAGATGGGGAGGAGGAGTAGGAGGAAGGGGTCATAGGGGAATCTTGGAATGAATAAATCAGCGCCGAGCTTCAAAGAAGCAATCTAATTACGCATTTGATCATAAGAAGAATTTTGATTGAAAAATATCGGAATTACTTTCAGTTTATCCTACTGCGTTCGTATAGGAACAAGAACAAGTTCCAACCAAAACTAGATAGCGGAAGGAAAGAAAGTGTGAAAATTGGTCGTGCCCATCCAAATCTGTCGCTCATTTGTGTGAAGAGTGAGGAGGAGCCGAAAACAGGAACATGAGAAGAAAAGGGAGGAAGCGAAGGGGAGAAGAAGAGAGGAAGGGGATGTTCAGAAGTGAACACAAGGGACAAGTGAGGGGATTCCCTCGGAGAGAGGGCAATGGAATCACAGAGAATCGCCAAAATACTTGGTTACTGAACAAGAGGACGCTATTCGAATAGCGTAAGAGACTGTATAGTTATGTACGGACGATCTGAATTCAGCTGTATCAATGAACGTGAGAACTAGATCACTTCCGAGTAGGTCAATAAAATTCGCAACTTTCATTCAGTGCAGAAATAAATTCCGGAAGATGTTAGGAGTAGGTCAAAGGTTGAGAATGCGCAGTGACAGAGAAGGAAGAGGAAGAGCGCGCGTGAAGCGAAGGAGAAGAAGAGTAATTTGACATGTAAGGAAGTAAGAGGATACTGAGGAGGCGTGGGAGGGAGCCGCAGTACAGGTAACAGGGGAAAACCCAAGTTCATGAACGATTCCTAAAACCATTCTAAATGGAACCAGACGTTGAAAAATTATGTTACTGTTAACTGTCAAATGCATAACGAAGCTAAGAGATCGAGGATACTGAAGAGACGTGGGAGGGCGAGGGAGCTGCAGTACAGGTAAGGGGTACCCATGGCAGGCGTGAGCTATTGGAGGAATAAGAACACCCAGAGCCAGCTCTAATAATCATAAAATTGCTGAAAAAAGTACTGAGGAGGCGTGGGAGGGCGAGGGAGCTGCAGTACAGGTAGAGTGATACCCATGCTATCTTGGAGCTACTTGACAGATAATAACGTTCAGAGCCGGATCAGATAATGAGGAAACAGCAACAACAAACATGCAGAGGAGGCGTGGGAGGGCGAGGTAGCTGCAGTACAGGTAGAGCTAAGACGCAAGTTTATGAACGATAGCTGAATCCGGTCTCAGTATGACTCCTAATGACAGATTCCTTTAATATTAACAGTCAAACAGCACGATCAACAACCGCTGCGATTATCTCGAGAATCAAATGGGCCTTACAGTGACCAAGATAACAAGGGTGCTGTAGAGTTGCTACAAGATTCAACGAGGTCACCAGACCAAACCAGGAAGTGCTCCTGAACCTCTAACCCGCCGACACAATTCTCGAGGAGCTTAGTAGGATTCCCAGGGATCACAAGGATTGTCCTGACGCTCTTATAGATCAGACAAGGCGAGAGAGCAGGCGAAATGCAGACCTAGCCCATTTCTTCGTGCTCCTCACACAGAATCTGCATCTTTTCCTATTGGTTATGGCAAGCGAGAGACTGCGTGAATTGGAGAGACCAGAAGCAGTTTTCCTCGTGCGCCTCCTCACTGAGATTGTGCATCGCGTGCCGAGAGCAGATGAGTGCCGGGCAACTGCATTTGCCGCCCTCAAAAATGTGGGAGGAGGCGCTCTTAGGAGCAAGAAAGAAAGAGGAAGAGACAAACTCCTGTGATCTTTGATCAGTTCAGGTTCAATGCAATTTGTCAAAATTCTGAAGCCTAGAAGAACAGAGGAGCGCCTCGAGAGATCTCAGGAAGGAAGTAGCTCAATCTACATTAATCATCGAACTTTGCAATGTCTATGCAACGAAAATCTGATTGAAGGTCATCAGGAAGAAAGTAACACAACCAAATCGTTGATCTTCATTGTTCAAATCATTGCGTACAGTTCATATTTCAGCGCGAAAAGGGAAACCTTGCGTACGTGTAAGTCAGCAGCCGAGCTACTCCTGATGAAACAATGTGTGAAGGACAAGGCATGGGAATGAGCAAGGAAGGAGTAGGCAGGGAATGGGTAGAGACACCTCTCCTCCCTCCTTCTACTCTTCTTCTTTCCCCTCTTCGCTAGAAACATGTAAATAGCCGAGGACGACAGGGAATTCATCATTTCACTCGCAGAGAAGCGAAGGAGAATGAGAAGAAGAAGGGAAAGGAACAATAACAGGGCGACTGAGTACGAATCCGCGCAAAATATGGAGGATCTGGTCTTTTTTGGTCAAAACGAAGCTTTGAACTATGAAGGATCCGCGAATTTAGGTGATTATTTTTCGATAAGAGATGACTCAGTCGTGGTGTTCAGGAATCCATAGGAGAATGAGAAGAAGAAGGAGGAGAAAGGAACAATAACAGGGCAGTACCTAGTCGGACCGCAAAATATTACTACACATAAAGAAAGAGCGAAGAGTGCGTGAATGACTTATTCCCACCAAGATTTCTGTATGGGTTGATACCCCATTATCAAGACAGATCGAGCTATCGTGGTTCCATACGGTGAATCTTATTACGGAAAAACAATATTCCCAGACAAGGCAGGGATGACTCGACTGAAGAGTTCGGGAATTTTCGAAGTGAAAGAGGAGAATAAGACGGGGAGAAAGGAACAATAACAGGGCAATCCCTAGTCGGGTAGCAGCAAAATATTAGTCCTTACGAGAAACAGCGCACCCGTGATAGGGATGAGCAACATGTTGTGAGTTAGGAGAACTGAACAACACTGGGTCTAGGCAGCTCATACTTTTCCATGGATTATGCATAGCATACATAATTCCGTATTGTGTTTTGCAGCAAGGCATGGTTCAAAAACTGAATAATGGAATAAGAAAACTCGAAGAAGAAGAGACGAAGAGTCACAGCGCGACATGGTAGGTAGAGGAGTACCGTATCCTCATAATCTCTCGCAGCGCGAGATAAGCGCCAAATCAGGTGCGAGAGAGAGGTGAGAGATAGAGAACGAGATTGAAAGAGCGCGCTAAAGATACGGTAGAGGTGGGGCGAGAGATTTATGGAGGCAGCGAGGCAGCTAGTTAGGGGCAATCTCTCATTGCTGAACGCTTTTTTCTCAGCCAGCCAGTGCGAGAGAGCATGTGGAATGGAGAGAGTCCGGCTACTCCTCTAGTTAGGGGAATGTGTGTGGAGGGGAAATGCGAGAACCTCGCATCGGGTCTTCTGAGAATCCGAGGCGTTTCTCAGATTGCGCGACTCATGTTCGCATCGATCTGTGACGGAACATTCAGCAGAAGATTCGATGAAAGACACCCTGAAGGGCACTAGATGACCTACAGGATGAGAACCTAATGAAAGTGAGTCCTCCGAATTGTCTGAAAATCTCAGAAAATAGGAGAAAATTCACAGTAGTGGAGTCCCGCGCGCGGAAAGGAAGAATCACAATATCCGGAGGAGAGAAGAGGATTCTTCCTCTCTTCTCCCCTCCTATTTATCTCTCTCACACGATCCCCACCCTCGCATTGAAAAAGGGAAAGAAAAGGAAGAGAAAGGGTCTGGATCTCTTCGTTTTTCTTCTCTCTCGGGGGTCCAGCGAGGCGAGAGAGCAAGAGAAACGGAGAGCAGAGCTCTCACCCTCGCAGCGGAAGGAAGGAAATGGAGGAAACGAGGAATGAAGGAATGGAATGAGGAGCGAGTAAAGGCTAATTGGGATTGCCCAGCTAAAACCACTGGAGAGTTGTTTGGGTTTAGAGTAGATTTTGTTCGAAACAGAAGAAGAAGGAAGATCGTGCATGCCACAGAGCCAAAAAGAAGAACAGTGGGTGAAACCGAGGCGAATTGCAGATATTTCTGAAACCTAAAATGCCAGCGAATAATGAAGGTTCGATTTGAAGATATGAAGTTATCAGATACTGTGAGCGAAAGTGATTTGCCGGCCCAAACCAATCTATGATAAGGTGGAGTTGCTCGAGGACCCATGAGCAGAACAATCATTCAGTCGCGCCGCTTCTTCAATACCAGGACCAAGTGTAACTTATGAAGTTTCTCAAGAAACCAGTCTAACAAAGGCGCGGAAACATATTCAACACTCCTCCTCGGTCGTCGTAAATTTGCTGCTGGCGCTGCGGGGCGAAAATTGGTCAGGCGAGGGGACAATTGAATTCCGCCAGCTAGCGAGAAACGCAAAGCGGCCTCACACAATTTGCCGACTTCTTTAGTGTTCTTTCATCGCCCTTCTCTGGTCCTTGGTTTCCGCCCACTTCTCTCTCTCTCTGCAGATTCTATTGAAGTTTCTCGAGATTTGGTCAAGTTTGCGATCGGCAAGGCACTACCGTAACCCGTTCTTCTAAGACGAGTGCGGCGATCTATCATCGTTAGACGGAGGGTCCTCTATTGGGGTGTCTCTCTATCTCGCATACTCTCTCGCTAATGGTGTGAACAGTGTCACTGCCTAGTCGCATTTTCTACCTAGAGAAATCGACTAGAGGGGTTGGTCTAGTCGAGAATGAGGGGTAGACGAACTCTCTCCCCTCCCCTCTCATTTCGAGGGAGACGAGTGAGATAATCTAGTCAAATGAAGGTGTTGGCTCTCAGATTGACCGTTCGGTATGAGAGTGGAAGAGGAGAATGAGGGAAGTGAGGAGGGGTGAGAGGGAGAGGACGAGAGGATTCGTCTACCCCTCATTCTCGTCTAGACCAACCCCTCTAGTCGATTTCTCTAGGTAGAAAATGAGACTAGGCAGTGACACTGTTCACACCATAAGTCGGACTGAGAAAAGAACAGGAGAGAAGGGAAATAGAACTTCAGTCAGTCTCCTTCACTAAAACTCCCCGGGGACCCTCGGCATCACTTTTCTACAGCAGAAAGCGAAACGAGATCGAAAAGGAGCGAGAAGCTGTTAAAATTAGGCGACAGCAGAGGCGATAAACGATGCGAGGGAGGAGATGGTGCGCTCCCTAGGTCGACGTTTACTAACCCTTTTCCTTGTCAAAAATTGCATTGCGTGAGGTCGGCCTTGTAAACGTCGCCCTACACACGCGCACACAAACAAGGACTGCTCACCCCTCGCTCTCACTCGGCAAATTGAGTTAATGAGGGAGGAGGAGGAGGAGGGGAATGGAGAAGCGCCCGGGAAGAATCTCTGTGTGAGGATGTGAAAGGAATGCGAAATGCGAGGAGAACACTTTACTAGGAGACTAGATAACTATTGATTCAGTTGTAATTTACAGCTGCCAGTGCTGAAAGAATCAAAACTGTTTTAAAATATCAGAGGGTTCAACTGACGTTGAAACGCAATTGCTTGATTTGTGAAATGCGAGGAGAACACATTACTCGGGTTGCATTGATTTTGTCTACATTTGTCAATGAGAGCGCAGGACTGATCGAAGCGATTAGAAATATCAATCGCTTGTGCTAACTGTGACACGCACATGATTATCTGAAAGTCATCCGCTACAAGTCAGGATTTTACCAAGGAACATGGGTAGCGAAAATAGACGTTTTCTCCCCTTTACACGCAGTCTAGTTGAATACACTAAAAAAACTAGTTTTGTATTTTTTTCATCGAGTTCCCAGCCCCATCAGTATCGTTATGCACCAGAAGACCATTGTAGTGAGAGTGAAACCTAACAATGAGATTTCCTCGAAGGTTGAAATTCCAGAAACAATCGAATCTGGACTGGACATGGAGGAAGAACAACAAACCCAGGAGACGCGAACTAATCGCGTTAGCGCGAGGAGAGGACAGGGGACGATTCCAGACAATGGACAGACTCTCCGAATTCCATTCGATCATTCACTGATCAGAGAGGCGAGAGAGCGTGTAAAATGAGGAGAGTCACGTCTTGGCAGCCCATCGCTAATACAGACAAAAGCAGAGGGCAGGCTCTCTCAGCTTCACGCGTACTCTCATCGGCCAGGCAAAGAATGAGGATGGTAAGACAATTGCTCCAGACAGAGACTGACCGTGGAAAGCTCAGTGAGCCAGCAGAGAATTGGGGACTTGTTCATGCCAAAGCTGAAGGTACGCGCAGAAATATCGGAGCTGCCTTTTCATTAATATTTTCCTTTCATCATCATCATCATTTAATTGTACGGATTGTGAAACATATCTGAGCAATGGAGTTCGAAAGACCATTCGAAACAACGCAAAATGCAGATCAGCAAACATCAGGTACAGCCTTCTCTTGAAATCAGACCCGCCCTAAGACATCCAATCAGCCTGAGAATGTTCTCTTCAATGCAGCTCTTCTATTTAGGTCAGTTGCATAGACAGAGTAAAGCAGAAAAATGAGAGAAGTAATTAGTAACTATTGAACTGCTATCTTCAGAAGCAAAAGGAGCAAAATAGGTACTGACATCATGGAGTCTGAGGGAGTAGAAAGGAGAAGTTCTCCTACCTATCAGAGCGGAAGGAAACAAGTGAAGCAAGGAAACAACGGATTGTTTGGAAATTTGTTATCCTCGAGGACAGGGGTAGGACAGACAAGAAAGGGATTTTCCTCTTTTGCACAATCTCTCCTTTTTCTGAGCTCGTAACAGAAGCTGCGAAATGAAGAGATCAGGGCATGAGTCGTAACCAGTCCTAGAACTGAAGAGACGAAATAGTGTGTGAAATGAGGAGAGTGAGACGATCGCTCGCGAAGAGGAAAGACAAGAGGATAGAATGAAAGGCTGTGGTGCGTTCACATCAAACATTTTGACAAGTGAAATGTCAGAAGAAGAGACGGAAGAGCTGGCGGAAATCTCTCAGAGAAGTGGGAGAAGAAGACGGAATAGGAGGTCAAGTTAGTCGGGAAGACTCTATCCGTCTTTCCTCCTCTTCTCGAGGTCAATTATACTGACTAGTGTATACGAATCAAACGAAGTTGAGCGAAAATAGCGAGAGACAATGAAAAAAAGAAAATAGTTACATTAATTATGACTTGGAGTCAAGCGAAGTTGAGAGGAAGAAGATAGCTTTAGGGGACAATAAAACGGGGCTTATGATGTTCTCTGGCACGGCAATAAAGGCGACGGAATGGACGCTACTGAATGAGGGGAAGTTGTCTTGCTGAATTCCTGCTTAGGATCGTATGGATGAAACTAGGAATGATAAGTTTCAGACAGTGTACAACAGCTGAGCCCTCTGGAAAATCCAATGATTGTAGAGCGGCTAGGATTTAGAGAAATAATCGTTCGGTTTGAATTGACTGTCGTGAAATGGTTTCGGGAGGAGAATCAGGAAACTCTCAGAGTCTGGAAGTCTCTCTCCTCCCTTCAAGGAAGATTCGCGGCAGGATTCATCCGGGGCTTGCGGCTGGGAAAATATAACAAAAGTAGTGTGAGAGGGACGGGCGAATCCGCTTTCCTTCCTCTCCTCTTCCTCCTTCTACTCCTCCTCCCCGCTCTCATCCTTCGATTCGCTCTCACGGACACTATCTAGATGCGGCGGATACCCGAGGAGAACATAAACAACAACCTCTGCGCACCATTTTCGAGTTATGAAGTGCCTCTACTGCGGGCATAGCAGTACACTGTTACAATGCGACTTGGAATGACAAGAGAAAGTGCTCTGATAAAAAGGAAAATGCGAAGCGAGCTAAACTCTTAGAGTATACAAACCCCTACAGATCAGTTTTGAGCATTTTACTAATGTGAGACTGCAATGGCTACAGTTGTGACAAAGCCATGTAAGGATGAAGCCCTTGATAAAAGCGGAAAGTGCCAGCAAGAGAGAAATTCGGTACGCCGCTCTGGGAATACTCGTCGTTCTAATCTTTTCTCTTCCGTCGGTCTTTTCTTCTTTCCTCCCTTCTTCTTCTTCTTTATTCCCTTTCTCTCTACTTGCTTCTCTTATTGCTTCACGCAATAACGAAGGAATAGCGGAGGAGAAAAGCGGATGGAAGGAGGAGAAGTAGGAGGCTACTCATTCGGGGGTATGACAATCCGGCAACTCCATTTTCGGCAAACGACATTTCGGCAACTGCATTTCGGCAAACGACATTTCGGCAACTAGCCATAACTTAACCAGTAGGCGACCTAGGACCCTGGGAGAGGTACCATTGTGATCTGTATCAGTTCCTCTATCAAATCACTGACTTTGATCTTTGATCTTTGACATGAAAACGACACTTCGGCAACTCGCCATATCTCTGTCCAAAATCAACTAATGAAGGTCTGGTTGGTGCCATTCGATTCCCACGAACTACCTCTCCAACGTCCAACTTGAACTTTGGTCTTTAATCACTCGGCGACATTTCGGCAACAGGCCAAAGTCATGCAAAATCGATAATTTTTCGAATTTGCATATTCAAATTTAATTTCACTGGGAACTCGTAATGATCACAATGGTACCTCTCCCGTGGTCCTTGGTCGCCTACCGGCTAAATTATAGCAAGTTGCCGAAATGTCGTTTGCCGAAAAGTCAGTTGCCGAAATGTCGTTTGCCGAAATGCAGTTGCCGATTTGTCATCCCCCCACTCATTCTGCATGGTCTAGTTTTGGACAGGCAGAGGTAGAAACGGTCCTGGAACTGCGAATAATGAGGAAGGAGTTTCACAAAACAGTTGAATTCTCCACCAAGCTACTGTTGCAAATCGAAGTCGCTAGGAAGCAGAATAGGTATGTACTGCTAATGAAGCATAGATGAATCACCAGGGAATGAATAGATCGAATTCAATAGAAAAAAAATAGAAAAAAGTGAATCCCACATGAATCAGCTTTCTATTTCCGTAACAATAGAGCTTGCACCCGAAAGGAAGGATTCCAGGAAAAAAACAATATTGAATGATTTTTTTCGATAGCTCGGTTATCACCGAAGTTCTTTGCGATGCAAATATCTTGAAGAGCACATGAAACATGAATGAAAAAGAAGGGATTCTAAATCAAGAACAATAGGGCTTGCACCCGAAAGGAGCAGGAAGAGGATTGAAAAGGTGACGAATTCACAATGTCAATCGGAAATGTTTCTCGCGCGCGCCGAACTCTTTGAGGACCTGAGGTAACTCAAGGGAGCAGTCTCTTGATTCCAATCGGACTCTTCCTTCTCTGCCCAAAGATAGAGCACGTCGAATAGCGAAATCCTCCTCGAGAAGCAGGGATAAATCCCGATATCTCATTGATTATGCATGAAAATCAGCGCGCGCACGGGGATTTCCTAGTTTCGGCGAATCTCATCAAAAATCGGGCGCCGGAAACTGGGGACATCAGCAACTTCAATGTTTCGGGCTACACATCATGTCGAAGCATGAAATAAATGTATCGGTATCAGTAATCAATTATGAATGTGATTACGAAAGAGTATGAAGTACTAAGTATGAATGTATCTATTCCAAGCATTTGAATGTGGCCAGAAAGAAAAGAAACTTCTGAAATCGGAGGATAGAACACTAGGGACATGAGCAACAATAGTTCTGTTTCTTCAAGAATGCTGTAAATCGGAACGAATAAATAATTGCAAAAAAAGAGAAAAAATCCTAAATCCGAGGTAGAAAACAGAGAGAAGAAGCCGTAATTAGAGGCCTCCTAATTAATAAATGAGTGAGTGAAGGAGGCAGTCGTTCGGAAGGCAATGAAAGGGAAGGAGAGGAGATGGATGAGGGAAGATTAGGAGAGATCAGAAATCACTTACCTTGAAGGAGAGGGTTGGAATTTTACTGGAAATGGATTAGATAGGGTTAAATCAGTCCAGTGATTGGCTCTATGACACAGAGGCACAGAGAGACTTGAGACGAAAACATAAAGGTCCTGATTTAACCCGCGTTATGAGTTCTATGAATCGTGGCAGCTTCTATACCTTATATCAATCATTTTGGTCTCTATCTATGTAGAGCGCCCTCTATTCGGCGCCCTCTATTCGGCGCCCCTATTCTGCGCATTGCAGCACGTCACAATGAATTCCTTCTCTCCAACGTCAACGTCGACAAACCAGAATAAGACCAATTTTTCGTTCCACTGATCACGCTTTTTGTCATAACCTGAGAGGGAAACGCGCGTGCGCAAAGAGAGTCGAGTTTGAGGCGGTAGTTTCGCGAGAAATGAGGAAATCAAACGCGAGTGACCGCGTGCCGATCTGGCCTGTTTTCCCAATGCAATCAATCAACCCCGAGACCAAACCCTCGTCCCATCCCCAATCTGGTAATTTTCAACTGCTCAAAGACCAAAGACCAAAGATCAAAGTCCAAAGGTCAAAGATCAGACGCACCGTTTCCGAAGTCCATGTCCTCATCATCGTCCCCTCCTTGCAGGTAAGGAATGTCATCCAGACAGCTCTCCGGCTCCGAGCCCATACTCATCACTGAGGGAGAGGTTCTGCAAGAGATCAAAGATCAATCTGAAAAGGGGGAGAAGGGACCGGTCTACTCGGTTAGTTTACTGGTACTTCTCGTGGAGATACTGCTAGGCCAGCATCAATGGTTTCTGTGGGTTAGATTACTCGGTGAGTGGTTAGTTCCCGAGGCCCAGTACTAGTGAAGTCACGAAAAATGTGAAAGAATCTTTGGAGGTCTGCACTACGAATTGGCTGATAAACTCACCCGAAGCCTCCCTTGGAGGAGTTTTGGCTGAAATCTCTTATTATGATTTTTCAATCTTCTTTTCTGTCTTTTGTTTCGGCAATATGGAATCAGTATTTTCTAGCTCAAAAAGTGCATCACGGAGGTTAAAATCCAGCTAGCGATATCAGAGAGGTACAGAGTCGTCAACAATGCTAAGTTTCGGCGGAATGTTCCGACTTTTGGGTCTAATAAGGTGGATTGGAGCTGGGAAACTCTCACAAACCTGCCCGAGATGTGCCCCCTCGGCACGCAGAGGTAGTGCGGCGAGGCGGGGTTGAATAGGGGCTCCGTGATGGGCGACGAACGGTCTGGAAGTTACTGTCGTTAGCACCGATAGGCCGCTCATCTGCAGGAAGGCACATGAAGGATAAGATTGAACTGCAGGGCATTAGAGGGTGCAACTAGCGAGCAAAGCGGAGTGCAAGTTAGGAACAAGCAGCTAAGCTCATGCAGAATGCACAAAAATTGCTGGTTTTCGAGTCGAACACTGGAAGCTATTGATTGTCCGACGATGTTGCGCGACTTGGAGAAGTGGTGAAGCGCAACTCACGGCAAGCGCAAGCGCGGCGGATCTGCGCGATTTCGAATCTTTTTCCGAAATGTGGAATGAGTTCGGCGGCGTTTTATGCGTCTGTGGGAATCGTAGACAGGCAAAAAGTCAATGTTTTCAAGTTATCCAGACTACTCGCTTTTTGCTTTTCGTCATGATCGACCATAAAGTTATGGTTCAAAATGAGAATCCGAAGTTCTACAATTTGTTTTTAGATCATCTGT
>LS515839.1:171755-191392 GCA_900490845.1 Pristionchus japonicus | reverse complement strand
GTAGACAGGCAAAAAGTCAATGTTTTCAAGTTATCCAGACTACTCGCTTTTTGCTTTTCGTCATGATCGACCATAAAGTTATGGTTCAAAATGAGAATCCGAAGTTCTACAATTTGTTTTTAGATCATCTGTCACGAAAATATTTCGATTCAATACGTTTGGAGACGCGTGCCAAACGAAATCGCGCAGCGGCCTCGCGCACAAAAGCACCCAGAACGAGGCAATTCCGAGAAAATCTGGGAACCAGAATGAATGAATTCCTTACTGGCGTCCTCATCGTCCGGCGAATCTGAATGGGCAAAGAAAGGGATAGAGGATGGTCAGACTCTCTCTGTTTCCCACACTCTCTCGCCCCGTCTGACCGGCGAGAGAGCGGGAGAAGAGAGAGAGCGAGGCCGAAGAACACTGTGCGTGAGAGAAAACAGGATGCTGTCAGGATGTGGAAATTGTGAATTGACTAGGAGGTGGTCTATGGGTTAGTCGGACGTTGGCGTGAAATGGTTCCATCAATCTGAGTTCCAGTCAGAGATGAAGTCACGAGAGATCACAAGACCATTCCTCACCAAACAACCCCGTCTATGAATCTTGGTCACGCGCTGTTAGAAAGGAGAAGTGGTTAGTAATCTAGGGTTAGTGGGGAGGAACGATTGATCCATATTCCAATTTTTGAGGTTACGGGAGGTCCTAATCACAGTTCTGTCAGAGATATGGTTACGGTATTGATTGTCAGTCATCTACTAGTTATTGACACGTCAATATTCTGCTTCGTTACCATTCTCAGTGTGTCTCCTCACACGCGGACGGTCTGATAAATCATTGATCTCTCCAGACTAATCGATCGTTGATCTTTGATATTTCACCTCTTGACTAATTGGTAATCGAATCTAATAATATCATCCAGAGAACAGACAGCCATATCACCAACAACTAATGAGACAGGAGAAAAAGGAGGAGTAAGCCGAAGATATTAGTGTGAAAGAAAGAAAGACAGGCAAAATAGGCTAAAATCTCGAGATTTCCTGATTTTCGCTCAGATTACTCAACAAAGGTCATTTCACAACGGTTTCTCATTGAGAATCGTTAGAAGTGGGGGAATCTGGCTCGAGAATGAGGAATTTTTGATCGAAAATCGGAAATTTGAAGGAAAAGACTTACCTTTCCGCATGGCAGGCAGCGTTCCGGTCCTCCTGAGTGGATTATTATTCGTCGCGCCCTCTCGGCTCTTGTCCCGCTCCCGCACTGACTGCCAACGGATCTGCCTGGAATAAGGATAATTTGATAAGGTGATCATGCAGATGATTAGTTAGGTTTGTTTCGGACAGGCGAATTCGATATCAACAATTTCTCAATTGTGTTTGATTTATGCGCCAAGCGAAACATGTCTGAATCGTGAAAACTCTAATCAAAAGTAAATTTTGTAGCGTAAAGATGTAGATGGACATTGTCGAGACAACGTATTGAGAAATGTCAATCGTGCGAAAATGACAACGCACTAGCTATGGCGCAGGAAAGTGCAGTTGCAAAAGAACGTTTTCTCGTATGCGAGCTATACAATGAAACGTGTTAGGTGCTAGCGCTTTCGCATTTTGATAATACTTTTGGAGTGAAAGTTTTGATGGGAGGCATAACATGATCAAAATCATCACTATAGGCTTTCATGTCGTCTTCATCACTATAGACTTATCTGCAGTGTCCTGGCATCAACTTGAATTTCTTGCAAACTTATCGCCGAGCCTCTAAACCTAGCACGAAACGCGTTAGGTGCGTGCGCGGGCGCTCCTCGAATTGGACTAATAACGAGCCTGCCGCGAGACACGCATTTCCGCACATGAATCACAATGTCTCACTCTCTCAGTTTCACACGCTCTCTATCTCTGCCTGGCCGTCGATATAACATTCTCAACTAACAGAATCAATTCGGAGACGGGCAAAAGCTCCTTAGAAACGAGCCGCGCGAGAACATTATTGTTATGGGCGTGTTGCCTAAGGCATCATATGTTTCTAGCAGGAGGAGGGCGTAAATATGGAGATGCTAACAAGATCACAACAGATTCATTGAAAATCAGTTCTGAACCAGAGGGCGTCGCGAAAAGGGCTTGTTATGGTGTGATTCCAATAGAAAAGCCGCAGAAAGCAATAGATTCAAAAGGAATCTACTCAATCTAGAGGCCTCAAAGTTTTGAGGTGTTGACTAAGGCTTCAGGCAGAGAAGGATGGAGGAAGAATGGAGTGGGGATCAAAGGAGTATGGCAGCTTTGCTTTGCTATCTGTCCATTTCGCATGCTCTCTCGCTTTCTCTGACCAGCAAGAGTTCCTGGGAAATGAGCAGATTGGGTGCACGGCTGGTCCACCTCCGGAATAAGGCATAGCTCAGATTTCACCCTTCCCCCCTTTTCCCCTTATTCACTTATGAGCATAGGAAAACAGATGAGATTTGCGAGGAATTGGAGTGAAACTGAAATTGGTGGGAGCGACGAGATCAAAAGCGGTCCTATACAAATGTTGAGGCTACAAAAACTGCTAATCTCGAGCATAGCTGACTGCGATGATGAATTCAAAACTGAATCTTCTGTGTAGAGAACGCAGTGAGGGAACGCAGAGGGGAAAATACAACGAGTTTTGAACTATTAAGTAGCCATGTTGCGTGACACTTGAGAGCCTTAGGCGTAGGCCCGAAAACACTCAACAAACTTCACGCGACACTCTTCCCACTCTACACTAATCTAACAACAACTCTGATTCTTCGAAAACGCGCTCGAATTTCGTGTAGCGCGCGACTCTACTATTACTTCCCTTTACTATGCATGCTTTCTTGGAGCTTCTTCACTTGCAAGCTACGTAGCTTGCTCATCCAACAGCAGTTTTGGTCCCAAATCTTCGCGAACCATGCTAATGCCAGGATCAAAATCCGACAAAACATGAGGAACTACTAGATACTATCTCTCCGTGGCATCAACCTATGCCGTTAGAATACGTTCTGAGAAAGGAACATAAGGAACTAGGAGAGAATCGGCTTCTACCCTCAGCTTTCAGCGCCTCCGTATCTTTGAATGGCCGTGGCAGCCTCTTATGTCCATCTTTGGGAGCTCCTCTTTATGTGCTATGCGAGTGAGGAGGAGAAGATGGAGGAGAAAAGGAGGAAAAACGCGAACAGACTAGCAAGAAAGGAGTGGCAAATGCGTGATTCGAAGCGAAATGGGCGTTCAAAATTATGCAAAACCGGAGATTTGTGGGCGGTATTGGGGCATTAATTCTGTCTTCAGCTCTCTCTAGTGGAAGAACGCTCAGAATGAAGGATTGGATTGGTGAGAATAATTCGGAGGCGTCTACTGTTTTTGACCACACTTGAAGCGTGTTTCACGAGAATCTAGACGAAATATGAGCTTGTAAAGATGAGATGAGCGTGGTAAGAAACACTTCAAGGGAGGTCAGAGACCGAACGAGAGTCATAATTGGATAGAGGCTCCAGGAGAAACCTCACAAAAATTGCGCAAACATTCTCCAACGTTCTGCTCAGTGCAAGAGAACGGAGAAAGCTGCAGAGAAATACTCATTTTGAAAGCCAACGAACGAAATCGTGGGAATAATTGGAAGGAGGCTTCAGAGGAAACCTCACAAAGCGAAAATCTAGTTGTACATGTCGATGCAAACCATTAGTTGAAGTTTTCCACAGTGAATGCTGAGAAACTTGCTTTATAATTTCGCAAGCACAGGTCAGAAATCGTGGGAATAATTGGAAGGAGGCTTCAGAGGAAACCTCACAACGCGAAAATCTAGCTGTGCCTGCCGATACAAAAAGTTGCAGTTTTCCGTAGTGAACGCTGAGAAACAGATTCATAATTTCGCAAGCGCAAGTCAGAAGTCGTGGGAATAATTGCGAAGCTTCAGAGGAGAAACCTCACACATCGCAGGACGAGAGCGAATCTCGTTATGCCTGTGCTGACTACGACACAAAAACATCTATGGAGGCGGGGATTCCTGGAGTTCGTTTGAGGAGTGTTTGATCACTAGGAGTCGTATTGCCTTAGGTAAAGTAAGGTGTGCTACAGGTCTGCTAAGGCTCGCTGAAAGTGCGGAAGATGTCAGAATGAGCATGAATATTGTACTATGTCAGGAGTCGATTTTGTAAGCTCAATCACAGGCCTTAGAGACGAAAGAGTTAGCAGCATGAAATGATTGCTACATTTCGAAGTCTGATCTCACGGAGTCACATTGCCTATAATGATCGCGCCGCATGCTTTCATTGCCAAGAGCGTGTTAGTTGAGAGTCTGAGAGTCTATGAGAAATGGAAACTCATTACAGTCTCGTTCATTCCCAGCCTCATTCTCATGCGAACTCCAACACTGACGCGGGAAGGGAAAGCAAAAGTGCGAGTAAAAAACTCAACTCAATAATATTTTTTTACAGTATTACAAAACCTGAGAAGATGCAATTATCGTGAAGCAAGACTAGCACATTTTAAAAGCCAGTGGAACGCAGCTTAAATCGATTCTTTAGTGATAATTTCACAACAGACACTCTATGTCTAAGGGATTATCAACTCAAATTTTTTGTTGTTGTATTGTGAATTTCGAAAATGTTTCCCACCTCGTTAGATCCTTTTCGTCGTCGAATCGGTTCGAGTCACTCGACGAGACAATGTCCTCTAGCAGCTCATCACTGAATTGAGTCGCCGAGGCCATACCTGAGATCAAAGATCAGATTTAGAAAGATCAAAGATCAATGGTCGATGAATCAGCGAAGACTTACATCGCGGCGCGCTCAAACATCCGCGGGTTTCAAAAGAGACTGAGGCGAGACTTGAGATATCAGTGGCTGACACGCACTTTTTGCAGCGCGCAAGAGCAGTTTGAGAGAGATGGAGAGGAGACAGAGGGATAACAGAGACTATCTGAGAGAATTTAAATACTCCCCTCAGGGACCGTACAAGGATTTTTGACCCTATCCTCAAAAGTCTCCCCTAAGGGTAACTTTTTGCGTAGATTTCAAAAATCGACCTTAGAAAGTCGTATCTTTGACCCCTAATTAATTACAGCTACCGTAACCTGAGCAACCGAATAGAGCAACTTTGCGAATGAGGCTTTAAACCCCCACATATGATAGTAATTCTTGTAGCCCTCGACCAAACAAAGTTTTTCGTGAAAAAAATTTTCGAAAAAATTTCCGTTGAAGGTTTTTTTTCGAGTTTGAAATTTTCATCATCCCACCGTGAAAAATTTCAAGCCGCCATGCCCAAATTTTTTTTCGTTTTTTGATTCTCCATCCTTTCGTGCATTTTCGTGCATTTTTTCAGATTTTTAATCGATGGTCTAAGTTGTTTCGTGGGGCTCCGAATGGGCGCAACTGCGTGTTTTTGATGATTTTTCAAAATTTTGAGACCTGGTAAGTTGTGTATTTTGAGTCGAATGAATCATATTTGAACTAAAAACAACTAATATGAGTCAGAACAACAATCCGTGAAAGTTATGATCGATTTGGAGCGATTCTATTTTTATTTGAAAAACTGCCAAAACCTTGAAAAAGCCACCAATCCCAAATCGCTCCAAATCGATCATAACTTTCAGGGATTGTTGTTCTGACTCATATTAGTTGTTTTTAGTTCAAATATGATTCATTCGACTCAAAATACACAACTTACCAGGTCTCAAAATTTTGAAAAATCATCAAAAACACGCAGTTGCGCCCATTCGGAGCCCCACGAAACAACTTAGACCATCGATTAAAAATCTGAAAAAATTCACAAAAATGCACAAAAGGATGGAGAATCGAAAAACGAAAAAAAATTTGGGCATGGCGGCTTGAAATTTTTCATGGTGGGATGATGAAAATTTCAAACTCGAAAAAAAAATTTCAACGGAAATTTTTTCGAAAATTTTTTTCACGAAAAACTTTGTTTGGTCGAGGGCTACAAGAATTACTATCATATGTGGGGGTTTAAAGCCGCATTCGCAAAGTTGCTCTATTCGGTTGCTCAGGTTACGGTAGCTGTAATTAATTAGGGGTCAAAGATACGACTTTCTAAGGTCGATTTTTGAAATCTACGCAAAAAGTTACCCCTAGGGGAGACTTTTGATGATAGGGTCAAAAATCCTTGTACGGCCCTATGCGAGTTCTCTCAGATAGTCTCTGATAAGATGGAGAGAAGATGGAGGGAAAGATAGAGGAGATAATCCATCAATGGGGGAGAGTTACGAGGCGCGGTGCGCGGTGCTCGGGGATAACAGGAAACTGTAAGCGCGCGTGGTTGGTGCTTGCGTAAGCATTGAACGGAAGACCAGAAATACCTAAACGGTGAAGTTTTCGTCTAGGCAAATGTAGCAGGAATGGATCCGAACGTTTTCAAGAGGGAATCATGGTAACAAAAATATGCATCACAAGAAAAGCATGTGTACAAGTAAGATTACGACATCTCATCCATAAAGAACCCAACGACATCATAAACTGGTACGGTGCCTATATGCATGACTGTAGCTTCCAGTAGTTTTCAGTGAAAGCCTCGTGCAGAGCAGCACTCTTTTTTGAGTATTTTCCAGACTTGGGCCTGGACCTTTGAAAAGAATAAAGCTGCGCGTTTCGCGGAACGTTCTAGCTAAATCTCGCGAATTTCATTCATCAAGTGGAACAAAGGGATTCTGATCTTCTCAAGGGCTGGGATACGGATCAAAAACCAAGATTTCGGATAGAACCTAACCCAATCTCGTTGCAAGCTGTCGGAACTGTGTTTTGGAGCAGCGATTCCATATGTCAACAATAGCTGAATAGCCGGAGATAGGCCGGCAATTTGATTTCGTTGCAAGCAATGGTTCCTAGCATCGGTCCGAAAACACTTTCGAAGTTCGGAAAAAACCAGTCACTTTCAAACGAGAGGTATGGAATACGCGCTCACAATTAAAATGATTTGGAAAACCAGCATGCAATTTCGTTTCAAGAAATTGGAATCACTCTTCCAAAGATGGATTGGGCGTAGGTCATCTACAGATTGCAAATTTGATTCAGTTGCAAGAAATGATCCCAGAAAGGATTCGAACACGCCGGAAAACACTTAGTCGCCATTTGAAAATCTTCCAAATCTCAGTAGGTCAACAACACGGTCAACAAAAGCCACTACTTAAACCTTCTCTGCTTGATTCACTGATTCTAGGGTCGCTTCCAACACGCTCGAAAAAAATTAACGGAGTTTCAAATACAGCAGAGACAAGCGTCATCAAAAGAACACAGCAGAAGAAAATGGGCTTGAATGTGTTCCAAAGGAAATCGAGCATGCTACTTAACCCAATCTCGTCTCAGAAAATTGGAACCGCGTTTCCAAAGATGGATTGGATGGTGAGTAGGTCAACACGGTCAACAACAAGACCCTCACTAAATCCTTCCCTCGTTGAGTGAGTTAGTTGGAGAGGAGGGGACGAAGGAAAACATGGAGTGGAAGAGGGAATGAGAGAGACAATAAGACAGTGGAATGAGCGATGGGGTCGAGAAGGAGGGAAGCAAATGGGAACTTCTCATTTGAGAATGCAGCGGATTGGAAATAATGAGGCGTTCTTTGCTTGGAAGGTCGGAATACGCTGACAAGTTGGAACGATTATGAAGCAAGAACGATACGCTTAGCTGATTCGAATTTTAAGGTTCTGAGAAGAGAAAAGATACAAAAAAGCAGTCGTTCGGGAACAAATCCAGCGTGCTTTGTCAAGGGAAGATCGCTCAAAGATAATCGAATCGCAAGCCGGCCTGGTTCCTTCCACGCCCCGTAATGCGATTGACTGACGACTGGCGAGAGGGAGGGGATGGCAACCTATGAATAACGGCCCTCTCATCAGAGCATGTATTTTTCGCACGTCGTGAATCCCTAGGTGTGCGATAATGAATGATGACTCGCCTAATGCAATTTGCTTGCGCGTTCCAAGTCCCTAGTAGCTCATCAAGAAGGGCTTCCACAAGGTAATTCGTTCATGAATGTTGTCCAAGACTTCAGGCCAGTCCGAAGTGGTTTTCGTGACTCTATGCTTTGGATTTCCTATCAACAGAAAACACCAGTCGTCACCATGCACTCTTCGCTTCCGAAAACGAGTAAGTAAAGCAGGAGTTGCACTCCTCATTTCGCGCGCTCTCTCGCCGGCCAGGGATACTAGAGAGTGCGCAGAACGAGCAGAGTCTACTCATGCTCTCCACACTCTTCGCTTCCGAAAGATACACAAGCTATCGGGTTTCATCACCAAGCAGAAACCATAAAAGATCGAGACTAGTTGAAGCGATTTCAAACATGTTTTAGAGTAACAGCATGACTCAGGGCGCTGAACTTCAATGCTTCGATTTTCTAGAAAGTCCGTCCGCGTACAATCGCAACCTACAGTGGTAGGTTTCTATGTAGAACGTGTGAAACACATTCTAAATACATCGAGAGTTCAGAAACGTTGAATACTCAGGTTTTTTTTCATTCAAGGTGGCGGACTGATGAGTATCGAAAGATCTTCGAATGTTAACTTTAGTATTTTTTTACTTATAAGATACTATCGTTCTCGTTACTGCACGTTTGCCACATCTATTCTTGCATAGACTGTGTGAAACCTATTCAGTCCAGCCTTGCAAGTCTAAGTTCGATAATCCAAAGTGACGCTTCGGGTTGTCTGATGCGGAGAGTGACGAAGGATCTCCCCTGTTCCCTAGAGACGGGAGGATGGAAGTTTCTCCCCGCGCATCGTCTGCACTCTCTTCAGTTCGCGCACTCTCTCGTCGATCAGACAGAGCGAGAGAGCGTGTGGGATAGAGAGAGAGTCAGACCAGGGTTTGAGATGGAAGTTTCTCCTCGGATAGGGTCGAAGTCTGAGAGGAGCGCGGCGGGTGCAAAAATGGGATGGACAATGATGAATTGGTCTCTACAATCTGCATTGCTTCTTGTCGGTTAGAGAATCTAGGACTGATGATGGAGCGAGTTCGCTGTTGTTTCTTTGCTAGGCGCAGCGGGTGCAGAATAGAAGTGAACAATGATGAATTGGTCTCTCAAATACGCCTGATCTTTCGCCGATCAGAGAAAAGAGCACAACCCTAGTGAAGATGTTGCGGTTTTACTGCGGTCATTCAGGGGTCAGACAATAAACTCAGAATGTTCTGGGGCTTCGGCCATTTAGTGGAGTTACCCGGAATGAACGAGAAAAATGGGAGAGAAGAGACGGGGACGCTTGCGGGTGTTACGAGTGCACTAAAAGCTTGCGTGCAGTTTCGGAAAAATCTTGGCGTCAACGAAAAGTGGAATTGCTTTCGACTGGAGTTCGGAAAGCGAGAATGATTCTTTCCACTTCCATTTCTCTCACCCAACAAAAATTATTTCCAAAATGCGATCGCTACATTTCGTTAGAAGCTACAGTTGCAGCGAAATAGGATCGAAACGAGGAAGGTTGGAAGAAAATAAGACTGCAAGACGGAAGAAGAAGGTGTGTTAGTGTATCGCCGCGAACAGTGGGCCACAAAGTGAGTCGGAGGATGAGCTAGGCAAGAAATTACTCTCTCTGTTCTGCACGCTCTCTCTCCTTCCAGAACACGAAAATAGTGGGCAAAATGCAGAGAATTTGCGAAAGAGGAAGCGGAGAATAGTTGAGGAAATGGAGAGAAGAGTGGGAATGGAGACATACTCTCTTCCGGCGGCGGCGGTCTCTAGGGAACACCGGGAGAATTCTGAAGGTGACCCATTTGTCTCAGTTTCTGGCTGGTAGGGGATGATGCAGCGATAAGGTACGGGAATGAATTCATTCGGTCTAAATGCTACAGGTTGGCAAATCATGGAACACCTTCAAAAGAATTCTGCATGTGCTTCTGGTGTCGTATCTCGTCAAGAGGTGAAGAGGTCTGGAGGCGGAATGATGGAGCGTTAAGGCGTAAATGATTTCATAGGACAAACACTGCAAAGATCATGAGGATCGAAGTGCTAAGAAGATTAGGAAAAATTCCTAAGATTCTACATTCTGTCGAGACCAGGAAATGATAGAAAGAGAAATTCAACGAAAGACTCCATCCTTATATCCGCAAAACGAATAACCATGCACAATAGGGGAGCGGTAGGCCTTTGTAGCGGCTCCTTGCGGGACAAGACTAGACTCTCTACATCGAAAGGGATATCTCTACAGCCCGACAAAGCGAGAGAGCACACTAAATGGAGAGAGTCAGAAGCGAGCCTGGCCCGTAAACTAAGTGAACCTTGTCGGGCCCTCTTCATCTCCCTCATCTTCTTCGTGTCTTCCCTCTTCATGGTCCCTAAGATGCCAGAGAGACGAGAGATCAAGTTGAGGGAGACAAGCCTATCCTATCTCCTACACAAATGCGAAAAACATGTTACAAGTAGCAGGGCTGGTTGCATGAGAGGAGCAATGGTCCCAGTCTCTAACTTCCTCAGGCTATCTCGAATCTCCGACCGCCTAGATAGCAGAATGGAGAAGAAAATGAGATGTGAGGGTCGATGATCATTCAAACAACACATAAACAGAGAAGAGTCTCGGATTCTGCAGTCGAAAAGTCTGGAGCATAGCCTGTTCTCATGAACCAAAAATCGGTTCTTGGAAGGTGCATGGAAGGTGAGAATTTGAGGAGAAGATGATGATGGATTCGGACGTTTTTAAAAGTGCAATAGGACACGCGATAGGTGCCAAACGACCTTAATTTCAACGCTCAAAAGATCGCGACCAGAGTATTTAGTTTAGCGACTAGCTCTGCAGTAGAGCCGAGTATCAAAAACATAAGGAGGAAGGCGTATCCCATAAGTTCAAAGTGCATCTCTCCCTCAGCAGGGATAATTCATTCAGGAGACATCTGAGTGGGTCGGGAAAATGAAAAGGAGAAGAAAGAAACTACGCCTGAGGTCTTCCAATACTTCCGAAAGAATATACTAGATGTCATTCCGCGCATCAAAAATTCAAGATGCAAGCAAAATAATTGTGTATCAAGTTCAAAGTGCAGCGGATGCATAATACACTCAGGAGACAGCTGAGTGGGTCGGAAGAAGGAGAGGAAGGAAAAGAGAAGGAGGGAGGGTAGGAACAAGGGAGTGAGGGAAGCGGAAGGGGGGAGGAGAAGGTGGAGGTAGTGGAAGGACTGAGTAATTTGTCCCCGATGAGCTTGAGTGGAGTTCGGCTCATGCAGACTATCAAGCTGTTTGAAATTGTCTGATGTATTTCTCTACAGCGAGACATCAGGGAGGGTAAGAACAGGAAAGAAGCGGAAGAGGAGTGGAGGAGGAGGTACATTGCGGCGTAGTAATTGTTAGTCATCTATCACCGATTGTCACGAGATGTTCATTGCTGACCATATTTTAGGCCTCGATCACCCCAGATATGTAATTTTCCATGCACTCCAAAATTACAAGTCATCTATCCTCCGAATGTTGCGCATCGTCTTGTCTATTGAACAAGCGACCATATTTCATGACCCGATCTTTCCGGTATGCAATTTTCTCAGCGCTGGAACACAGACAAAGTAAGATCACGAGAGAGGAAAAAGGAGTAGGGCTAAAGACAAGAAGAATAGGTAACGGTTGAAGTTAAAGGAGGGCTATTAGCAAAGAAATGGGCGAAAACATGCATTTATTGGCTGCAAAAAACCTGAGTCGAAGGAGGCATCGAACCACCGGCCTTCAGAGAGGTTGACCGAAGCTCTGACCACTGCACTACACTGGGGTGTTGGAGCTGCTACTCTCATTTCACATTATGATCGAGATGCTTTCACATTCAAATTCCCGCCACTCCCCTGTCCTTTCAAGCGTCCATGGCACATTGCCAACTCGCTATAAAATCGATCAGGCAAAAGATACAACCATGCGGTTTTCGGATTTCTGATATGGTTCATGATAGCTACAGTTCTGCGTTGGCAGATTAGTCATCTAATATTTGCTATTAGCCCTCCTTTAACCAAACATCTGCACAGTCTCTGAAGATAGATCAGATCTTCACAGTGAAATATTGAGGAAGTAACGAGGAAGCGAAAAACGCAGAGGTAGTGGCAGGAGTAAATCAGACCTCCTCTGTTTCCTCTTCTCGTCCTCCCCTTCTTCTAGTCGTCTTACAATGTTTATTCAGTGTGGCACTCTCAACGACATGAAGAGAGGAGAGAGAGGTCAAATGACTTGTGCCTGGTCGGAGTCTTTTCATTTCGCACACTCTATTGGTATCTCTGATCGAGCAGGGATCATGTGAAATTCTGAGAGATGAGAGGACTTGTAGCAGAAAAATGAAGTGGATGAGTGAAAAGAGAGTGGAGCGACTCATCGACCGAGAAATGTAGAATGCTCCAAAGGTCTATGTGAAAAATGCAAGTGGAAGCGCAGAGTATGTAAGAGATCCTTGCAGAGAGGAAGTGGTTACTGTGAAATGCTGAAATTTAGGGGCATGCATTTCAGAGCGGCCGTACAATCTGCATCATGTGCTAGTTCATCGTCTCAATACTTCGCTCGAACCTTACGATTGATGCATTTGTGCATACCGTGAATGGATTAAGACCACTTCCTAAGACCACTTCCAAGTGGAAGAAGACTGTGTAGTTCGAACCCTCTACTCCCACTCCTCCGCAATGTGCTTTAGTTTTCGGCCGAATTAAGATAAACAAATCGGGTCTCCTTCTCCACCCACTGAAAGAATGAGGGACTGACTGAAAGTGAATTAGTCTGAGTGGCCCAGCCATCCTCCTGAGGAGGGGAGAAACTCGCACTGACCAAGCTGGTGAGAGATAATAGAAAATGAAGAGAGACAGTGCTTCCTTTAACCAAATTGCAATGATGCCCATAGAGAATTCACAGGGGAGGCGCGCTGTCGTCACGAAAAGGCGAGATTTAGCAGAGGTGGGTGAGGGATCGGCGGAAGCTCAGATTTAGATCTTGTGCAAATTCCAGTGCTGGGACAGTTCAAAATATTGCAAAAAAGTACGCAAGAACAGAAACAGATGCTGAATTATGGTTGTAGGGTGCACCCCATGAGCTCCCAGAAACCAGCAGGAAGCCATCAGATATCATCAGCCCGCCTCTTTGTAGACGTCAAGAGGCGTTCTTGCTCTCTCAAAATAATGCTGTCTCTTGCTCTGTCAGACCGGTGAGAGAGTGTGGTAAATGAAGAGAGTCAGTCCTGAGCCAACGTCAGTCGCCAGCACTCTAGAGCACTCTATGCATTTTGGATCACAGGCGCAGCGAAAACCTCGAATTTCAATCACGCAAAGGCTATTTTCAGGCAGGTTTTGGTGCAAAAGACCATCGAAAATGAACAGATTCGGCGAAAAAGGAAACACGCTAAGGTCAAACATCCAGGTATTGAGGCAAGAAATAGGAAGAGGTGAAGTGGAATGGAGACCAGTCTAGACGGAAGCAGAAGTGGGAAGAAACACTCGAGATTGAGGGAAAATATCTTTTTTGTTCGTACATACGCCTATCACGACTATGATGTGAGAAGATATCGATTGGAACGAAAAACACAAGATACGTGGGAGACGTGAAGGTACATGAATTCGAATCATAGAGATAATCTGAAGCGAAAGAGATGTAAAAGTCAGTGAAAGTCATGCAAGTGATGTGAGAAACGAACTGCCAAATTGCCCGGCATCTCCTCAAGATCCGAAATGGAGATATCTCCTGACTCCAGAGAGCCGTTTTTCTCGCTCCTCTCAAAGGGAGAAAGTGAGATGATGTGAGAGATCGGCTGCAGGAAATCGAGAGAACGGAAATATCCCATTTCCCGCTGGCGTGAGGGCGCCATTATCAATATGGGCCGAGCGTTCATGATCATGGGTCTGCCGAAAGTCAACCCACGGCTTTGCATGATTTGTCACTCAATTCCACCTGTGGATTGTGGAATGCGGTCAGGATTCTGGAAGAATCTAGTGGAAAGACAAAAAGCAAGGGATGCCCCTTGTTCCGTTGATTAATGACAGAGAAAAGAAGAAGAAGAAGAGATCAGTGTTGTGTAACAAGCGTGTCGAGGTAGAGAAACTGATAATCAGTGATTTCTCCCCCCCCCCCAACTTCCAGAAAGTCTTGAGTCAACCAGACGAAATTCCTGAGAGTTAGGGCAAGATCAACCGTAAAGATAGTCCAAAAAAGCAGGGAAACTGATAATCAATGGGTTCTCTAGTTAAGGTAAACTTCCCGAAACTTCCTATATGGTCAAAGAACTAAAGATCAAGATCAAGATCAATAAGCAAAGATCAAAGATCCGGAGCTATGCTGAGATTGAATTTGAGCAGCAAAGCCGTTCCACCCTCCCGGGTTCACAACAACTCATCCCTAACATGATATCGGATATCAGAGGAATTCACCAGAGGATTCGTCTCCCGGTGTCAACCGATCGTCTCGACAGGTGCCTCTTGAAAATGACTACTTTTCTCTGTCTCTCTCAATTTCGCGTGCTCTCTCGCTTTCTCTGACTTGTCAGGGAGTCTAAGAGTTTTTCCGCGATGATAGGGAAGGGATTACACGACGAGAGAGATGTGAGTGACACGGAGAGATTTCAGAAGAGAGGGAGGCGATTGATTGGGGCGCAATATTGCGACAAATCCTTCACTTCTGGTTGAAACAACTGGGAGAAGTGGAGAAAAGTGATCGGAAAGTGCAGGCGAATATCTAAAATTCACTGGAATGTGGAAGGAACTTCTGGTTTGCAGTGAGGCGGAAATGCGAGGAATGTCTGACTCGGGAATGCTTCCAGAACGGATAAAGATCACACAAAACGAAGAGAGTCATTTCTTGCCCCATCCAAAATGTCGGGAAGTTGTCACAAAGTGCCACGCGAGAGAGTGATAAAGAGAGGAAGTTGAGGAGGACTCACTCAAGTCGGGAATACCTGACAACTCCAGGTCATAAAGTACGTGGAAGTGGAAAGTTAACGTGGAGATTGGAATGATCAGGGTTCGTCGAAGATCAAGGAACTGTACTTCGAGAGACTTCAAGAAATCAGATCTATGATCTCTAAAGAACGCTCAAAGTACCACGCAAGCGCTATAAAACCACTCTCCATTGAACTGAGGAATGTCTGAAAGCACTCGGCAGCTATCCGCTAAGTGCGCCCGAGTGAGAGGAAGGTAGTGATAGAATCATAAGATATCTTTTTTAGCAGCTATCATACTGGGAAAATCACACGACATCCCAATTATAATCAAGAGCTCTTCAACACATCATGGATACTTGTTTGAGACGAGTAAAGATGGAAAATAGAAGAATAGAACGATGAAAGATGGACAGTGGAAATAGATACCAAGATGCAATCACTATTCGATCAATACGAACTGCAGACAAGGAAGTAAATGAACAGAACAGGAGAATCGATGCAAAATCCCCAGATATGCAAAGGTTATGAGAGAGAAAATAGAAAAAGATGGACACAAGAATAGATCAGAAGACTCAATCACCACTCGATCAATACGAACGGAGGAGAGAAGGAGTCAGAGCAGTAAAGAATGGGGAGAAAGCAGGCACATCTCTCCCCAGCTCGTCACTCTCTAGCTCTCACTGACAGGCAAGGGAGCGTGTGAAATACGGAGTCAGAGAATGGCTGAGGGAAACAACTAGAGTCCGAGATTGCGAGAGAGGCTCAGTCGAGAGCGCGGTGTGTGACGGAGGGAAGAGAATAAGACTGAGAGGGAGAATGAGTGATCTGGCTCTCTCATTCTTCATGAGATCTGATCAGTTAGAGAGGCGAGGGAGTGTAGAGAAGCGATAGGGACACATTCTTGGGAAGAGAGGGATGAAGAAGCAGCAAGAAAAGTGAGCAGTCGTTGTGACTGCATGATCTATCGGGTGGGGAACTGCTAGCTAGAGTGATTGGGCTGATCAGTAGTGATGGGAATGTGGAAACACAACGACTGTAAAATTGCTCCGATTGTGGGATTTTTCGAACCTGGAGGATTCAGTTTTCTTGTGCCTACTACAACTGCTCACACTGTGCCAAAACTTATGCCCCAAGCCATCCATCAAAAATAACTCATCCTCGGCGATCGTGTAAAAGCGATCTCTTGCAGTGATTTTGTAACATGTTCTCTCTCTCAGAATTCGCTCTGATCAACAGAGAATCTGCAACCGGAGAGGATAAGACAAAGAGAATTAGTGAAAGTCAAGCAGATCTTATCAATATTCTCACATTATCAAGCGTATTTCCCATGTTTCTTGCCCTAGAATGTTGATCAGAAATCATAGAATATCATCAGCAAATCTGCAACCGGAGAGGCGCCGGAAAGATAGGGATAAGTTCTCATGCTCAACTTCGCTGAAGAATTTCTCCTCTGATGACGAAGCGAAGTTTGTGAGTGAGTGCACTATCGAGTTTCAGGTTGAGCGGAAGGGAATTTGTTTCGTGCAAAAGCACACCGAGGGCTTTGCCAAACTTCAAAACGGAATAGTTGTGTACGCCCATCTGCAGATTTCGCAGCAACTAGGTCACAAATGCGGTACTTGTGGAGGTCATGGGAAGAATCCACCAGCCACCCCTGCGCCTTATTTATAGAATGAGTGAAACATATCCGCTCTACCGGGGACCTCCACAAGTGTCACAATTACTAGGTGTCATGTAGCTGACGTCTACGAGAGCAATGCTGTTTGATGAAAAAAGAATCGAAACCGTGTTCAAGCTAGAATAAGCATGGGTGTCGCTTGGTGGCAGCTGCTTCTTTCCCAGGTATATTTGCCCTATGTGAACTCCTTTGTGAATTTTGGCCGACATATTAAGGGGATTTCTCTCTTGCTGCATATAAATAAGCCACTATAAGTCACTAGAGTATTGAGTAAGTACGGGTTGTACCAGATGTGAGTTCACGAAAGTTTTGTAAGCCATGAGTTGACAAACACATATTCGCTCATTCAGAATATGGTAATCGGAGCAGGAATATTCGCTGCTCTATACGGTAACATTGTGTGGTGGTTCGTAATATGCTATATTGTAAGTTAATGCTCTCGACAGCATCCTTCTATCATATTACTTCTTTCAGGATCCGAACCGCAGTATTAGAAGTGCAGAAAAGCGAGAAAAGAGAATGAAGGTATTTTTGAAATTGAAAAAATCTCTGTTATCACTAAAACAAAAACCAAGCCATTTTGCAGTTCATTCGCCAAGAAATGTTCTACCATAACATCTGCTGCACTTTTGTCACTTTGCTTGCTGGAAATATCAGTGCTTTCGTTATTTTCTTTGCTTTAGACGCACTGAGCCTGTGGCTATGGTGGGTTTAATGAGCCAATTCTCTGCTAAATCCTGAATCAGTTTTCAGGTCGACTAAACGAATCAACAGTGAAGAAGACATGTATGTTTACGTCGTCGCAAGAATTTTCTATTATTTCTTTTTCCTGCCTCTTGTAATCATAATCTCCATAATGGTTCCAATGATTTTCAATCGCTATAAATGATCAGATAAATTCACATAAATTTTAATAAACTTTTTGTATTTCGAAATTGTTAATAACAAGCAACCCAAAGAGTAAACTCAGTACTTTCTCCATATTTCATAAGGAGAACAACTGACAGCTGGTTGATACTTGAGTCTGATCCAACACGCTTTTCTCCGTTATTGAGATTCCGCCTGTTATCCAGCCGGCTATCACAGCAGTTCACTCACTCACGGGGTCAGGGCATTTCTGGAGGCAGGATTGACAATGAGTTCTCTTGAAATGGCCAGTGACGAGGATCATGCAAACGCGACAACGCGCGTCTTTACGCTCTCCGAAGTAAGTCAAACAAACAAGCTTGAGCCAGACTTGAAAAAAGTGACTTCGAAGTATTCAAATGGGTACATTTGCGTTTTCGATATCGACTGGAGGATATTTCACTTATGCGTAAAAAACACTTTCCAGCACTTTTTCCTGTGGACTAACATGGTCCCTTATGCATACTTTTCTCTACTCTCGTTAAGCCTCATGGCGTATTTCGTGAGTTCAACAATATTGTGTTCATCACTAACTTAACATACAACTTATTCAGAATCCAAAGCGTGAAGAAGTCCATCAAACGAAAAAGGTAGAACAACTCGTTTATTCTCCAAATACATCTTCAATATTTGCAGTTTATCCTAATGGTGCGTTTATCGTCGCCGCACCCCCTGCGAGATAGGTCAGAATGACCTGCTCAGGGGGGTCTGGAGAGGTGGAATGAGGGGGCAAATCGACGTTCTAGAGGGGTCTGGCGACGTGGCTTTCTCATTTCATCTCATTCGTCGTCATCTGATCCCCAAAGCGGTCTCTCAGACCCCTCTAGAACGTCGACTTGCCCCCTCATTCCACCTCTCCAGACCCCTCTGAGCAGGTCATTCTGACCTATCTAGCAGGGGGTGTGGCGACGATAAACGCACCATAAACGAAATGGTCGTTCACCACATTTTATGCACACTCTGGCCAGTGGGAATTTGAGCGGATTTTTCGGAAATCTATTTATTGATGTCGTTTGTCTATTTCTGTGGCGAGTTCTTCGTTCTAGCTACTCTTAAGAATCTGTTCCGATATCCCATTGATTACTGATTTTGATTGCAGGGTAACGAAGAAATTTGACAGCATCGACTTCATTGATACTTATCTTGTTACCAAGATGACAATTTACATGTTCTGCCTTCCTTTAACTTTGGCATCCATTAGTTATTCTGTTGGGCGACTTTGAATTGTTTAATGTTTCCTAACTATAAAGCTTGGCGTCCTATTTTAGTTGATTCGTTTAATGTGACCTGTCTAATGTGGATAATAAATAATAACGCGAGAGTGATGAAATGTGAAAATTTCTCTGTGTATCCCACGCCTCTCACAGAAGAATCTCAGAATGGCTGGGTCTGTCAGCTAGTCATTTTTATGATCGGATTTTCGATGTTCTGGTCCTCCTAGGCTCCCCTGCCCCCCCCCCCCCATTAATAGTGCCAATTATCATTCCCTTTCGAATAATACGTTTGAATTCAAACGTATCATTCGAAAGGTTAACACCTTGAAAGAATGATAGGAATTTCGAACCAGCTGCGCCGTGTAAATATTTGTGCCATTGAACTGGCTCAATTCAACGCAAGCTACTCAACGATCAACTAACGACCCAACTGTATTTCCAAGGACGAGAATACGCCGCATAAAACAGAAATGCGCACGATCAGCGATATTGCGCCCTCGGAAGTGAGTTTCATTGATGCCCACATTATTGAAAAGAAAGTTTGTTCAATCAAAACAAATCTGTTAGAATATTTTCAGTTATTGCTGATTGGAGGGACGTTGTTCACTTCTTTTTATGGACCAATACTATTTTTCTACATTATCTGCGGTGTGGTAAGTGATTTTTTCAGCTCTTTCTTGATATTGTATTTTATTTCCTGATAGAGCACCGTATTTCCAGCAACCAGATCAAAGTTCGTGCGCGGACGTGATAGCTTCAAAAAAGAGGGTAATCTATTCTTATTTTATTATGGGAAAATGATAAAATTGCAGTTTATTCGCCGAGAAATGATCGCCCATCACATTTTGTGCACATACAGTACGTGCTAGTCGCCTTGCCCATATGCGCGCGCCGCGCCACGTCGCGGGGCGCGGCAGGGCGCGGATGCAAATTACTGAAGCCCAAACAACGGACATGAAATATAACCTTGATTTTCTCAATCTGTGTAAGATTCTCCACCGATCCCACTTTTGACCCAAATTTTACAAGGCTTCTTTGAAGAGCTGGAAAAA